>JAYESA010000015.1:160039915-160639915 GCA_036927795.1 Iris macrosiphon
GCAACAGTTCCGATGAACAGCAAAAAATGTATGGGCGTCATTTTGAGATTGATGATGAGCTTGTTAGCCACATTACAAGGAGATCAATAGACATACTGAAGGCAGATTATAGGGTAAATTCTTTTATGACCTCATCTTTTGTGGTGGCACTACTTAACGAAACATTGATAATTTTTGTTCAGTTGATATTTTTAGTGTAGTAGGTTCACTCTGCTCAGTCAGTGTCACTTTAGTTGGTAGAATCATCCACCTGAAGGTAGATAATTGTTAGCAACCTGAGTTTAAGGTAGATCAGTGCTTGTTTATGTAGTTGTGCAGGTTAGGCGCAGATTAATATGCTTATAAATTTATACTGTACAGTACGAGGCTGCACTTGACTGGGCATGTTTTGGTATAGTTGTCGGCAGCAGGCTGACTTCTTGTCTTTGGATGCCTTAGTTGCACGTCTATTTGGAGAACACCAAGCTATTGAATTTAAAAGTTGTTTGAAAGATTGGAGTACCACCCCCATTTTCCGTCACCATAGGCTTAAAAGTCGGTACTTCTTTGTCTACTTATGAATGAAATTACTAGGCATATTCTAAGTGAGGTTCCGCACTTCCGTTGTCTTTGTTGCCAATGATATTGTGTTATAGTTGACGAGAGGGTTAGTCTCTAAAGTTAGAATTGTGTACCGAAAATTTAGATCCAAAGGTTTTGAAGTTAGGACAAAATATGTAAGTATAGTTCCAACACAAGTTCAAAAAGAAATGAGGCAGGACTCCATATTGATGGACAATAGATACGTAAGAGCAGTATCTTTATCACTCGTCATGGTGGAGGGGATTCTGGAAACATGCTATTCAAAGAATTAAATCAGGGTGGTTGAAGTGGAGGTCTTTTAGAGTGTTTTTGATCATAGGATACCTTTGAAGTTGGAAGAAAAAAATGTATGGCAGATATATAAGACCAGCCATGCTTTATGTATAAGATGAGAGAAAATCATTAGGTGTGCATTTAGTTAGCATATTATTTAGAAGAGTTGCTGGTACTAGGGGGTAGGCTTAAATGGGAACTTGGATTGAGGGCTAAATCATTATGTATTTGCTAATATTACCAATGAGATGAGATGACCTTAACAGCATTGAATGGAAGAAAATGATTAAAATAGCCAACCACAAAAAAATTGGACGATTCTGTTGTTATTGTTGTTTTATAGTCTGGTTTTATGAAAAGGTTATTTAGATCGTGAAGAATACTTATGACTGTTAATACTTAGTATCCTTCAAGCCTATAATTTGGAACGACAGACTATGAACTATGAATGCCACAATAAAGTTATTCGATTAAATTTCAACAGCTTTTGCTATATAATGAAACATAAATTGACTTGAGCTGCTTGAGCTGGGTTTGTAAGTGTTACGTTTGACCTGTTAAGTTTACGGAATCATCAATTATTGTGCACTCCCTGAATTTGTTGTTTAGATATGCTACAAGACTTGAATTGTACTGTGAAACTAGCTTTGTTGTTTGCTCAATAGGTGTATTACAGATTAGAGTATTGGTCCAACTTTGAGAACCATATGATTAGTGAACTACTACTACTCCCTATGAACCTAGTATCAAATTCCCAGCACAATCGACTTTGACGGATTGGTAGTCCCCAGTAACACTAGTCTATAGAGAATAAATTGACTAGGAATGGTAATGTGTCATACTGGCAATACAGTTGATCATAATGCAGCATGGAGGAATCCTTCAGTCTCTTAAGCTTTGTAGTCAGAGGTAAGACGAAATTGAGGCCTTGCTATGGTAATCATCTCTCATCTGAGTCACCATGGAGGAATCCCTGTTCTCCACGGTAGCACATCCAATTGGCTTCTGCTTGTATTGTGATTCCTAGATTAATGGTATTTCTACAATGACCTCTTGCTCCATACTTCCCTTTCCAGTCAAGGTTCGTACTGATGATTGTGCTTTAGCCACGTACGCTATAGTTGAATGTTGTTTGATGTCGTCTCCATTAGCTGACCAAAACTTGGAAGAAGAAGCCTAGGAGAATTCAATTATGTGATACACATCTAGGTCTGTTCTTGAAAGGTAATTTCATTTTGCAGGATGATTTGTCTACCGAGGAGTGGAGGTTGGTTGTCAAGCTGAAACAGATTTTCAAGATACTCTGAGAACGAATGCCCAAGTCTCACAGTTGCCATCATAAAAAACAATGCTGCTGCTAACCTACTGCAGGCTTTGCTCGGGGAACGCTGAATGTGATAGCAGAAAACACCAGGATCCTGCTTTAGGACTTACTCAGATCAGTTCGAAACCTTTTGAAGCTTTACTCCTACTGGAAAATTTTGTTTCCTGCTTTCTTTTCCATTTCAATTGGATTGGGTGATGGTGGTTGCACCGAGTTTTGTTGCAAGTTTGTCACGGAATTGCTCATGCACATCCCAAAGGGTTTAAATTTATTCAAATTTTGCGATGATTAAACAAAATTTTCTAAGTTCAATTGCAATTTGGGGGCTGTTTGGTTGGATGTAAATGCAGAGTAGCATTGTTGCAACATCTACACCAATTTTGGTGTTTGTTTTCCTATAATTAGATCCATTAATGCAACAAAAGCTAACATATATATAATTGGGAAGTGGACGGGTATAAGGAAGCTGTCGAATGTGAGTTGCAATTCTATGTTACAGGTAAGTGTCAATACAGTTGTGTCAAAATTGAATGCAGTTAAGGGAGCTCTTAATGTTTGGAAGGATAACCGCCCCAATAAAACACTGGAAGACAAAATCAGTGCAAACTTCGATTCCAGGAGGGGTTTTAGATTAAATTGGTTGGAGGAGGGTGGCAAGTGTATGTTGTTGTTTTACGGGGTTTGCTGGGCTCGACAACACATGAATCATATCTCGCGGCTAATGGGGTGGAGATTACTTCTCCTCAAGACATACACGAGGAAGCTGTCCAGTTGTACACCAACTCGTATAACCATTCTGACTACCTAGATGCGTATCCCGAACTGGTATGCACTAGGCTGATTTCGGCTGAAGGTAACGTTGTTCTTTCCAATCCTATCACTATGGATGAAGTTGAGGATATTATAAAATCAACAGAACCTACTAAGGCTCTTCCAAGTTTTATAAAGTGCTTTGGCATTCTCTGAAGGGCCAGATCCTAGAAGTAATTTAAACTCTTCTGCAAGGATAAGCTCCCACGTGAGCTTAATCATACCTTCATATTGCAGGAAAAAGGAAGGTGCCACCTCAATCGTAGCATGTTGTAACTATCTATATAAGATCATAAACACATTTGATGTGTTGTAAGATGCAAAAGTATATTGCTTGGGCTTATTTTTGTTAATCAATTTACATTCATTAAAGGCAGATCGATTGTGGAAAATTGTCTTCTGGGTCATGAAATGGTTCGGGGTTTCAACAAACCCGGAGGTAGCAAATTCTGTATCAAATCGGATCTTCGTAAGACGTATGATACAGTGAACAAAGGGTTTCTGTGCCACTTAATGCGAGATATGGGCTTCGAGTCTTTGTGGGTGGATAGGATTCAAGAGTGCATTTCGACTCCCGATTAAAGGGTAGTCTCATGATTTCTTTTAGAGAAATTAGGGGTTGTGTCGAGGTGTTTTTTTTCGCGCTATCTATTTACTGTAGTATGGAATATTATACATGCCTTATGGATCTTATGGTTACATAGAAGTCAGATTACTCCTCTATTCAAACAAGTACATCCGGTCATATCTGATTTTATCTATGCGGATGATTTATTTATTTTTATCAAGCCTTCATATCGGGAGCTTCATAATCGATTAGAGTTGATAAGAGAGATTGGGCAGTTGTCTGGTTTGGACTTAACCAAGATAAAAGTCGGGTCTATTTTAACGAAACTTGTAGCAAATGGAGTGCAGTGATCTATCAGTGTTGTATCTTGGTCTTCCACTTATGGTTACATATGCTCGTGATGTCGACTGCAAGGGCTTAGTTGAATATGTTTAGCTTCGATTGGAAGGGTAGTAATAACCATTGTGGGCCATATCGAGAGTGAGGGTAGTAATAACCACTGTGGCTATGTATTGGCTCTAGGCCATATTATTGCCGATTAATAAATCCGAATCGAGAAACTATGTGCAAACTTCATATGGAGGGGACTGTCACGTGCCAAAACTAGAATACTAAAGAGCAAGGACGGACGAAGGTAAGCTACACATACAGAGTACGCCAATACCCCGAGATATAGTCACGATTGTGATAGACACGCGGGTTATCTACATGCCAACAGTCAAGTCCTACGGTCTCAATCTTATATCTCAAATATGGCAATCAAGAAAAAGAAATCTCATCCAATGAATAAGCAATAAGGCATCACAAACTCTATAGACAATATGATCATGAGTTAGTAACTAACAAGATTTCAATAGTACATAACTCCAAAACTAGCTACATACTAATATGTACAGTCATGTTGCCCGTGGGCAGGAACAAACTCTCAGAACTTAGACTAACACGTGTATGTGGCTAAACATCCAAAAGAATATATATATATATATATATATATATATATATATATATATATATATAATATAATATAATATAATATAATATAAACAGTATGAACAAGTAGGCAAGGGTTGAGGAACCCACTCATGCTCCAGGGTCGCGGTCCTCCGAGTGTGAACCATTAAGCGAAGGTAGGGTAGATCTTCTGGCCTCATGCAAAACCAGGGGTCAGACCCCAAATAACAAGTACCACAAATAAGCTCTAGGGTAAACTCAAAACCAACATGAAAGCAATCTAACGAAAACAACAGTTAGCAGTTCTAAGGAAATAAATAAACATAATGGGGGTCATGCGGTACGAATAACTCTGCCCAAAGAAGTTGACAAAAAGTAAATTTAGTTACTGCAAGAAATAAGCAATAATCCACCGTCGGCCACATCTGTCTACGACTTATTATGATCGAAGACTGATTAGTGAAGTGAGGATCTCATCATACCAAGCACTGCAGACAACCAAAGATGACTAGTGGTGCAATGCTATGATACATGAATAATAAATAATCAAAAAGTTGGCTCGTGATCTGCCTTGTGAAACCACTGCCTAAGGCAATAGTGTCCATACCGACTCCAGTACAGAACTGCATTCCTACACCAAACAAGGACAAGAAACGCAATCCTAATCAGAAGCGGTAACTACACCATCGCAAGGACACACGACTCCACACGTGTCAATGCCACAACAAAGATAATATAATGTAATATAAGCATATAAACAAACAAATAAACAAATAAATAATATATATATGCCGAACTCAAGAGATCCTAGTGGTCAATGAGGAGAGGCATAAGGCTGAGGGATGGCTAGGTGGCAGCGGTCTCAGGATCGAACCACGACCCATATAATAATAATAATAATAATATTATCAAGATAACATAACACACTGTAACACACATTTTCTTTGGGCCCCACCATGGTGGAATAAATGCCCTATAGGCATATAATCAAGTCTCAGTTCTACCAGGAGAATGTGGAGTTTGCGGTGAGGCGAAGCTTGCGGCAACTCAAGCACACGAGGACATTCAAAGAGTATGTTGTGGAGTTCACACGCTTGATGCTCGCGATATCTAACATGGGTGAGGAAGATCACCTGTTCTTCTTCCTCGATGGACTTCAACCGTAGGCAGCTCAAGAATTGCAGCGACAGAGGGTGCAAGACTTGAACGCCCCCGTGGCAACAACCGAGAGGCTTGTCGTGTACAGGTGGAACAACAACGATGCCAAGGCCAAGCCAAACCACCAAGGAGAATGGTGGGGGAGGGACAAAGATCTCTCCTAAAGAAGGTCCGTTCGAGGGAAAGAAGCGTGAAAATGCCCAACCCGAGCAAATAGTTTCGTGTTTCATATGTAGAGAGAATCACTATGCTCGGGATTGCCAGAACAAGAGCAAGCATGTCAATGTCGTCCAAAGCGAGGAGGTAGAGGACGAGGAGTACGAAGTGGGAGCGCACATGGGAGCGTTGCGCTTACTCAACTCCGTTAAGGCTAATTTCGTTGTGTCGAAGACTCCGAGAAGGGAGCTCATGTACGTTGACGTGAGGATCAATGACATTAGCACACGGGCATTGGTTGATACATGCGCCACTCATAACTTCATTTCGGACGTGGAGCTTCGTCGCTTGGATCTACCATTGGAAGAAGATTCAAGCAAGATGAAGACGGTCAACTCAGCGGCTAGCCCGTGCAGGGGGTAGCCAAGGAAGTTCGCGTAGAGGTGAGACATTAGTTGGGTGTTGCCAATTTCACAGTTACATCACTAGACGACTTCAAGATGATACTTGGCATGGATTTCCTAATCGCGGCGAAGGTGGTTCCGATGCCGCACTTAGGAGTCGTCAGCTTTATGGAGGAAGGCATCTCGTGCATGGTGAATGTCACACGGGGTGAGTCATTAAAGGAGAATATTGTCTCTGCCATTCAGCTCAAGGAGGGTAGCAAAATGGAGATGACCTACTTAGCGGTGCTTATAACGCCCGCAACCGCACGGTGCGTTACACTGAGTTGGATTGAATAAAATAAATGCTGGTTACATTTGATTTGTTGGATTTTTGGGAAGAAGTATTGATTGAGTTGGTTTCGTGTGCAGATGGCTAGCGAGTTCGATGGAAAACAGGTGTTCGTTCAGAACAGTACTGAGATAGCTGGATGGGAGCGATAATGCCGTCTTCCTTAGTCCGATCGGTCGGATGATTTGGAGAGCACGGCCTGCTCGCACGGTCATACCAGTTGAGTAGATCACGCTTGCATCGGACCACGGGTTCAAGGGATTGGCCGTATCGGCAGGACATGATGCTTAACGGGATCAAACATTGTGAGTGGGCTCTTTCCCTTCTCCTCTACTCTTTCATGCCTAATAATATGGAAAACACGATAAAGGCTTGAACACTTGGGCTGAAACATTGGGAATCACTACACTGAGGCGTGCATAGAGTGTACGTCGTTTGCTTGGATAGGATTGTGGCTTGAACTGATTTACGCGTTGGATAGTTGGAGCTAGAGTTGGATTATACATTTGAGGCAGTTGGTTGGATAATTGGGATTATGCTTGGACGGTTAGAATTATACATTTTGGAATGATACATTGAGGCATTGGGAATATCGGGAATTCGGGCGAGCGAGCGTGCATCCGTGCACGAGTATCACTTGGTCGCTTTGTCTTGTAAAGCGAGCAGTTGTGGTTCGAAATCGAACAATTGCATCGGCGAGGGCATTGTGCCACTGTTGGGGCATTGTGCCATGGGATTGCTTTGAGCATGGGTGTTGCACCAATTTGAAACATTGTGTTGAGAAACGACATTGTGCCTATGGAAAATTTTGGTGCCTTGGGCTATATGTTGAGGTTTGGTTTTGGAATCCTTGGTTGGATATGTTGGAAGAATGGTTATGGATGCTTTAGTTGGATATCGGTTGAACGAGTCTAGGATCGCTTGGTGGGACGAGAATGTTCGATCCTCTCGTCATACCTACGTGTCTGCATGTCACGGATAACCTGTGTTGCACAGGGTTTGGTTTCCTGGAACGGGATGAGGCACCGGGGCACCGGGACCGTTCTGCTATGGAGGAGACAATGGGCATCGCGTGAATGGGCGCAGTGCTGGTAGTCCAATACCACCAGGAGGGAGTAGCTGCCCAGCCCTGGATCGGGTAAGACTGTCCTATTAATCTTGGTCCGATCAATGTCCTTTATGGCTTTGCCAGTGACTTCATATAGATAAGAGTTGGTTTGCTTTACTTTGGGTGGTTTATTGCTTCGTGTAGGCGCGGCCACCTTGCCTCGGCAAGAGTGTGCACTTTGAGATTGGATTATAAACTTTGGTTGAGGATGGATATTGAGGTTTGGCTGATAGTTCGATTGTTATCGTGCAAGCGATGACTTGAGTAGGACGGGTTGCATGCTAGTTACCTTCGGGTTGGATATATATATATTGCTTGTCGATTGGTTTGAGTTGAATGCTTGCATGCTTAAACTGCTTTACAGCTTTCCTTAACATGTCATCCATATGCCATGAAATGAATCTAGGATTCAACTAGAAAGATCATCATTTAACTGTTTGTATTCACTTTTTTACTTAGTGTCGGCTTAGACGAGTGGGTTATCCCGCTCACCAGTACGGCTGTGTACTGACCCACGTTTGTGGGCAATATTTTAGGTACACAGGTGTAGTGGCTCTGCTTGGATATACGGGACAAGATGTATGAACTGTAAGTACCTTTGTGGGCCAGAGAAAAGAGCAAGAGTATTTCATCGTCTTCGTGGCATCGCCTTCGTGGCATTGCCTTCGGGGTATTTCATTTGGACCCTATCGAGAGCTTCGCTGCGTATTACTCTGATTTGTGCTTGGTACACAATACTTGAATTTCATTGCAACTTGGTTGTTTCAATGATAACTTTGGTGTTTAACAACATCGCCTTGTACGAGCGCAACTCCAGGCTCGTACGGCATCATGTCCCGATGAAAACGATTGTCCTGCGGGAGAGCTGCAACGTGGTAATTCACGTTCAACATGGACTATTGACCTTGCGGGAGATTGGGGCGTGACAAATTGGTATCAGAGTGCCAGGTTCATTTTTTCGGACTTGGTCCTTCGTTTCATCACAAACTCTAAATAGCTTCCGCGTGTCGTTTAGCTCTTGGCTCTACTCGGTACTACATTGGATGTTTCATGCAATAAGTCTATATATTGCTGGTTGTGGCTGCATGTAATTCTTGGTTGCGTTGCCTTGGTTGGTTTTTCATTAGATCGCTTAGCCTCGTTAGGCGTTGTTGCATTCGTGCAGCAAGTTGGGTGGCGTTGTTGCATTTGTGCAACAAGTTGAGAGCTTTCGTTGGGTTGGCCTGGCTTGTCGTTCAGGGAGTTCTGATTGCATCAATGGATCAGTTGGTTGGCTAACGAGATTGGTTATGTGGCATGTTGTGAGTAGAAGCATTCGATGAGAATGGATCGTTGCACGAGTTGCTCGTGTAGCGAATTGTTGGACGGAGTTTGATTTTTGGCTGGGTATATCACATAGAGCATCGGTTGAGCATGTTTGAGTTTGGCTTGGGAATATCAGAATAAATTTGCACGAGTTGCTCGTACAACAAATGTGTGGAACAGTTGGGTATTGGGTTGGACTACTTGGAAAAAATCGTTGCACGAGTTGCTCGTGTAGCGAAAGTATGAAGTCAGTAGGAATAGCTGGAAGTATTGAGAATGGAACATAGCACAAGTTGCATCGCAAAATTTATAAAAATAGTTGGATAATTCAGGCATTGCCTGAGTTTTGTGTCAGACTCGAATTGGGAAAGGCATGATCACACATAAGGGATGGTTCGAACGGATTTTGGATAAGTGCAAGAAATCGTAATGCGAGTAGCGACTTGATTCGGAGTGGTATATGGGATACCACATGTTGAGCAAGGCATTGAAAATATTTTGGTTGGACATCAATGGGAATTGCCTGAACGGACTCGGGTAACAGGAATACAATTTGGTTGGTGCACATCAGCTGAGTTGGGAAGAATGAAAATGAAGCAAGCGAATATTGAGTTGAGCATATCGAGAACGGACTTGTGCAAATGGAAGTATCGTTGGACTTAAGAGATGGACGAGATTTGAACGAACAGTTGGGATACGCTTGAGCGAAGCGATGGGTTAATTGAAGGATAGCGAGCACGAACTACGATTTTGGGTAACACATTTGATCTGTTGGTTGAATAATGAAACAGACCTTGGTTTGGAGGGGCAATGCGATGGATTCACACAAACTTGAAGGATTTTGGATATTGCTGCTCGAGAAGTCGACTCAGGTTTAGCGAAAATGGAATTTTGGGTAAAATGGTGCAACAATGGTAGACGGATTCTCCGGAAGACGTGGACGGATCGTGGCAACAACGGAAGGTAAAGATTTGTGGCGGACAGACTTTTAAAGATAGCTAAATATGGGAGCAACGTCGGAATAAATTACTGTGCTGCTCGAGAAAGTTGAACGTATATTGTGGGACGCGGCAAACAGATAAGAATTTGAGCAAGTCTCGAGTTTCGAGAATCATTGCAATTGGTAGTGCGAGTAGACGAACATGGCAATTCGAAAATTTGATGGATTCAGGGCAGAACGACGGATTAATGAAGACGGTTTCAACGAGCGTAGTTCTCGAACTGTGGCTCGGATAGATAGCAAGACTCTAGGTGGCTAAGCGGCATCGGTTGACAGATCATCAAAGGTAGTGCATGAACTGCTCGGATTCGGAAGTTCGCTCGGATGGAATGGTTGGATTATGGCTCGGATTTGCAGATGAGATATAGCATGGTTCATAGTAACTGTCCATCGTGATGACTTACAATTATCGAGCGTAGCTTCGGGACAGCTGACCCTAGCGACTTGTCCGCCAAATCGAAGATGAATATGATAGACCCATAGAACGACCCTTGCGGCGGCGCATTTGGGAATGCATCAAGGGAAGATGTGAGTGCTGTGTGTTGGAGATTTGGCCTATTAACTGAGTGTTGGAACCCTTGGGATAGTCTTCAGCAGAAGATGCAGCCGGAAGATCGAAGCGATGGTGGGATTGGCCTAAGTCAACTGATGAGATTCAGAGTCGCAGATTTTTATCGATGGCATCGCCTCTGACTCATCGTGCCCTGGAAGGGAATAGCATTCATATGAATTGACGACTGTGAAACTAGCTCGTGAAGTTAAAGCAGCGGCTCGTTCAGATCAAATCTTTGTGAATACTGGAAGGGACAAATTTGCCTCAGATTTACAAGATGTATCGAAACTTAGTCTGGGAAGCGTGCTCGTTCATAAGGCAAAGGTGATATCCTATGCTTCGAGGCAGTGGAAGCAGCACGAAGAACTATTCCATGCGCAACCTAAGAATTATGGCGAGTGTGTCCACGTTGAAATCGTGGCGACACTATCCCTTTGGCGTGGCGGCGAGTTCTTCGTGGATCACACGAACCTTAATATAGATGTTCACCCAGTGAGGTATTGAGATGGCAGAAAAATGTGTTGGACTGAGCTGATCTAAGCAAAGTTGATATTTGGGTAAGTCGCCTAGCTGGGGTAGTACCGGCTGAGATGATCGTTCGGTGCATGAGATATATTTGGAGATGTTGCTAGTGCGGATTCAGAAATAGTTGTATGGATTGAGTTGGAACACGAACTGATTGAGTCGGTGGAAAATCATCATATTTGTGAATGGTGCTCAATCGAATATGTTGGAATGGAAATCATGATTTGGTTCAATTGGGAGTAAAGAAATGGATGCCTCAAACATAAATATACCCTTGTAACTTGTTCAAATTTGCTATCGCAAAGCTCGGCTGAAATGCATGTATTTTAGGGACGCCTTAAATATATGTACGATCCAAAACTAAGCGATACGAAAAATTCGTATTGAGCTACAAGGAGGATGTGGGAATTCGGGAATTTGTACGAGCATTCAGCAGAGCGAGATGCTGAGTCAGGATCGTGAATATGAGAGTTGCATAGAGCAGATCTATGGAATTGGACAAGCGGCATGTGATGGGAATAAGTACCAGCACGGTTCGTGGACGAACCTGATTTCTAAGTGGTATATTATGTAACGCCCGTAACCGCACGGTGCGTTACGCTGAGTCGGATTGAATAAAACAAATGCTGGTTACATTTGATTTGTTGAATTTTTGGGAGAAGTATTGATTGAGTTGGTTTCATGTGCAGATGGCTAGCGAGTTCGATGGAAAACAGGTGTTCGTTCAGAACAGTACTGAGATAGCTGGATGGGAGCGATAATACCGTCTTCCTTAGTCCGATCGGTCGGATGATTTGGAGAGCACGGCCTGCTCGCACGGTTATACCAGTTGAGTAGATCGCGCTTGCATCGGACCACGGGTTCAAGGGATTGGCCGTATCGGCAGGACATGATGCTTAACGGGATCAAACATTGTGAGTGGGCTCTTTTCCTTCTCCTCTACTCCTTCATGCCTAATAATATGGAAAATACGATAAAGGCTTGAACACTTGGCTGAAACATTGGGAATCACTATACTGAGGCGTGCATAGAGTGTACGTCGTTTGCTTGGATAGGATTGTAGCTTGAACTGATTTACGCGTTGGATAGTTGGAGCTAGAGTTGGATTATACATTTGAGGCAGTTGGTTGGATAATTGGGATTATGCTTGGACGGTTGGAATTATACATTTTGGAATGATACATTGAGGCATTGGGAATATCGGAAATTCGGGCGAGCGAGTGTGCATCCGTGCACGAGTATCACTTGGTCGCTTTGTCTTGCAAAGGGAGCAGTTGTGGTTCGAAACCGAACAACTGCATCGACGAGGGCATTGTGCCACTGTTGGGGCATTGTGCCATGGGATTGCTTTGAGCATGGGTGTTGCACCAATTTGAAACACTGTGTTGAGAAACGACATTGTGCCTATGGGAAATTTTGGTGCTGTCACGCCCCAGTCCCAAAATACCGAGGGACCGGACGCGTGATAATGGCCAGCAGCATGCACCGATGGACAAACCCAATTTAATGGATCCATCGGGCATACTTAAGCTGTATTACATCAGTCAGGGTTTTACTACTCTCATCCACAGATATAAGATAGCAACATCAGAAAAGAAAAATTAACAATAATAGTCAAAGTAAATAAAATCGGAGAACAATCCGATATTAAGTTTGTTTACACAAGTTTTCAAAGACAGGAAATAAAGAGTTCAATTAACAGGAAATAAAGTCTATTTGCCATAAGACTGTGCATGGCGATGCAATTGTTCAAGAGAAGTCCTCTGCGATCACCTCGTCTTCAGGTTCAGGTACTGCTCCGAGTAATGCCCCTGTTCCGTATACCTCTGGGTAGATCTCGTCTGCTAAATCTGGGGACATAATCCATTCCAGGTCCTCAGGGGACATAGCAAGGTACAGAAAACACAAGCCAAAATATAATGCAGCGCAGAAATAAAAAAATAACAGGGTAAGAATTAAACCATCTAAGTGATCATGCAAGTGAGAGTTATTAATCATACTTCAGGCTGAGACTACTACAGGATCAGTGACAAGAAACCATAGCAGTGTTTTCTCGAAGGGCCAGTACAGGTGCCAAAGCTCTATGTCAGAGACTAGGACACATCCAGATAACAATATATAATATATATTCAGCCTTGATATGGTAATACTCTCCCCACCCAATGTAATCTCACGTCACAGTTCTCAATGTTCATGTTACGCAAGATTAAAACTAATGCAGTCAGACATGTTCTAAGAAAATAAAGCTTAAGTCATGAATTCTATAACCTATACAAAACCCCCTTGAATAATCAGGAAGATTCTGTATCATGCTTTGTGTCAGGTGTCCTGGGTATAAAGTACTGGATAGGGCAAGTACAACAGTCACAGAAATTAAAGCAAGAGAATCAAAATGAATCAATAACTGCATTTTATGGCAAGGTACACTTGCCTGGGTTTCCTGTTCCAATTGTAGCTCGAGCTTCAGCTGGATTTCCAAGCAGTACTCCGGTTGCTGAAACAAATATCACCAACAGATCCAGAAAATGTTAATCAGCTAGGAACGCCTGTCCTTGAGTCCAATTTGGAGACAAAGGCAAAAACGTCATTTTCGGGTCAAGACAGGGTCCAGATGTGGGCCGCTTTGCACCGAAAAATGTGTCAGGGTCAAAGGTCTCAAAAATAGTCCAACTTAGTGTTAACAGGTCAGGAACGATGATACGAACCCAACGGAACTTCCAGAATTGGATTCCGATGAGCCGTTCTCAAAATCGTCCGTCGGGTGGAACCTGTGGGGCCCACGACACACGATTTTGTCAACGTTCTCAGAATCGAATCAAACTTGGCTCACAGGACCAGCATATTGCTACGAGTCCGATGTCGCAAGTTTCGTCTCGATCCGACGTGTGTACACTAAGTTACAGCGAGAAACAGAATGGTCGGATACGGGGCGATGTCCGCGGATACGCACTGATTTCGGTGTGCACGCACATCCGAATCAGCTTCTGCGAAATCCCGCACGTCCGTATCAACGACGCGCACGTATCGGTAAAGACCGCACGCGACCAAGTCGTCCCGTTTGGCGGGGCGTACTCGGTTCCGGGGTGAAACAGGGTCTGGTTTTTTCCTGTTTTTGGATCGCGGTGTGCGATCACCACAGGACGCGATGCCCCGAGCGGTTTGCACGGGCACCGAGAGGGTCATACAGGCTACGCGATACAATTTACGGATTCGAAATCCGAGCTACGAGCAAGAAGTTATGAATACCTGAAGTAGTCTGAAAAACCGAGTTTAAATCGTGTCCGACACGCGTCCAAATCGTGTCAGGGTACTGTTCACTAGGGTTAGGGTTTTCCGTGCTCCTGTGTCGAATTCTCTGTGTCGAGTCCTGTGTCCAACTGACACTGCGCTGCGTCGTGTCCGCGGCTCGCCGGAGGTGCTGGGACGACTCGCCGGACGGAGGCGGCGAGGTCTCGAGGATCGGCCGGTTCTGCGGGTGGTCGACGGTGGAAGAAGGAGGAGGAGGTTCTGGAGGAGGGTGGAGCTGGAGGGCGAGGCGGCAGAGAGAGGAGGCCGGAGGCGGGCTGCTGCGGGCTCGGCGAGGTCGGAGAGCAGCGCGGTGGCGGAGGAGCTCCGGCGGGGAAGTCGACGGAGAAGACAGAGGGTGAGGCCGGCTGCTAGGGTTCAGGTTAAATAGGGAGGAGCGGGGAGCTGGAGGGTTGTCCGGTGAGGGAGGAGAAGAGGCGGAGGCGGACGTTACGGGAGCGGAGGCGGCGCAGGGAGGAGAGGGCCGCCGGCGGCGTAACGGCCGGAGTCGGCTGGGATTCGAACGGTCGGTTTCCCAGGGAAGGGGAAGGGCTAATGGATCCGGGTCGGGTCCTAGCGGGTCGGGTCTGACCCGGATCCGACCCGCTAAGAGGGTTGGCCCGGTTCAGTCAGACCGGCCGGTCCGGGTCGGTTTAATCTCTGGGTTTGGTTTGGTTTATTAATAAAAACCTGGTTTATTTTGGTTTAAAAAATTTAATTAGTTTTAGGGCTTTAAAAATCCATCCGGGGTCCAATAAATTCCCGAAAAATTATCCTATGTCTGGTTTTCTATTTTACACCATAAAATATTATTTTTATAATATTTTAATAATATTTATTAATATTTAAAAATCCTTTAATAATTAAAACACCTTAATTTAATTAGAGAAAATTCTCAGAAAATTCCTGAAATTCCAGAAAAATGCAAAAATCCAATTAATTAAAATTTTTGAAAATCAGGGGGATTACAATATACCCTCCTTAAGAGGATTGCGTCCTCGCAATCAAAGATTAACCGGTCAGCAGAGATGACACGGTTGCAACAATTGTTCGAAGCACATCAAATCAAGGAGCACCTAGGAAAAATTATTTTCCTAAGCATTAAAAGTTATGCAATTTCCCAAATATGGGAAATCTAGGAAATTACAGTTTTAGAAAACCAGATTATCTTTAAAACATATTAGTTTAACAATTCTGAGTTATTATCAAGTTCAACACTAGATTAACACTAGGTTATTAATTATTAACAGGTTAAAGTTATCAGGTTAAAGTCTGGGGTTACGAACCAGCAGGCACGAACTACAGAAATGCTAGAAACGGAACAACTATAAAAACTTACGTGCATTAGCAACTCCATGGTTCTGCGCGTCTCCCAGAGTCATCGCGAAAACTTGGCCGCGTCCTTGAGGTGGTTTCCTCTGCTGTTGCTGGATCTGCTGGAAGAGTACGGCTTGGGGTATCAAAGGTGGCCTCGGCTGGTTCTCTCCTGGAGATGGTGGTAGAACTTCTTGAACTTCCGTTTGTGGTGCTCCCAATGCTGAACAGGCTGGCCTTGGTACTGGTACCGCTTGTTGGTTAACTATTGATGCTTCTCCTCTGTGCATCTTGCAACTTCTGGCTAAATGGTTACTGGATCCGCAAATCAAGCACAGTCCCAACTTGCGTCTGCACTTCTTCTCAACATGGCCTACCTTGCCACAATAGTAACAAGTAGGAAGGAATGAGGCTCTGGATGCTGCTCTCAGGGGATTCGTCTGGGGTCGCTTTGCAGCTCCTTCCTGCTGTACTTGGTCTGGTGCATGCGGCCGCTTCTGGCTGGACTCTATCCTGGTGATGCTCTCCATGGCCCGTGCTGCAGTAACAACGTCCGTTGCAACGGTGCTGATTAACTTTCGTAACTCCGAGCTAAGTCTGCAAATGAACTCCTCCGTTTGGCTTTGCTGAGCCTTCTGATAAGCTTGCATCATCGGGTAGTAAATTTGAAACAGCTGTTGCACGTCCATAGCTTGCCCTTGTGGGATGGTAGGCATTGGTGGAGCAAACTGCGTCGATGGTGGAACGTCATCTTCCTGGATTCTCGAGGCAGGCTGTCTTGCTTGACTGCTTTGTTGAGCTAATCGACCTTCATCAACTGGTGTGACCACAGCACCTTGTGGTGTTTCTGGATGAGTCTTTTTGCCGGCTTGTGGATCCATAATTCTGCAACCAAAATAACCTATAAGAGGTACACAAGAATCAAAGCAGGATGCAAGTCAATAATGAATTCGAATCCGATACAGATATCAAGAACGATTCAAGCAAGTGGATGAGATCCTAAAAACTGATCCTATTCTTATTGCAGGCCTGTTCGGTCCCTAAGTTGAAACCGAACAATTTAGTCATAGACCTGCATGGGCCACCACAAAAACCATGTCACGCCCCAGTCCCAAAATACCGAGGGACCGGACGCGTGATAATGGCCAGCAGCATGCACCGATGGACAAACCCAATTTAATGGATCCATCGGGCATACTTAAGCTGTATTACATCAGTCAAGGTTTTACTACTCTCATCCACAGATATAAGATAGCAACATCAGAAAAGAAAAATTAACAACAATAGTCAAAGTAAATAAAATCGGAGAACAATCCGATATTAAGTCTGTTTACACAAGTTTTCAAAGACAGGAAATAAAGAGTTCAATTAACAGGAAATAAAGTCTATTTGCCATAAGACTGTGCATGGCGATGCAATTGTTCAAGAGAAGTCCTCTGCGATCACCTCGTCTTCAGGTTCAGGTACTGCTCCGAGTAATGCCCCTGTTCCGTATACCTCTGGGTAGATCTCGTCTGCTAAATCTGGGGACATAATCCATTCCAGGTCCTCAGGGGACATAGCAAGGTACAGAAAACACAAGCCAAAATATAATGCAGCGCAGAAATAAAGAAATAACAGGGTAAGAATTAAACCATCTAAGTGATCATGCAAGTGAGAGTTATTAATCATACTTCAGGCTGAGACTACTACAGGATCAGTGACAAGAAACCATAGCAGTGTTTTCTCGAAGGGCCAGTACAGGTGCCAAAGCTCTGTGTCAGAGACTAGGACACATCCAGATAACAATATATAATATATATTCAGCCTTGATATGGTAATACTCTCCCCACCCAATGTAATCTCACGTCACAGTTCTCAATGTTCATGTTACGCAAGATTAAAACTAATGCAGTCAGACATGTTCTAAGAAAATAAAGCTTAAGTCATGAATTCTATAACCTATACAAAACCCCCTTGAATAATCAGGAAGATTCTGTATCATGCTTTGTGTCAGGTGTCCTGGGTATAAAGTACTGGATAGGGCAAGTACAACAGTCACAGAAATTAAAGCAAGAGAATCAAAATGAATCAATAACTGCATTTTATGGCAAGGTACACTTGCCTGGGTTTCCTGTTCCAATTGTAGCTCGAGCTTCAGCTGGATTTCCAAGCAGTACTCCGGTTGCTGAAACAAACATCACCAACAGATCCAGAAAATGTTAATCAGCTAGGAACGCCTGTCCTTGAGTCCAATTTGGAGACAAGGGCAAAAACGTCATTTTCGGGTCAAGACAGGGTCCAGATGTGGGCCGCTTTGCACCGAAAAACGTGTCAGGGTCAAAGGTCTCAAAAATAGTCTAACTTAGTGTTAACAGGTCAGGAACGATGATACGAACCCAACGGAACTTCCAGAATTGGATTCCGATGAGCCGTTCTCAAAATCGTCCGTCGGGTGGAACCTGTGGGGCCCACGACACACGATTTTGTCAACGTTCTCAGAATCGAATCAAACTTGGCTCACAGGACCAGCATATTGCTACGAGTCCGATGTCGCAAGTTTCGTCTCGATCCGACGTGTGTACACTAAGTTACAGCGAGAAACAGAATGGTCGGATACGGGGCGATGTCCGCGGATACGCACTGATTTCGGTGTGCACGCACATCCGAATCAGCTTCTGCGAAATCCCGCACGTCCGTATCAACGACGCGCACGTATCGGTAAAGACCGCACGCGACCAAGTCGTCCCGTTTGGCGGGGCGTACTCGGTTCCGGGGTGAAACAGGGTCTGGTTTTTTCCTGTTTTTGGATCGCGGTGTGCGATCACCACAGGACGCGATGCCCCGAGCGGTTTGCACGGGCACCGAGAGGGTCATACAGGCTACGCGATACAATTTACGGATTCGAAATCCGAGCTACGAGCAAGAAGTTATGAATACCTGAAGTAGTCTGAAAAACCGAGTTTAAATCGTGTCCGACACGCGTCCAAATCGTGTCAGGGTACTGTTCACTAGGGTTAGGGTTTTCCGTGCTCCTGTGTCGAATTCTCTGTGTCGAGTCCTGTGTCCAACTGACACTGCGCTGCGTCGTGTCCGCGGCTCGCCGGAGGTGCTGGGACGACTCGCCGGACGGAGGCGGCGAGGTCTCGAGGATCGGCCGGTTCTGCGGGTGGTCGACGGTGGAAGAAGGAGGAGGAGGTTCTGGAGGAGGGTGGAGCTGGAGGGCGAGGCGGCAGAGAGAGGAGGCCGGAGGCGGGCTGCTGCGGGCTCGGCGAGGTCGGAGAGCAGCGCGGTGGCGGAGGAGCTCCGGCGGGGAAGTCGACGGAGAAGACAGAGGGTGAGGCCGGCTGCTAGGGTTCAGGTTAAATAGGGAGGAGCGGGGAGCTGGAGGGTTGTCCGGTGAGGGAGGAGAAGAGGCGGAGGCGGACGTTACGGGAGCGGAGGCGGCGCAGGGAGGAGAGGGCCGCCGGCGGCGTAACGGCCGGAGTCGGCTGGGATTCGAACGGTCGGTTTCCCAGGGAAGGGGAAGGGCTAATGGATCCGGGTCGGGTCCTAGCGGGTCGGGTCTGACCCGGATCCGACCCGCTAAGAGGGTTGGCCCGGTTCAGTCAGACCGGCCGGTCCGGGTCGGTTTAATCTCTGGGTTTGGTTTGGTTTATTAATAAAAACCTGGTTTATTTTGGTTTAAAAAATTTAATTAGTTTTAGGGCTTTAAAAATCCATCCGGGGTCCAATAAATTCCCGGAAAATTATCCTATGTCTGGTTTTCTATTTTACACCATAAAATATTATTTTTATAATATTTTAATAATATTTATTAATATTTAAAAATCCTTTAATAATTAAAACACCTTAATTTAATTAGAGAAAATTCTCAGAAAATTCCTGAAATTCCAGAAAAATGCAAAAATCCAATTAATTAAAATTTTTGAAAATCAGGGGGATTACAATATACCCTCCTTAAGAGGATTGCGTCCTCGCAATCAAAGATTAACCGGTCAGCAGAGATGACACGGTTGCAACAATTGTTCGAAGCACATCAAATCAAGGAGCACCTAGGAAAAATTATTTTCCTAAGCATTAAAAGTTATGCAATTTCCCAAATATGGGAAATCTAGGAAATTACAGTTTTAGAAAACCAGATTATCTTTAAAACATATTAGTTTAACAATTCTGAGTTATTATCAAGTTCAACACTAGATTAACACTAGGTTATTAATTATTAACAGGTTAAAGTTATCAGGTTAAAGTCTGGGGTTACGAACCAGCAGGCACGAACTACAGAAATGCTAGAAACGGAACAACTATAAAAACTTACGTGCATTAGCAACTCCATGGTTCTGCGCGTCTCCCAGAGTCATCGCGAAAACTTGGCCGCGTCCTTGAGGTGGTTTCCTCTGCTGTTGCTGGATCTGCTGGAAGAGTACGGCTTGGGGTATCAAAGGTGGCCTCGGCTGGTTCTCTCCTGGAGATGGTGGTAGAACTTCTTGAACTTCCGTTTGTGGTGCTCCCAATGCTGAACAGGCTGGCCTTGGTACTGGTACCGCTTGTTGGTTAACTATTGATGCTTCTCCTCTGTGCATCTTGCAACTTCTGGCTAAATGGTTACTGGATCCGCAAATCAAGCACAGTCCCAACTTGCGTCTGCACTTCTTCTCAACATGGCCTACCTTGCCACAATAGTAACAAGTAGGAAGGAATGAGGCTCTGGATGCTGCTCTCAGGGGATTCGTCTGGGGTCGCTTTGCAGCTCCTTCCTGCTGTACTTGGTCTGGTGCATGCGGCCGCTTCTGGCTGGACTCTATCCTGGTGATGCTCTCCATGGCCCGTGCTGCAGTAACAACGTCCGTTGCAACGGTGCTGATTAACTTTCGTAACTCCGAGCTAAGTCTGCAAATGAACTCCTCCGTTTGGCTTTGCTGAGCCTTCTGATAAGCTTGCATCATCGGGTAGTAAATTTGAAACAGCTGTTGCACGTCCATAGCTTGCCCTTGTGGGATGGTAGGCATTGGTGGAGCAAACTGCGTCGATGGTGGAACGTCATCTTCCTGGATTCTCGAGGCAGGCTGTCTTGCTTGACTGCTTTGTTGAGCTAATCGACCTTCATCAACTGGTGTGACCACAGCACCTTGTGGTGTTTCTGGATGAGTCTTTTTGCCGGCTTGTGGATCCATAATTCTGCAACCAAAATAACCTATAAGAGGTACACAAGAATCAAAGCAGGATGCAAGTCAATAATGAATTCGAATCCGATACAGATATCAAGAACGATTCAAGCAAGTGGATGAGATCCTAAAAACTGATCCTATTCTTATTGCAGGCCTGTTCGGTCCCTAAGTTGAAACCGAACAATTTAGTCATAGACCTGCATGGGCCACCACAAAAACCATGTCACGCCCCAGTCCCAAAATACCGAGGGACCGGACGCGTGATAATGGCCAGCAGCATGCACCGATGGACAAACCCAATTTAATGGATCCATCGGGCATACTTAAGCTGTATTACATCAGTCAAGGTTTTACTACTCTCATCCACAGATATAAGATAGCAACATCAGAAAAGAAAAATTAACAACAATAGTCAAAGTAAATAAAATCGGAGAACAATCCGATATTAAGTCTGTTTACACAAGTTTTCAAAGACAGGAAATAAAGAGTTCAATTAACAGGAAATAAAGTCTATTTGCCATAAGACTGTGCATGGCGATGCAATTGTTCAAGAGAAGTCCTCTGCGATCACCTCGTCTTCAGGTTCAGGTACTGCTCCGAGTAATGCCCCTGTTCCGTATACCTCTGGGTAGATCTCGTCTGCTAAATCTGGGGACATAATCCATTCCAGGTCCTCAGGGGACATAGCAAGGTACAGAAAACACAAGCCAAAATATAATGCAGCGCAGAAATAAAGAAATAACAGGGTAAGAATTAAACCATCTAAGTGATCATGCAAGTGAGAGTTATTAATCATACTTCAGGCTGAGACTACTACAGGATCAGTGACAAGAAACCATAGCAGTGTTTTCTCGAAGGGCCAGTACAGGTGCCAAAGCTCTGTGTCAGAGACTAGGACACATCCAGATAACAATATATAATATATATTCAGCCTTGATATGGTAATACTCTCCCCACCCAATGTAATCTCACGTCACAGTTCTCAATGTTCATGTTACGCAAGATTAAAACTAATGCAGTCAGACATGTTCTAAGAAAATAAAGCTTAAGTCATGAATTCTATAACCTATACAAAACCCCCTTGAATAATCAGGAAGATTCTGTATCATGCTTTGTGTCAGGTGTCCTGGGTATAAAGTACTGGATAGGGCAAGTACAACAGTCACAAAAATTAAAGCAAGAGAATCAAAATGAATCAATAACTGCATTTTATGGCAAGGTACACTTGCCTGGGTTTCCTGTTCCAATTGTAGCTCGAGCTTCAGCTGGATTTCCAAGCAGTACTCCGGTTGCTGAAACAAACATCACCAACAGATCCAGAAAATGTTAATCAGCTAGGAACGCCTGTCCTTGAGTCCAATTTGGAGACAAGGGCAAAAACGTCATTTTCGGGTCAAGACAGGGTCCAGATGTGGGCCGCTTTGCACCGAAAAATGTGTCAGGGTCAAAGGTCTCAAAAATAGTCCAACTTAGTGTTAACAGGTCAGGAACGATGATACGAACCCAACGGAACTTCCAGAATTGGATTCCGATGAGCCGTTCTCGAAATCGTCCGTCGGGTGGAACCTGTGGGGCCCACGACACACGATTTTGTCAACGTTCTCAGAATCGAATCAAACTTGGCTCACAGGACCAGCATATTGCTACGAGTCCGATGTCGTAAGTTTCGTCTCGATCCGACGTGTGTACACTAAGTTACAGCGAGAAACAGAATGGTCGGATACGGGGCGATGTCCGCGGATACGCACTGATTTCGGTGTGCACGCACATCCGAATCAGCTTCTGCGAAATCCCGCACGTCCGTATCAACGACGCGCACGTATCGGTAAAGACCGCACGCGACCAAGTCGTCCCGTTTGGCGGGGCGTACTCGGTTCCGGGGTGAAACAGGGTCTGGTTTTTTCCTGTTTTTGGATCGCGGTGTGCGATCACCACAGGACGCGATGCCCCGAGCGGTTTGCACGGGCACCGAGAGGGTCATACAGGCTACGCGATACAATTTACGGATTCGAAATCCGAGCTACGAGCAAGAAGTTATGAATACCTGAAGTAGTCTGAAAAACCGAGTTTAAATCGTGTCCGACACGCGTCCAAATCGTGTCAGGGTACTGTTCACTAGGGTTAGGGTTTTCCGTGCTCCTGTGTCGAATTCTCTGTGTCGAGTCCTGTGTCCAACTGACACTGCGCTGCGTCGTGTCCGCGGCTCGCCGGAGGTGCTGGGACGACTCGCCGGACGGAGGCGGCGAGGTCTCGAGGATCGGCCGGTTCTGCGGGTGGTCGACGGTGGAAGAAGGAGGAGGAGGTTCTGGAGGAGGGTGGAGCTGGAGGGCGAGGCGGCAGAGAGAGGAGGCCGGAGGCGGGCTGCTGCGGGCTCGGCGAGGTCGGAGAGCAGCGCGGTGGCGGAGGAGCTCCGGCGGGGAAGTCGACGGAGAAGACAGAGGGTGAGGCCGGCTGCTAGGGTTCAGGTTAAATAGGGAGGAGCGGGGAGCTGGAGGGTTGTCCGGTGAGGGAGGAGAAGAGGCGGAGGCGGACGTTACTGGAGCGGAGGCGGCGCAGGGAGGAGAGGGCCGCCGGCGGCGTAACGGCCGGAGTCGGCTGGGATTCGAACGGTCGGTTTCCCAGGGAAGGGGAAGGGCTAATGGATCCGGGTCGGGTCCTAGCGGGTCGGGTCTGACCCTGATCCGACCCGCTAAGAGGGTTGGCCCGGTTCAGTCAGACCGGCCGGTCCGGGTCGGTTTAATCTCTGGGTTTGGTTTGGTTTATTAATAAAAACCTGGTTTATTTTGGTTTAAAAAATTTAATTAGTTTTAGGGCTTTAAAAATCCATCCGGGGTCCAATAAATTCCCGGAAAATTATCCTATGTCTGGTTTTCTATTTTACACCATAAAATATTATTTTTATAATATTTTAATAATATTTATTAATATTTAAAAATCCTTTAATAATTAAAACACCTTAATTTAATTAGAGAAAATTCTCAGAAAATTCCTGAAATTCCAGAAAAATGCAAAAATCCAATTAATTAAAATTTTTGAAAATCAGGGGGATTACAATATACCCTCCTTAAGAGGATTGCGTCCTCGCAATCAAAGATTAACCGGTCAGCAGAGATGACACGGTTGCAACAATTGTTCGAAGCACATCAAATCAAGGAGCACCTAGGAAAAATTATTTTCCTAAGCATTAAAAGTTATGCAATTTCCCAAATATGGGAAATCTAGGAAATTACAGTTTTAGAAAACCAGATTATCTTTAAAACATATTAGTTTAACAATTCTGAGTTATTATCAAGTTCAACACTAGATTAACACTAGGTTATTAATTATTAACAGGTTAAAGTTATCAGGTTAAAGTCTGGGGTTACGAACCAGCAGGCACGAACTACAGAAATGCTAGAAACGGAACAACTATAAAAACTTACGTGCATTAGCAACTCCATGGTTCTGCGCGTCTCCCAGAGTCATCGCGAAAACTTGGCCGCGTCCTTGAGGTGGTTTCCTCTGCTGTTGCTGGATCTGCTGGAAGAGTACGGCTTGGGGTATCAAAGGTGGCCTCGGCTGGTTCTCTCCTGGAGATGGTGGTAGAACTTCTTGAACTTCCGTTTGTGGTGCTCCCAATGCTGAACAGGCTGGCCTTGGTACTGGTACCGCTTGTTGGTTAACTATTGATGCTTCTCCTCTGTGCATCTTGCAACTTCTGGCTAAATGGTTACTGGATCCGCAAATCAAGCACAGTCCCAACTTGCGTCTGCACTTCTTCTCAACATGGCCTACCTTGCCACAATAGTAACAAGTAGGAAGGAATGAGGCTCTGGATGCTGCTCTCAGGGGATTCGTCTGGGGTCGCTTTGCAGCTCCTTCCTGCTGTACTTGGTCTGGTGCATGCGGCCGCTTCTGGCTGGACTCTATCCTGGTGATGCTCTCCATGGCCCGTGCTGCAGTAACAACGTCCGTTGCAACGGTGCTGATTAACTTTCGTAACTCCGAGCTAAGTCTGCAAATGAACTCCTCCGTTTGGCTTTGCTGAGCCTTCTGATAAGCTTGCATCATCGGGTAGTAAATTTGAAACAGCTGTTGCACGTCCATAGCTTGCCCTTGTGGGATGGTAGGCATTGGTGGAGCAAACTGCGTCGATGGTGGAACGTCATCTTCCTGGATTCTCGAGGCAGGCTGTCTTGCTTGACTGCTTTGTTGAGCTAATCGACCTTCATCAACTGGTGTGACCACAGCACCTTGTGGTGTTTCTGGATGAGTCTTTTTGCCGGCTTGTGGATCCATAATTCTGCAACCAAAATAACCTATAAGAGGTACACAAGAATCAAAGCAGGATGCAAGTCAATAATGAATTCGAATCCGATACAGATATCAAGAACGATTCAAGCAAGTGGATGAGATCCTAAAAACTGATCCTATTCTTATTGCAGGCCTGTTCGGTCCCTAAGTTGAAACCGAACAATTTAGTCATAGACCTGCATGGGCCACCACAAAAACCATGTCACGCCCCAGTCCCAAAATACCGAGGGACCGGACGCGTGATAATGGCCAGCAGCATGCACCGATGGACAAACCCAATTTAATGGATCCATCGGGCATACTTAAGCTGTATTACATCAGTCAAGGTTTTACTACTCTCATCCACAGATATAAGATAGCAACATCAGAAAAGAAAAATTAACAACAATAGTCAAAGTAAATAAAATCGGAGAACAATCCGATATTAAGTCTGTTTACACAAGTTTTCAAAGACAGGAAATAAAGAGTTCAATTAACAGGAAATAAAGTCTATTTGCCATAAGACTGTGCATGGCGATGCAATTGTTCAAGAGAAGTCCTCTGCGATCACCTCGTCTTCAGGTTCAGGTACTGCTCCGAGTAATGCCCCTGTTCCGTATACCTCTGGGTAGATCTCGTCTGCTAAATCTGGGGACATAATCCATTCCAGGTCCTCAGGGGACATAGCAAGGTACAGAAAACACAAGCCAAAATATAATGCAGCGCAGAAATAAAGAAATAACAGGGTAAGAATTAAACCATCTAAGTGATCATGCAAGTGAGAGTTATTAATCATACTTCAGGCTGAGACTACTACAGGATCAGTGACAAGAAACCATAGCAGTGTTTTCTCGAAGGGCCAGTACAGGTGCCAAAGCTCTGTGTCAGAGACTAGGACACATCCAGATAACAATATATAATATATATTCAGCCTTGATATAGTAATACTCTCCCCACCCAATGTAATCTCACGTCACAGTTCTCAATGTTCATGTTACGCAAGATTAAAACTAATGCAGTCAGACATGTTCTAAGAAAATAAAGCTTAAGTCATGAATTCTATAACCTATACAAAACCCCCTTGAATAATCAGGAAGATTCTGTATCATGCTTTGTGTCAGGTGTCCTGGGTATAAAGTACTGGATAGGGCAAGTACAACAGTCACAGAAATTAAAGCAAGAGAATCAAAATGAATCAATAACTGCATTTTATGGCAAGGTACACTTGCCTGGGTTTCCTGTTCCAATTGTAGCTCGAGCTTCAGCTGGATTTTCAAGCAGTACTCCGGTTGCTGAAACAAACATCACCAACAGATCCAGAAAATATTAATCAGCTAGGAACGCCTGTCCTTGAGTCCAATTTGGAGACAAGGGCAAAAACGTCATTTTCGGGTCAAGGCGGGGTCCAGATGTGGGCCACTTTGCACCGAAAAACGTGTCAGGGTCAAAGGTCTCAAAAATAGTCCAACTTAGTGTCAACATGTCAGGAACGATGATACGAACCCAACGGAACTTCCAGAATTGGATTCCGATAAGCCGTTCTCAAAATCGTCCGTCGGGTGGAACCTGTGGGGCCCACGACACACGATTTTGTCAACGTTCTCAGAATCGAATCAAACTTGGCTCACAGGACCAGCGTATTGCTACGAGTCCGATGGCGCAAGTTTCGTCTCGATCCGACATGTGTACACTAAGTTACAGCGAGAAACAGAATGGTCGAATACGGGGCGATGTTCGCGGATACGTACTGATTCCGGTGTGCACGCACATCCGAATCAGCTTCTGCGAAATCCCGCACGTCCGTATCAACGACGCGCACGTATCGGTAAAGACCGCACGCGACCAAGTCGTCCCGTTTGGCGGGGCGTATTCGGTTTCGGGGTGAAACAGGGTCTGGTTTTTTCCTGTTTTTGGATCGCGGTGTGCGATCACCACAGGACGCGATGTCCCGAGCGGTTTGCACGGGCACCGAGAGGGTCATACAGGCTACGCGATATAATTTACGGATTCGAAATCCGAGCTACGAGCAAGAAGTTATGAATACCTGAAGTAGTCTGAAAAACCGAGTTTAAATCGTGTCCGACACGCGTCCAAATCGTGTCAGGGTACTGTTCACTAGGGTTAGGGTTTTCTGTGCTCCTGTGTCGAATTCTCTGTGTCGAGTCCTGTGTCCAACTGACACTGCGCTGCGTCGTGTCCGCGGCTCGCCGGAGGTGCTGGGACGACTCGCCGGACGGAGGCGGCGAGGTCTCGAGGGTCGGCCGGTTCTGCGGGTGGTCGACGGTGGAAGAAGGAGGAGGAGTTTCTGGAGGAGGGTGGAGCTGGAGTGCGAGGCGGCAGAGAGAGGAGGCCGGAGGTGGGCTGCTGCGGGCTCGGCGAGGTCGGAGAGCAGCGCGGTGGCGGAGGAGCTCCGGCGGGGAAGTCGACGGAGAAGACAGAGGGTGAGGCCGGCTGCTAGGGTTCAGGTTAAATAGGGAGGAGCGGGGAGCTGGAGGGTTGTCCGGTGAGGGAGGAGAAGAGGCGGAGGCAGACATTACGGGAGCGGAGGCGGCGCAGGGAGGAGAGGGCCGCCGGCGGCGTAACGGCCGGAGTCGGCTGGGATTCGAACGGTCGGTTTCCCAGGGAAGGGGAAGGGCTAATGGATCCGGGTCGGGTCCTGGCGGGTCGGGTCTGACCCAGATCCGACCCGCTAAGAGGGTTGGCCCGGTTCAGTCAGACCGGTCGGTCCGGGTCGGTTTAATCTCTGGGTTTGGTTTGGTTTATTAATAAAAACCTGATTTATTTTGGTTTAAAAAATTTAATTAGTTTTAGGGCTTTAAAAATCCATCCGGGGTCCAATAAATTCCCGAAAAATTACCCTATGTCTGGTTTTCTATTTTACACCATAAAATATTATTTTCATAATATTTTAATATTATTTATTAATATTTAAAAATCCTTTAATAATTAAAACACCTTAATTTAATTAGAGAAAATTCTCAGAAAATTCCAGAAATTCCAGAAAAATGCAAAAATCCAATTAATTAAAATTCTTGAAAATCAGGGGGATTACAGGTGCCTTGGGCTATATGTTGAGGTTTGGTTTTGGAATCCTTGGTTGAATATGTTGGAAGAATGGTTATGGATGCTTTAGTTGGATATCGGTTGAACGAGTCTAGGATCGCTTGGTGGGGCAAGAATGTTCGATCCTCTCGTCATACCTACGTGTCTGCATGTCACGGACAGCCTGTGTTGCACAGGGTTTGGTTTCCTGGAACGGGATGAGACACCGGGGCACCGGAACCGTTCTGCCATGGAGGAGACAATGGGCATCGCGTGAATGGGCGCAGTGCTGGTAGTCCGATACCACCAGGAGGGAGTAGCTGCCCAGCCCTGGATCGGGTAGGACTGCCCTATTGATCTTGGTCCGATCAATATCCTTTATGGCTTTGCCAGTGACTTCATATAGATAAGAGTTGGTTTGCTTTACTTTGGGTGGTTTGTTGCTTCGTGTAGGCGCGACCACCTTACCTCGGCAAGAGTGTGCACTTTGAGATTGGATTATAAACTTTGGTTGAGGATGGATATTGAGGTTTGGCTGATGGTTCGATTGTTATCGTGCAAGCGATGCCTTGAGTAGGACGGGTTGCATGCTAGTTACCTTCGGGTTGGATATATATATATTGCTTGTCGATTGGTTTGAGTTGAATGCTTGCATGCTTAAACTGCTTTACAGCTTTCCTTAACATGTCATCCATATGCCATGAAATGAATCTAGGATTCAACTAGAAAGATCACCATTTAACTGTTTGCATTCACTTTTTTACTTAGTGTCAGTTTAGACGAGTGGGTTACCCCGCTCACCAGTACGACTGTGTACTGACCCACGTTTGTAGGCAATATTTCAGGTACGCAGGCGTAGTGGCACTGCTTGGATATACGAGACAAGATGTATGAACTGTAAGTACCTTTGTGGGCCAGAGAAAAGAGCAAGAGTATTTCATCGTCTTCGTGGCATCGCCTTCGGGGCATTTCATTTGGACCCTATCGAGAGCTTCGCTGTGTATTACTCTGATGTGTGCTTGGTACACAATACTTGACTTTCGTTGTAACTTGGTTGTTTCAATGATAACTTTGGTGTTTAACAACATCGTCTTGTACGAGCGCAACTCCAGGCTCGTACGGCATCACGTCCCGATGAGAACGATTGTCCTGCGGGAGAGCTGCAACGTGGTGATTCACGTTCAGCATGGACTATTGACCTTGCAGGAGATTGGGGCGTGACAGTGCTCAAGAAGAAGGAGGACTTCGAGGAGGAAGATCTTCCAAGCGAAACCAAGGGTGTTGCAGAGAAGTGTCCCGATGAGTCACTTTCGTAGAGGGAGCTGAATCGTGCTACCAAGCTGGGCCAAGGTCAGGAGAAGTATGTCTTCGACTGCAAGGAGACAGATGCGACACGTGTACGAAAGCAGAGTGGCTCATGCAAGGAGTCGCTCGAGGATCGTGGTGGATATTCGGGTCAACAGAATCGCAACAGGACTCGCATGCGTGGAGGTATGGAGGACTATGTGCGCCCACGAGATAAGGTGGATCTGTGACCAGATTGACTGTTCGAGCCTCTTTTTGTGCCAAGGAGGGTACAGACCATGAAAAAAGGTGATACGGTGAACTAGTTTGCTTTCGATCTTGAGGAAAAGATGGGCAAGCCTAGGGGGGCCGCACGAGAAAGAAAAAGAAGGAACGACGCATGGCGACTCGTTGACGAGGGCAACGACGAAATATGTGGGGGAGAATGTAACACACATTTTCTTTGGGCCCCACCATGGTGGAATAAATGTCCTATAGGCATATTTGTAAATATTTTAAATAATTTAGTAGCTAGAATGATGCATGGAATATTCTTAGGACCTAGAATAATTTCTAGCATATTTCCTAAAATAATCTCTGGAATATTCTCATTCCAGAAGGTTCTTGTAAGCCTTTAAGGCACTATAAATAAGGGAAAGATTTATTTGCTCCTCACCACCAAAAATTTGTAAGCACTATAGTATAATAAATATTTTAATATTCCAATCTCTCTTTTGCTCTACAATTTTTTCATTCTCGTCTTAGCTATCTAGCTAAGCGTTTGGGGGAAGGCTTGCACTGGTCTTCGATGAGGAAGTTCGTGCGCCGCACGGGTCGAAGTACAGAAAAAATACTAAGTCCTTGACGACACGCTATACTGACGGAGGGTCACGACCTAATACCATGGCCAACGAGGTTGCTAGGGTACTAGGGATCCTCCTCGCCTAATGATCAAAGTGAAAATACTAGTTATTATTCCTACATTTTACATGTGAAGCTCCCTGGACCATGGATGTCCGCATGGATCATCCTATATGAACCACTCCAAGATAATGCTGTACTTGAGAGATCATAATCACAAAATAGTAAGAGTGACCTAGACGAAGTCCACTATATTAGGCACAACGGAAATAAGTTGCATGAAGTGCAGCAACCAACATGTCGGAGGCCATATAGTATCGACATGCATGTCAAACTGATACAATACACTCATACCGAGTTAACTCCAAACTACATTTAATGAATCAAGTTGCTGCATAGTGGGTGCGATTTAGCATAACTAGGATACAAATATATCACGGGCAATAACAATAACTTTTGGGATATTTGTTGATCGATCCTGAGAGAATATAATAGGTATACATGTCATGTACTACGTAGTGGATCGACGTGACAAACATCCTATAACCCATGTATACTATGAATAATGAATACAGTGAACTCTGATAAAAGGACCAATTGGATATATGGAAATAATTATCACCCGTGATATATTTGTGGAAATACTCCAACACACCAGACTAGTCCCTGCCCAGCCTTGATCGTGATAGCAAGATAATGCTAGTGATAAACCAAGACTAACCTTGAGGTTTGCTGTGATTCGCGGTGATAGGGTCCTGGAACCTAGGGCCTTACTACGCTCCCATGCTCCTATAGCCATAGGGCAAGATAAAACCCAACATATCATGCCAAGTGTCTAGGAGTACCCATGGTATCCTCAGTGTGCTCTTCAATAGCTTATGGGGCTATTAAAACCACAAGAGACACATCATATAACATAAAGAGCAATGTGGATATATCCAAAAGAATCAATATATAAAGACTAGGACGCCACCACACCTTACCTTGCCCACATATCCACTAAAGCCTCAATGTTGCCCCAAGCATCGAGTCACATTGGACCCATAAGTCCACGTACTAAAACCAAATAAAACCATAAGTATTTGAAATATCTTGTATTATCGACATAATAGAAAATATTCTGATACGACAAATCAGGTCGTCTAAATCCAAACAAAAGTGCTGCATACATAGGTAATTGTACCTCGATACTACGTGTTAAGTCTCAAGACAATCAACAAAGAAGTCTCCCCAAATCGAGCGACAAACTTGGATAAACTGGGATGGAACATGTCCTTGTTCTGCACAGTCTATATACCGGTGGTATATCGTTGGTATATTGCCTGTACAATCAGAACTCAGAAATGAGTCATGATATCACCTTGTTCGTTATAAAATATACCTGATATCCTTCAATTCTCATCTAAAACAAAATCCAACAATAGTGTAGGGATTCCATGCCCCTACACCACATGTGTGCCAAGAATTAAACACATGCATGATGGTTGAAAAATGCCATCGACACAAAAATGACCAAAACAAAACCAATATATAACTCAATCATTTCTCGATCAAAGTCATACACAACCAAGCTTGATACTTGCCACAATGAGCACTAGCAACTTGTATGTAACACATATGTACGTATCTACATGAATCCGAATGAATGTGACGATGAAACCACAAAACAAAATCCGAAATCAACACATATTTGTACATACACAAGAAAACCACGAGTTCAAGGCAAGAGCAAGGTGTACTTGCCTACGGGTGGGCTCTACGATCGTGACGTATCCTTAGCATGTTGTGACAGTGAGTGTCCACTACAAGGTCGGCTCAAAAGCACAAACCCTGCTCCCACCGCTTGTAAACTCAATTTGGTGAAGAGAGAGAGAGAGAGAGGATAATGATAAATGCATGAAAGTGAAGGTTAAGTGTTTATATATACTCAGGGAACAAATTGTGACCATTTGATCCAGATCTAATGGTCAGATCATGCCTTGTTGTTGCTGTTCTTTGTCCGATTGGTATACCTGTGGCATACTGCTCATGCAATCTTTTTGAGGGTTTGGCCCTCTATTTAGGTATCCAATCTAATCAAGGGTCCTATGTCGAGTTTATGACAATGTCATTGATCTCTACAAGTCTCGTGTATGACCAGGGTCAGCCCAATGCTCGCCCAATGCTCTATAAAACCCAAGAAAACTCAAACAATTATGCCAATAATTAATATATTTTATAATGGCAAGTATCGCTCGAAATAGATCACTCGATTACTCGATACAGGGGAAACAAAAAATCTCAAAAATACAACAGTTCTATAACATACACCAAGCTATGTCATTATGGCACGATATTAGTGACCAAGAGTTCACCAGGCAAAAATCCATAATCCTTGACCAGGGTACAAAATTACGAATACCAAGAAATCCTATACGATAAATACGTACATGTATCTGTATAAATATCGATATGGTTTAGGCGATCCTCACTGGGATTACATCCGATTGCACGGTATGTGCTCTGCCGACCTAAAAATGGAGGAGGGGCGGGTCTTCTCTCTCTTAACTCTACGGGACATTGATAATCTTCGCTTGACATAGAAATTCCTAGATGGAAAATCTGATAGGTGGTCCCTCCATAAGTGGAGAGAAGAGGGTTGATGTTCCCAAGGTTCACTCACCTTGGAGAAAGACTTTTGTCTTTTGGAGTTTCCAAGGTTAATGAACCTTGGATGAAACGAATCTTGGAGGAGAATGTTTATCCTCTTGTGGCTATATAAGGAGAAGGTTTGTGAGATGTTTGTGTGACTCTTCCTTGACCTCTTGTGCTCCTTCTTGCTCCTTGGTGTTGCTCCTCTTGTGGTGCTTTCCTCGGATGCTTCTTCAACAAAGTGTGTCCATACTTGTGTATGAGAGTTTGCGAGCCTCTTGAGTGAATCTAAGTGAGAGATTGTAACTTGTAATCCCACTATTTTTAGTGGAGAAAGAAAGTAAAGAACTATAATTGTCCGAGGACGTAGGCACATTGCCGAACCTCGTTAATTCTTTTGTGTTCTGTTTTGCTCACTTGTCAATCCATAACTTTCAGAGCTTGATTACAAGTTATTGCTACTCACTTGTCAATCCATAGCTTTCAGAGCTCGACTGCAAGTTATTGCTACTCACTTGTCAATCTATAGCTTTCAGAGCTTGATTGCAAGATATTTCTTCCTCACCTTGTGTGTGAAAGACATTTTCATCCCCAACAAGTGGTATCAGAGCCACACAAGCTTGTTGATCGTGATGGCAAAATCATCATCTTCTACCTCCTCAACCATGCTCACATCTTCAAACTATTCCATATGGAGGCCTCAGATGGAAGATATCCTCTATTGCAAGGATCTGTACGGAGTGTTACTCTGCAATAGACAGAAGCCAGAAGAAAATCTGACAAAGATTGAACCATTCTAAATCGTAAAGCTATTGGAGAGATCCGTCCATGGATCGACCAAAGCGTCTTTTACCATGTTTCCAAAGAAACAGATGCTCATCAAATGTTGATGAAATTGACATCGATGTACGAGCGAGAGACTCCTCAAAATAAAGCGTTGCTCATTCGACGATTGGTGAACCTGAAATATAGAGACGGTCGAAGTATTTCTGAATACTTGAGCAATTTTTAAGAGTTGGTAAATCAACTCTCAACCATGAAGGTGGTGCTGAAAGATGAGCTATTGGCACTTTTGCTACTCAACTCGTTGTGGGATAGTTGGAACACACTTGTGGTTTCCTTAAGCAACTCCGCTCCTCAAGGCATCCTTACATCAACCTTAGTGAATGACAGTTTATTGAATGAAGAAATGAGGCAGAAAAAACAAGGCATATCAACCGAGTCGGAGGCCCTTATTTTTGAGAATCGTGGAAGAAATCATCAAAGAAAATCCCACAACCGTGACCCCTCCAAAGGCAGGTCTAGAGATCATTCCAGAGGCACTTCCAAACCAAGAAAAGAGATAGAATGCTTTCATTGTGGCCTTAAGGGTCATATGAAAAGAGAATGCAGAAAACTAAAAAAAGAAAAGAGAAAAGAATCAAATGAGAAGAATGAAGCCAAAGACACAACCGCCACTGCTTCAAAATGCGATGAGATAATCATCATGTGTGATGATGGTCTTATTAATCTAACCTCTCAAAATTTATGCTGGATTGCAGACTCTGGCGCATCATTCCATGTCAGTTTCAGAAAGGAATTCTTTACATCCTACACAAGCGGAGACTTCGAAAATGTGAGGATGGGAATTGAAAATGTTTCCAAGATAGTGAAAAAAGGAGAAATGAGAAATAACTCTTGAAGGCTACACCAATATGTTTGGGGAAGGCAAATGGAAACTCAGCAAATGCTCCCTAGTGCTAGCTAGAGGAAAGAAGAAGAACACACTCTATATAACATGCTAAGATTAGCAATAAACATGTTAATGCAGCAATCGACCAATCAAGAATAATGATTGGGTTATGGCACAAGCGACTGGGTCATATGAGTGAGAAGGGACTGCAAATTCTAGCCAAAAGAGAGGTATTGATCGGGTTAAAATTGAAAGGTACACCTCTTGAACCATGCACTGATTGTCTGGCTGGAAAACAACATAGAGTTTCTTTTCATTATAAGGCTGCAACTAGAAAACCCAACGTATTGGATGTTGTTTACTCTAATGTTTATGGGCCAATGACTACTAACACTCTTGGCGGTGCAAGAAACTTTATCTCCTTCATTGATGATCATTCCAGGAATGTGTGGGCGTATGCAATCAAAAACAAAGATCAAGTCTTTGAAGTATTCAAGCAGTTCCATGCCAGCATTGAACGTGAGACTAGCACAACTCTGAAGTGCATTCGTACCGGCAATGGTAGAGAGTACGTGTGAGACTTCATAACTTATTGCAAGAATAATGGAATCAGACATGAAAGATCGGTTCCAAAGACCCCTCAGCACAACGGGTTGGTGGAGAGGATGAACATAACTATTGTTGAGCGGATCAGAACCATGTTATCTCACTCTAAGTTGCCAAAGGGTTTCTGGGGTGAAGCATTAATGACATCACTTCACTTAATCAACTTGTCTCCATCAACTCCACTCAATGGTGATGTACCGAACAAGTTCTGGACAAAAAAAAATGTATCCTACCAATACTTGAAGGTTTTTGGGTGTAGAGCGTTCGTGCACATCCCCAAAGACGAGAGGTTAAAGCTTGATGTTAATTCAAAAGAATACATTTTTCTGGGCTACAGAGATGAAGAGTTTTACAGATTATGGGATCATGTCAATAAGAAGATTGTCAGAAGTAGAGATGTGGTCTTCTTTGAAGATCAAACCATTGAAGATATTCAGAAGGGAGAAAAATCTGACAGCTCTAGAGAATATCCAATCAACCTTGATTCAGTTTCTCAGTCCCGGGTACATGATGAAAGGGGGATGCTGTCGAGAACAATGAACCTGAAATCAATGATCACGTCGAGGACAATCATAATGATTGTACCAAAAAATATTCAAGAAGAGCAAGCTCCTGAAGAGCCTCAACTGAGAAGATCAAACAGACAACCGAAGCCTAACAACCTCTACAATCCACAATAATATATATTGCAAACAGATACAGGAGAACCTGGATGCTATCAAGAAGCCGTGGCACACGAGAAAAATAGGGAGTGACTGGAAGCCATGCAAGATGAAATCCTTGCATGAGAACCACACTTATGATTCGGTAAAATTACCAAAAGGAAGAAAATCACTCAAGAACAAATGGGTGTATAAGCTGAAGACAGAAGAAAACAAATCACAACCAAGATACAAGGAGAGGCTAGTTGTGAATTTTTTTAGTCAGAAGCAAGGAATTAACTATGAAGAGATTTTCTCACCAGTGGTAAAGATGGCATCTTTCAGAGTAGTGCTCAGCTTGGCTGCAAGTCTAAATCTTGAAGTTGAACAACTAGATGTGAAGACTGCATTCCTTCACGGAGAGCTTGAAGAGAAAATCTACATGGAGCAGCCAGAGGATTTTAAAGTCAAAGGGAAAGAAGATCTAGTCTATCAACTAAAGAAGAGCCTGTATGGACTGAAACATGCACCACATCAATGGTATAAGAAGTTTGATCTCTTCATGACGGAGCAAGGATACCAGAGGACCACTTATGATCATTGCATGTTTGTCAAAAGGTACTCTGATGGTGAACTGATTATACTCTTATTATATATTGATGATTTGTTGGTCGTAGATCGTGATAGTGACAAGATCAACAAGTTAAAGAAAGAGCTCAGCAAGTCCTTTGCAATGAAGGACTTAGGTCCAGCAAAGCAGATTCTCGTTATGCATATCTTCCGTGATCGAAATAATGGAAAGCTGTGGTTATCGCAAGAACGCTATATCGAGAAGGTATTGAAGAAGTTCAACATGGACAAGGCAAACCCAATTGCTACTCCACTTGCTAATCATTTTCTGCTCAGCTCAAGACAGTGTCCTACAAGCAACAAAGAAAAGGAAGAGATGACATTGGTGCCATACGCCTTAGTAGTTGGCAGTCTTATGTACATGATAGTGTGCATCAGACCTAACATGGGACATGCAGTTGGTGTCATCAGCAGATTCTTATCCAATCTGGATAAAGAGCATTGGAAAGTGGTGAAGTGAATTTTGAGATATCTCAGAGGTACTTCCAAAATGAGATTGTGTTTTGGAAATGACAAGTCCGAGTTGATTGGGTACACAGGTACAGATATGACTGGAGATCTTGACTCCAGGAAATCTACTTCAGGTTATTTAGTTACTCTTTCAGGGGGAGCTGTGTCTTGGCAGTCAAAGTTACAGAAGTGTGTTGCTCTGTCGACTACAGAAGCAGAATATAAGCAACTACAGAACCATGCAAGAAATTACTGTGGATGAAAATATTCCTACAGGAGTTGGGTCAAGAACAACGAGCATATGTTCTTTATTGTGATAGCCAGAGTGCTATCCATTTGAGAAAGAATTCGAGTTTTCACTCAAGATCAAAGCATATTGACATGATATATCATTGGATTCGTAACGTGGTGGAATCCAAGCAACTTCAGATCGAGAAGATCCATACCACTGACAATGGCTCAGACATGATGACTAAGTCTTTACCGAAAGACAAGTACATCTTTTGTAGAAGTGCAGTTGGTTTGACGGAGCCTTTCACTTAAGTCGGAAAGGAAAAAATTGATAGGTGGTCCCTCCATAAGTGGAGAGAAGAGGGTTGATATTCCCAAGGTTCATTCACCTCGGAGAAAGACTTTTGTCTTTTGGAGTTCCCAAGATTAATGAGCCTTGGATGAAACGAATCTTGGAGGAGAAGATTCATCCTCTTGTGGCTATATAAGGAGAAAGTTTGGGAGATGTTTGTGTGACTCTTCCTTGAGCTCTTGTGCTCCTTCTTGCTCCTTGGTGTTGCTCCTCTTGTGGTGCTCTCCTCGAGTGATTCTTCAACAAAGTGTGTCCATACTTGTGTATGTGAGTTTGTGAGCCTTTTGAGTGAATCCAAAAGAGAGATTGTAACTTGTAATCCCACTATTCTTAGTAGAGAAAGAAAGTAAAGAACTATAATCGCCCGAGGACGTAGGCACATTTCCGAACCTCGTTAATTCTTTTGAGTTCTGTTTTGCTCACTTGTCAATCCATAGCTTTCAGAGCTCGATTGTAAGATATTGCTTCCGCACCTTTTGTGTGAAAGATATTTCCATCCCCAACAAAATCTCTATGGGTTCTATAGGCTATATATGCATAATAGGTATCTTCCTAACACGAATTTTTGGATGCAGCGGTTTGATAATAATCAGTCGGTAACCTTTAAGGCAATCCTCAACCAGTGATCCGGTATTAAGCAGTGTATCACTCGGATCATCTGTAGTGGCACTATAACAGACTCATGGTGTGACCCTTGGTTGCAGCACCAAAGTCTTAGACCAATTAGGAAGGCCAGTATTTGAACCAACTAGCACAGGGGTGCTAGTTGGTTCCAAAAAATTAGGATTCGAATTTTGTGTACGGTTTGGCACATTTGTTTGGCACATTTGGAGGAAACACAATAGAATGATCTATGAAGGGCTAAGCATGACGACAATTAAAATTATCCATACTATTGAATATATATATATATATATATATATATATATATATATACTATTCAAACATCCATACCCACACACATTATCTAAACATCCATCCACATACAATATCCAGAAATCCATATCTATGTCCCAATCAACACAATATCCGAACACAGTGGCATAGCCACTTTATCCCGAGGGGGGTGCAGCTGCGCTCCCGGATTTTATTTATTTTATTTTTTTAGTTTATATATATATATATATTTCAAACATCAATGTTAAATGGATTAGAGTCGGAAAGGTATAGATGGACAGTGTGCAAGTCAATAACAACAAAATTTTATACATGCAATCCAATGTACATAAACATTTAATATGCAACCAAAAGCATTTTGAAGTTTGAATCTTGAGAGACAAATCTACTCCCCTTGAAAGAGAATAAACAGTACAAAATAGAAAAATTCCGTTAGGGTCTGCTAGGGTTAGGGTATGCATAGTTTGAGGGAAAAAAATATATCTATACTAGTATATAACCAAAATAGTGATAATACTATTTTTTTTGTGTAACATTTTTTGCATAAAAATATCATTATTTATGATGCCTACGGTCATAGCCGACATGCGAAAATTGACAAAATTCGAATTCGTCGATTATGCACAACGAATTTGGTCCTAATTCATTGAATTTAACCGTAATGATATTTTTGGAAAATTTGTAATTATTGATCGAGCGCACTTCAGATTGTGACGAGATGCGCGTCATTGAATGCGCAACGTCAAACTTGTCCTACATTGTAAATTTTGTCCAGTTCTGAAACCGTCAACCAGATCATCATTATTTTTCATAATTTATTATTTTTTAATAGTAAACGTCACGTCCCCTAGATTAAAATTCTGGCTACGCCACTGTATGCATTTGATTTGTATAATGTATGATATCATCTTAATATCATTGTAGATGCAATGGTGATGCATGATAGATCTAGAGAGAGATCCAATACTGTTCCAACCACAAATCAATTCAAATTTCTTAAGTCAGGCCCAATAACAATATTGAAACTGCATTTTGGAACATCTAATTCCGAGGAATATTGTTGTTCGAAGAAATTCTACATAAACTGGAACCCTGTAGAAAGTTGCAGTTCTCGGCCTCCTTGTCGACGATGTCGAGCACGGAGTCGATGAGCTCGGCGCCGTCATCGTTGTTCCCCGTGCCGGACTGGCCAAATACAAAGTTGTCAGGGCGGAAGATGGGGCCGTAGGGGCTGGAGCGGAGGTTGTCCATGGTGCTGGGCTCGAGGTCCGTGAGGACCGAGCGGGGGACTAAGCGGCCACAACTGGCCTTGTTGTAGTAAACGTTGATGCGCTCAGAGTTGGAGGCCGTCTGGGGAGTAGTCTTCGCGTCATTGACATAGCAGTTAGTTAGAATATAATCCTGAAAATATGGCACGTGACTATCACATGTCCATTTCTAACGGTTTCCATACACATGCACCAACGTAACCTAGTTCATGCACTTTTAATCCAAAATACAAATCTTAGGCACCAAATTAACCAAAATTAAAGCTCAATCACCAAAACGGCGACCACGTCATTCCTAAGATACCATTGGACAATTAACTCTAAAAAAAGTTAAAAGAAGTGTATCCATGTTCCTGCGTGGACACTCTGAAAGTCACTGCCATGTCCATGTCGTTAGTGTGAGACATAACAGACACGAGAAACCCTCCAAAATACACTAGGACAAACCAACACCACGTAAGTGTCACTCATGTTTGTATCTGTCTCGTGGCGTATTTGTGTCTATACAACATAGGCAATAACATTTCACCTAATAATCCTGCAACATTTGTGGCATCTTCTATGAACTCCATAGTGTTTGCCCTCCTGATGAATTTTTTTTTTCCGACATCCACCATTCATCAAAACTCTAAACCCCCCAACAAACCCTAGAATCAAGAAACGGGCAAAAAAGAAGAAGAAAAATTCTCACTTTTTTGGCGGAGGTCTGATCGCACTTGTGCTCCTTCCTTTTGATCTTCATCCCCCCCATCCCTAAAACCTTAAAACTAAATCAAGTCACCAAGAAAACAAAATTTGGATTAAAGTTGGCAACTTTACGTACCTCTCCGGCGAGGAGGACTCCTTTTCGGAGCATGGCACGCTTGCGAGCGTTGCGCCCGATGGGCTTCCAGGCTCCAAGGTGTCAGTAGAGTTGGGTCTAGGGTTAACTTTCAAGTTAATGTAACATATGAGAAGTAGTCCCTAAATGCTAGGACTCCTCTAAATCCTCAGTTGTTGCTCCTTCCACCAAGAAAATTATTAAGTAGCCTAGTTTTCAATCCCATAAGAAAAATTTGGACAGGAAAAAAGAGTTCAAGAAATCAGCTGATAAGCTGAGGTCCGTGAACCAAACACAAACTCTTCTAGAAAGCAAGGTTCACTATTGGTATCAGACCCTTCTTTTGAGTATCGAGATTAACAATATCGACGGTTTCGGATCAGAGTATCAATTTTTTTTTGTATTGAAAAACAAATAATTATTAACAAATTATTAAAAATTTAGCAAAAAATACTTTGCACATTTAGACACAATTTTAAGTATTTTATGTTTTGTTTATTAGAAGTTTTAAATTGAATGAAATAATAGTCGCCATTGCTGATTTGTTTACATGTTGATTAATTTACGTGCAATATATTTGATACAATTAGTATTATGTGTTACTTTTTGTTAGTTTTAAAATGGAATAATTTTAATATGGATGAATATCGTAAATTCATAGACATACAACTTCTACAAATGGTAACGAGTATAATTTATCAATAAGAAATTATATCAATACAAAGAAATTATATCGATACACTATAACATCGTCAGTGAATCACTACGTTGACACTAGTTTTTTCTTCTTCCATTTTTCAATATTTTTCATTCAAAAATTTCAACCGAATTGACAAGAAAAGAGACCCCCAACATCATTATCGAGTATCGATAATGGCCGTTATCAAATCGGAACTTGCTAAACCATATCGGTATAAATCATATCGTATCGATATCAATAAATCTGCAAGCTATGCTGAAAATTCATCTCCCCTCTAACCACTAGACCCTCGTCCTCCCCCCTCTTTAGAGAGAGGGAGAGTAATTTCATCTCATCCCTGTTAGAGTTGATCTTGTTGAGGAGGTTGAAGCGGTTCTTATTTGGATTTCAATGAATCCATAGTCTTTAGGAATTTTGTTTGTTCTATGCCGTTAAGTTGTTTTGATTTGTTAGTTAGAATATGGTTAGAGGGTGCTACTTTTATGCATTCTGTTAGAGTTGTAAATGGCTATTTAAAGGCCAAGTTGAGGTTGAACATAAAACAAATTATTCATTCCAAGAATCAAATACTCCTCTCATCTTACAATCCCATGACAATTAAAAAAAAATAAACAGCTTACCAACTTCATGTTAGAGAGCATGTTGGTACTATTGTCATACCAATAAATCCTTACAACAAATTCGACAAAGAAATTTGGATATCACTGAATTTACAACGCATTGCAGACACTTTGGCAGGAGTTGGATATGCACTATGAGGCAGATTGGGGTGATTTGGAGGACAACGTAAAGTTTAAGAGACACCTAGAGAAGGAACGTTTGTATGAGTTCCTAGCCGGTCTCAACAAGGAACTTGACGAGGTTCGTGGACGGATTCTAGGCCGAAGACCTCTCCCTTCCATTGGTGAAGCCTTTGCAGAAGTGCGGCGTGAAGCAAGTAGGCGCAGAGTTATGCTTGGGGTTAAAAAGGACTCAAACGAAATCTCTGGGAGTGAAAGACCCGTAGACAATAGTGCTCTTGTTACAAAAATAGCAGATGAAACTTTCTCTTCTGTTGTTGGAAAAGGTGCTGTCCGTTTGTCAGAATCTCTTGTTCTACATTGTGTACTTCATGTTCCCAAGTTAGCTTGCAACCTGGTGTCGATTAGCAAACTAACTCAAGACCTTGATTGCATTGCTAATTTTTCTGCCACTTCTTGTCAAATACAGCAGCATGGATCGGAGAGGATGATTGGCACTGCTAAGGAGGATGTGACTATTATTTTGAGAATGGTGGTCGTGTGGGGAGGCAGGTTACTATGGCTGAGACTAGTCTTTCTTTTGTCTCCAATAACGATGTAATAATGTGGCATCGTAGGTTAGGTCACCCTAACTTTCATCATCTTAAACGTTTGTTTCCAGATTTGTTTACCAATAAAGATCCTAATTCCTTTACTCGTGAGATCCGTCAATTAGCCAAACACACACGAACTTCATTTCCAGTCAAACAATACAAAGAGTCTCATCCATTTTTTCTTATTCACAGTGATATTTGGGGGCCTTCTCGCGTAAAAAACATCACTGGTACTAGATGGTTCATTACATTAATTGATGACCACACTAGAGTATGTTGGGTTTATCTCTTCAAAGAAAAATCAGAGGCTCACAATTTTTCCAAAATTTTCACTCCATGGTAAAAAAAATCAATTTCAAACCTCAATCAAAATCCTCAGAACAGACAATGGAAAAGAATATTTCAAATCCATCTTAGGTGAATATCTAACAACCAATGGTATCATTCATCAAAGTTCTTGCACCAACACACCACAACAAAATTGTGTAGTCGAGAGAAAAAAATCGTCACCTACTTGAGGTTACTAGAGCCCTTATGTTCACTATGTATGTTCCAAAATATCTCTGGGGTGAAGCCATCTTAACAGCCTCACATCTTATAAACCACATGCTTTCAAAAGTTCTCAAGTTCAACACACACCTGTCTGTCCTTCTTCAAACGTATCCCATTTCAAAAGTTCTCAAGTTCAACACACACCTGTCTGTCCTTCTTCAAACGTATCCATTATATCGTTCTTTCTCCTCTGTTCCCCTTAAAATCTTTGGTTGCACATCATTTGTCCATGTGTATTCCCAAAACCGTTCTAAACTCAACCCAAAATCAACCAAGTGTGTTTTCATTGGGTACTCTTCTACACAACGGGGTTATAAGGGTTACTCACCTTCCCTTCGCCAAGTATTTGTGTCAATGGATGTCATCTTCCATGAATCTGAATTGTTTTTTTTTTCCAAGCCCTATCTTCAGGGTGAGATTCTAGAGGAAGATGAGTCTTGTGGTGAGCCTAGTCCTCAACCATTAACCTTGTCACCACCTTCCTTACTCAATATAGCCGAGCCTATAATGCTACAGTTGGAACAAGAAAAAAATATTGGAAACAGGAGGAGATAATCCTCAAGTCCCTCAGTTGCTTGTTTATTCACGCAGGAATCGTTCTCATGATAGTAGCAAGCCTGATGCCCAACAATGTCAAGCATCTGATCCGGTTCATGTTCCTCTTTCCAGTTCTGAACCCACTGGTAGTAAAGTGAATGAGGACTCGAGCTCTGATCTGGACTTACCCATTGCTCTCAGGAAAGGTATAAGATCGTGTACGCAACATCCCATTTCAAAATTTATCTCGTAGGAGAAGTTATCTCCCAAGTTTTCAGCCTTTACCACTAATCTATCAAAAGTTGAGATACCAAGAGATATCAAGGAGGCTCTTGCAGATCCAAAGTGGAGATTAGCTGTTCAGGAAGAAATGAGAGCCTTGGAGAAGAATTGTACATGGGAGATTATGGAATTACCTAGTGGAAATAAAACCGTAGGATGCAAGTGGGTATTCACAGTCAAGTTCAATGCTGATGGTAGTATTAACCTGTACAAAGCGAGGCTCGTTGCTAAAGGCTTCACTCAAACATATGGTTTAGACTACAAGGAAACGTTTGCACCCATAGCTAAACTCAATTCAGTTAGAGTTCTCTTATCTCTAGCAGCAAATCTTGATTGGCCACTTACAACAGTTAGATGTAAAAATTGCCATTTTAAATGGAGATTTACATGAAGAAGTATATATGGATCCTCCTCCGGGGTTTGAAAAAGGAGGTAATTTGGTGTGTAAATTTTAAAAATCACTTTATGGCTTGAAGTAGCCTCCACGGGAGTGGTTCGAGAGATTTACTCAAGCTGTACGTAAAATGTTTAGAATTTCTACATGCACAATCAGATCATACTCTTTTCTAAGCACATTCTAGGGATGGAAGAAGGGCCATTCTTATAGTGTACGTAGATGATATAATCATTACCGGTGATGATCATACAGAGCTGGAATCATTAAAAAGGTATCTAGCTGGTGAATTTGAGTTAAAAGATCTAGGTGCTCTCAAATACTTCCTAGGTATGGAAGTTGCTAGGAGTGGTGCAGGCATTGTTGTTTCTCAGAGAAAACATTTACTTGATCTTCTAAGGGAGACAGGTATGCGGGGATGTAAACCAGCCGAGACACCTATGGAGCCAAATGTTAAACTTGGGCTTGAGGGTGGAAAGGAGGTTAATCGAGAGCAGTATCAAAGACTTGTAGGTAAACTTATCTACTTATCACATACTCGTCCCGATATTGCCTTCGCAGTAAGTGTTGTTAGCCAATTTATGCACATGCCTAAGGAAAGACATTTCAATGCAGTATACAGAATTCTTAGGTATCTAAAGTGTACTCGGGGATTGGGTTTATTCTTCAAGAAGGGAGCTCACAGGACAGTAGAAGTCAATACTGATGCCGATTGGGCAGGTTCTTCTGTGGACAGGAGGTCAACTTCAGGATATTGCACTTATGTTTGGGGCAACTTAGTGACTTGGAGAAGTAAAAAAACAATCGGTAGTGGCTAGAAGCACTGCTGAGGTAGAACTTCGGTCACTTGCACATGGAATATGTGAGGGGATATGGCTTAGGAGAATATTGGAAGAATTGAAGATCTCTCATGACTCTCCTATGAAGCTCTACTGTGATAACAAGGCAGTTGTTAGCATCGCTCACAATCCAGTGCATCATGATCGAACGAAGCACGTAGAAGTGGATCGTCACTTCATCCAGAAAAAAAATTGATAAAGGGATGGTCTGCATGATATATGTTCCAACCAAAGAACATATTGCTGATATCTTAACAAAGAGCCTTCACAAGCCCAGTTTTGAAGACATGATGAACAAACTAGGAATGGCAAACATTTACATTACAGCTTGAAGGGGAGTGTTAGAATATTCGGTATTAAAGAGTGATTTGGCCAAACCATTTTATATTTAGATGACTAATTTATTTTTCATTTTTGGGTTGATTCTTTCCTCAATTTCAATAATTGACAGAATGTGGCCTGCGTGCCTAATTTCTAGGGCTGATTTCTAGGAGTGATTATTTCCCTTTTTCCTATAGGCAAAGCTGTATATATATTGGCTGTATTATTCTTAAAAGTATTGAAGAAGATTAATCTTTCTCCTCAAATATATATATATATAAATATATATATATATATATATATATATATATATATATATATATATATATATATATATATATATATAAGTTGAAGCTGCAAGTTCAACTTTAAATGACGTAGTCATAAGTCTGAGAGAGAATCAAAGAAATAGATGTTCAAGTCAAAGATATAATCTAAAATGATGCAAAATTCAACTTTCAATATTGCATAACATTTTAAAAAACTAAATAAAAGACATAATTGAAGTAATACCCCTTATATAAGGATAACTTCTTCAAAAACAACGAACACTACTGTTCAGGATTTCCTCCCTGATCCACACTACCTGAAATAAAATGGGTCAGTACAAAACATGTACGCGTGAGTAGAAAGACGTAAATCACTTATATCTATAATATTTATCAAGCTATTAAACGAATAAAGCTAAAATACCATTGTTGTTGTCTTTCTAATGTACAATTATCATTCGAGATATCTGTCAGTCGAAGGAGCATATCAAGTAAAAATGACAAATATATGTCTATACAAAAATGATGTAAAACATACATTCATTATGGATGTAGCTCACTAGTAATGACCAATAATATAGTGGTCATATCTATATAACTCACTAGTAATGACCAATAATATAAAACTCTCACTGCTCCAACTTGAGCAAATAGGACCTCACCCTACAACATGGACCTACACGCCTCTCGTCAAATAAGAGCTGCGAATACAATTTCTCCAAGGTCGACACAATTTCCGGTGCCTCAAAAACCGCTCGAGAAATTTGGGTGAAGTCTACGAATAGATAGCACCCCTTATGCACAAGTTGTCCATGAGCATTAACCGACTAAATACAATAAAAATGCTGATATAAAATGCATAATATTTTCAATCAAATCCTTGTTCATCCAAATATGACTTTGGATTAGCCACAACATCAATCTTCCACCAATTATCTCAAAGTAATTGAAAATGTCCACATTGAATGCGACAATTTTTCAACACATACATATACAATAAACAATAGAATTCACAAACATGTCTTGAATGAAACATCTAGATTATTTGATGTCGTTTCTGAAAATATATAAGACCAATATATTTGAGTGGATATTATGTTCCATAATGTACGTATAAAATAACATGCTATTTGGATTCAGAAATTCAGTCAGGAACATATCAACTTGGCATGCTCCTTGTTTTATGCTAGAATGTGAATCTAATAAGAATTTGTGGAGTGAACCGCACTCCTTCGTATACGTCAGGAGTCCATTGATGAAAAGCGTCAGTTTTCTGGATTTGGAGAAGTGTGATTTTCAGTACATATTTATATAAGGGTTAATATCTCGATAAACTCGAAAAATAATATCCAACTCATAATCACTGACAAATTTTCAGATCATTTGGATAATTAAACTGATAAACCATTTCATATGGAAAGTTATTATCTAGTTGTTATCTGTCTACCGACAAATTTTCATGTTGTTTTGATTAGTATTATGGTTGGTACATGAGTTGTACAAAAACTAGCCAGATTTGGAATGATTTAGAACAACTTCACAGATTCAGGTAATTTAACAAGTAATTCCACCAAAATCATAAACTTTGAAATTTAGCCACAATCCTAAATCCTAACATGTTAAGGAGGGACTTAATAAATCTTTCCTACATGATAAGAGGAGAAATGACAAACCACTCTCAAAATCAAGGACATAAATTCAGTACCGTAAAGAAGTCACTTTGATATACATTGATGCAAAACGGAGTCAGGTCGAACCTCGGCTAACCTGACTCCGTTTTGCATCAATGTATGCATGTTTGAATGCATATTTGTAAGGAGAGTCTTCCTCATCAGTACATAATTGATGTGGAATTAAGGGATAAACACAGGACTACCAAGTATGGACACGGTAAGTCTAACTCCTCTTACAAAGAGAGAACACCTGGAACATAACCCATCCACAACTCTTACCACCTCTGAACATGGGGACTGGAAACTAGTTTGAACTGCCAATGCAAATTGCTTCGCTATGATATTCATGAATGACATTGACCCAAGGCCCTCTCTAAGTGTCACCTTTAATAAGATAATGGGAAATTATAACAGGGACAACAACTGCTAATAAAAATGAGCCCAGCCATAAAATGAAAACAGGTCATATGACGAAAACAAGAGGAAAAACTTTCACATGTTCGAACTCAGTCAAAGTAAACATCAACTTTAACAGGAATATTTATGAGTGCGTTTCTTCTATACCACTGTTGGTATCTTGGCAGTACTATCTCGAGGAAGATAATGAACAAGGCTCCGAGTAGAAGAGTCTTCAGAAAGTATTTTCAAATCGTTTCCGTAACTCGACTTTTTGTGACAGAAGCAAATACCAAGTCTTCCTTTCGAACATGGAACACAGAATGACACTAGAATAAAACAAGGGAATAAAAAAGAAAAATCAACTTATCAGAGCCATATTAATTGAACCAGCCAAGAATTACTACATTATCTTAAACAACAATTTTCCATTTCCAGTGAAATATCGAGTGGCTAGTGGCTCTGAGTTAGATAGTTCATCAAAATAATTAGCAAAAGCTTCAAACTCATTATATATGCTACTAATCATTTATGCCCAAACTTATGCAATGAGCATGCCACTGCACAAACATATGTAATATGCTGCTATTAGTGAAAGACAACCAAATATTTAAATGCAGATGTGTCACATTTATTGACACTCAAATAATTTAGCAACATAGCTAGTGAACTTAATGAGGTAGAGTATTGGCAATTATATCAATGGGTCTCTTGAGTTTAGTAGAGGCTTCAATGAAGTATCTATATACTTTGATGCGGAGGCTAGTACCAAAGCCTCCCATGTCCAACTCCAAATTACTACTGACAAAAGCAACAAGTTTGAAGTCCTCCCTAAAGTGGATGAGAAGCATCAGTGCAAATAGTCCGGACAGTTTCTACCCTGTAGAGAAGAAATTCCAAAAATAAAAAAATAAAAAAAATTGTCACATAAGTACCAGCAATCTTGCAAAAATGTCTAGAAACTGGCTTCAACTGCATTGAGGACATAGACATCATTGGGATTGCATCAAAGTAAATGCATATAACTGACAACCTGAAACACAAAAATAGTATGCCTTGCAACAACGCATAATCCAAAAAGAAAAGAAATTGTTGAAATTAGTTGATGATTTTATTGATTGTCTCATTGGCATTATATAGCCTTACAGTCATTAATACAATGATCTCAATCATTATGACAATAATCTCATAATGGAATATCCTGTGACATATTCTGGCATCCCAAATATGTCCTCAGGATATTCCCATGTGCTTATACTATACTTAAATATGACACCCAACATACCATATCAACACTCCCCCTCAAGATGGGTGAAAGATATTCACTAAGCCCATCTTGTCACATCCTCTAATCATGCTCACTGAGGCGAGTCCCTTGGTTAGTCCATCTGCTACTTGATCCCTTGTTGGAACATGGCCAAGCTCCAGTAATCCACTATCCAACTTCTCTTTGATGAAGAATCTATCAATCTCGATGTGTTTGGTCCTGTCATGCTGTACTGGATTGTTGGCGATACTAATAGCTGACTGATTGTCACACCACAGCTTCATCTTGGCTCCTTGATCCAGCTTCAGCTCCACCAGCATATTCTTCAACCATAGCAGCTCTGCAACTCCCAAGGCCATAGCTCTGTACTCTGCTTCAGCTGTCGATCTGGCCACCACAGACTGCTTCTTACTCCTCCAGGAGACCAAGTTACCTCCTACAAATATGCAATATCCTGAGGTAGACCTCCTGTCATCAGCACAACTAGCCCAGTCAGAATCACAGTAGCCCTCGATGCTCACGTGATTGTTCTTCCTGAATATTAGTCCCTTCCCGGGAGCACCTTTCAGGTACCTCAGAATCTGGTACACTGCATCCATATGACCCTTCCGTGGGTCATGCATGTAGCGGCTCACCACACTTACTGCAAAGCAGATATCAGGACGTGTATGGCTCAAATAGATCAACTTGCCAACCAGTCTCTGGTATCTGTCCCGATCAACTAGTTCTCCAGCCTCAGCATCAATCTTGAACCTCTGATCTATTGGTGTCGCTGCAGGTTTGCACCCCAACATCCCAGTTTCTGTGAGAAGGTCCAGTGCATACTTCCTTTGAGAGAGAACAATCCCCTCTGCTTCTCGAGCAATCTCAATCCCAAGGAAGTACCGAAGAAGGCCGAGATCCTTCACCTCGAATTCCTTGCCAAGCTTTCCTTTGAGTTGGGCGATCTCCTGCTCATCATCTCCTGTGATAATCATATCGTCCACATACACCGCAAGCATGGTGATGTGGCCTCCACTCCGACGGAAGAACACAGTATGATCCGCATTGATCTGCTGATATCCCATCCCTATCATCGCTCTTCTGAATCTGTCAAACCACGCTCGAGGAGACTGCTTCAGTCCATAGATGGACTTCTTCAACCTGCAGACCTTGCCTACTGTCTGATTGGTGCCAAATCCTGGTGGTATCTCCATGTACACCTCCTCCACTAGATCTCCGTGAAGAAACGCATTCTTCACATCCAGTTGGTGTAGCTTCCATCCACCATTCGCTGCCAGAGAAATCAGAGTCCTGACAGTGCTCATCTTTGCAACTGGTGCAAAGGTCTCGTCATAGTCGATGCCGTACGTCTGACTGTATCCTTTGGCTACTAGTCGAGCTTTGTAGCGCTCAACCTGTCCATCTGGGTTCTGCTTCACGGTAAAGACCCACTTGCATCCAACTGCTCTCTTCCCCTCTGGCAATCTCACAAGCTCCCAAGTGTGGTTCTTCTCCAGAGCTCCCAACTCCTCGTGCATTGCCGCTTTCCACTTTGGATCGTTCTTGGCAACCTGCCAATTGTTAGGTACAGTAATAATATCCAAAGATGCTATAAATGCTCCATGAGAAGAAGAGATATGGTCATAAGAAATAAACTGAGCAATATCCCAACCATATCTGTTTGGAGGATTTCCTGCATTGCTGCGAGTGGTCCTCCGTACAGATAGTGGTGTGGGAGGAGTAAAAGTAGGAGGAATGATATTTTGTGAAGGAGGGGGTATCACCTGAAGGGGGGTTGGTGTCGGTGCCTCAGGAGTTGGGACGAACGCAGGCAAAGGACTTGGCACTGGCACTGTCGGTACTGGTCCTGCAGTTTGCTTCTCTCTCCTGCTGTAGGTAAGTAACTCTCCCTGAGCCGTAGGCCTAACACCTTCACCTTCTTGTCCCTTCTCCGTGCCTCCATGCCAAACTTCTAAATCGGTTACCACAAAGTTCTCCATCTCCCCCTCTCGCCTAATACTGGCAGTATTAGGCGTGTTGTGTGAAGTTCCGTCCTGGTGGTAGTATGGCTCATGCTCCCGAAAGTGGACATCCATACTGACAAACTTCTTCTTCTCTACTGGACTCCAGCACACATACCCCTTCTGGGTCGCCGAGTAGCCTACGAAGATGCATTTGACCGCTCTAGGGTCAAGTTTCCCAACTGATGGCCTGTTGTCCTTCACAAAACACACACACCCAAACACCTTCAGTGGGAGTATCCCACTATTATTGCCTTGCAATACCTCACATGGGGACTTCCATCCGAGGACCTTCGAGGGCATCCTGTTGATGAGTTGAGCTGCTGTCAACACTGCATGCCCCCACAGACTCTGTGGGACATTCATGTCGATCATCATACTTCTTGCGACCTCCAGAAGGTGTCTGTTTTTCCTTTCTGCAACTCCATTTTGTGCTGGTGTGTATGCACAGGTGGTCTGATGCTGTATTCCGTGTGCTGACAAGTATTCTGCAAGCGTCCTGTTGGTATACTCCGTTCCATTGTCAGACCTCAGTACCTTCACAACTGCTTTGTACTGAGTCTGGACATGCTTATGGAAATCCCGAAAACAAGCAGGTACATCATTCTTATTTTTCATCAAATATAACCAGGTAACACGAGAGGCACACTCAATGAAAGAAACAAAGTACTTATAACCATTCATAGTGTTAGTAGCACATGGACCCCAGACATCAGAATGTACTACCTCAAAAGCAAAAGTGCTCCTATGACCCGTGCCAACATATGAGCTCCTAGTAAGTTTTCCTAACTCGCACGCATCACATACTAATTTCTCTTTTTTTGTTTTTGCATAAATCTCTGGATATAACTTACTTAGAGTATCAAAGGAAGAATGTCCCATCCTCCGATGATGGAGCATCAAGGTATCCTCAGTCCTCTGCTGCAGTCCTTCCATGCCAGCCTTCTCTGCCATAGATACCAATGCTGAGTCCAGTCCTTCTCGATCTAGGTACCACAGTCCCTCATGCCAAGTGCCAGTCCCAAGTCTTCGTCCTGTCCCTTTCTCCTGGAAGGTCACCTTAGGAATATCAAAAGAAACAATGCATTTAAGTTGGAGGATTATAGAACTAATGGACAAGAGACTGACTGGAAAGGATGGAGCATGTAAAACATTGGATAATCTTACTGAACCTGTACAATTAACAGTACCCTTACCGACCACTGGCTGGAAAGTGCCATCAGCTGTCTGAATGCTGTCTGCTGATGCTAGGTGAGTGTAGGAAGAAAACTCACTAGCATTCCCAGTCACATGTCGAGATGCTCCCGAGTCGATAATCCAGTCTGATGATTTAAGGGAAGAGATAGACGCAAGGGCAAGTGATTCGTCAGTACCTTCTGATGGATGGGCATATATGGCAGCGTTGCCCCTAACAAAGAATGAGGTGGACGCCTCCTCTGTTCTACTCCTCATGTCTCCCAGTGCCTGGTCCTCCACAGTAATGGTGCCATCAGCTTCTCCGTTCCCTTCTGATATCAGGAGGTTTGCTCGATAACCTCCTCGGCCGCCTCGTCTACCCCCTCGACCACGACCACGTCCTCCATTATATCCTCGTCCGCCGAACGGTCCTCGTGCACCACCTGAGTCTCCCTCCCTAGGTGGTTTGGTACAAGCATATCGATGATGACCCATCTCCCCACAGTTGTAGCACTGCCGGTTATCCTGCCAGGGTTCTCCCTTAGATCGTGTATTACCTGAGCTGGTGATCGCTAGTGCTGACTTTGCTTCGGGGGGACCACATGTCCCTGCTTGCAGCCTGATGCGTGTCTCCTCCTGGATCATGGCTGAGATAGCCTCCTCAAGGCTAGGGATCTTTGGTTGGGCTAGAAGTAGGGCCGTCCTCTGTGCGAAAGCTGCAGTCAGCCCTTTGAGAAACTTTATCGTCCTCTCCTGCAGACACACCTGTCTCTCCTTACACTTAGGGTCCCCGCAGCTCGCCCGATCTGAGGAGTGATCATAATCCAACCACAGACGCTCCAACTCCGTGGCATACTCCTGCACCGTCTTCTCTCCCTGTACGGTGTCATCAATCTCCCCCTTTATCTGGAAGACCCGTAAGTTGTTCCCCACACCATCATAGGTCCTTCTCAACTTCTCCCACACATCTTTCACCATCTCAATACCGTCTACTGTGGCGGCAATAGACTGGACTAAGGAGTTGAGAAGCCAGATGTAGATCACCATATGAGTGGACTTCCACTCATCGCGTCCTGTCGAGCCCTCGTCCGGCTCTGTCGTCTCGCCCGTCAGGAACTCCTCCATGTTTTTTCCTGCGAGGGTTCTTCTCACCCGCCGTGACCAACTCAGATAGGTGGCTGGTCCATCTAATTTCAGATCGATGGAGGGAAGCTTCAACTCCGGCGACGTTCGTGTCGTGTTCTCACCAGCCGACATCGTCAACAACTTCATCAACGTCGCCACCTCTGTAGAATCTAGCTTCTTGATGATCTCCTCCATCGATGCTTCGTCTATCTAATCACGTCACGTCCGCTCCACGACTCACGCTCGTCCTCGTCGTCCGCTCCTAGATCCGAACATGTCCCCCCTTTTTCCAGATCTAGGCATCCCTATTAGGCGATGTCTAGTGCTGGTGTGGAGGAGGCGGCAGCACGCATGTCACAGCCGCCGTCGCAGCAGCAGCAGCAGTCGCAGCAGCCGTGAAGATTTTTTTTTTTTTTTTTTTTTTTTTTTTTTTTTTTTTTGAAGGGAGGGGGGTAGACGAGGCGGGAAGGGAGGGGGGCGTGGAAGAGTTCGATGGAGGAGATCTAGAAAATCCTCCTGTGGGTTTGTGGAAGCTTGGTGACGGCTAGGGTTTGTGGAAACTTGGCTCTGATACCATGTTGAAATTAGTTGATGATTTTATTGATTGTCTCATTGGCATTATATAGCCTTACAGTCATTAATACAATGATCTCAATCATTATGACAATAATCTCATAATGGAATATCCTGTGACATATTCTGGCATCCCAAATATGTCCTCAGGATATTCCCATGTGCTTATACTATACTTAAATATGACACCCAACATACCATATCAACAGAAATCTCTCAGAAACATTAGAAATGGAGGTCAAAACATCGGGATTGTACAACGTTTATGCAAAGTGATACAAAATGCAGTAACCAAATAAGAATAGAGAGGCTCATAAAATATTTGGTCATTCTCACATGTACCTTGACTAATCACAGGAAAAGAGAATTGATATATCGATAACTTATCGGAAAGCATCTATATTTGTTTGAACAAGTGGAAAGTATCTACCCAACGATCGAAAAATAAATGCTCAAGCATGTTAATTAGGACAACACACTTGCTAACCCGTTCTTCTTTTTGATATATACCCCTTTATGTTGCATGGACAAAGGAAAATGTAGTCTATGTTGCATGGACACAGGAAAATGTTATTTGTATCGTATCTGTGCCTGTATCTCGAGACATAGATGACTACTTATTGAACCTATTTGAATATGTTTGTATCCCGTATACCATATTCTATATCAGTGTCTGTCCTAATCCCCATATGTGTCCTTTTTGCATCATAGCCCCCATTGTCACAAAGTAATTGACCTAATAAACATACTTGTTGTCAAAGCTATGTTGTTCAACTAAGTATAGTTCTAACAGGACCCCGAGTGAAATTACTTGAATGTTTCTCGTGCTACAGGGAATCCTAGACCGCAAAAATACCCGAGAATTGTTAAAATGTTTGAAGTTCTCATTTCAGCTTTTCATACCGAGATTTGGGCAATCTCTCTACCATATCATAGTACCTTTAAGATTGTTTGAGTTTTGAGTCATAAATGAATTAACCTATCTAGCCCAAATAGTAAAAATGTCGAAATTGGGCTTAACTTTCGCTCTTATAGCAGATCATTTAAACCAAAATTAGTTACTTTCGACGACTTGCAATACTCAATTTTTTTCGTCGACATAACCTTCATGACCATATCCGCTCCACATCTCCTAGCAAGTGATACCAAGTTGCAATATGTTTGGACCGAATATGAAATGTCGGTTTCTTCCCAAAGTGAATAGCACTTTGGCCTCTTACTGAAGTCCAATTTTTTGTAGGAACTTCTTTATCCATAATAACCCCTTGCAAGCCTCCATCCCACAATGAACTATGTCTCCGTCGTAGACAAGACAATATATTTCTATAACCGCGACTGACAACTGCTCCATCAAACATCATAACATAGCCTGAAGTCGATCCCCTAATATCCACATCCCCACCCATATTTGCGTCGGTATACCTAAATAGCTTCGGGTCGTTACTCCTGAATGAAAGCTTCAAAATAACAGTGCCAAGAAGATAACAAAGGATCTATTTCATCGTCCTCCAATATATCATTTTCGGATTGGAAAGATACCTGCTAACCATACCTACTGCGTGAGCAATATCTGACCTTGTATACAACATAGCATACATGAGACTTTCCACTGCTGAAGCATATGGAACTCGTTCTATATCTTCATTTTCGTCCTCGATTGATGGACGTTGCTCTGCAATAAAGTTAAATTGAGCTATACGGGGTTTCACATTTTTTTGATAAGTCCATTCCGAAATATTGAAGTACTCGGTGAATGTACTTCTTTTGTGACAACCAAAATAACTTGGACTCTTTCTCTCTCGACAGGTCTTTATCCCAAAAATAGTCTTCGATGCGTCCAAATCCTTCGTAGAGAAGGTTGTGTCCAGTTGGCGCTTCAACTCAACTGCCCTTGTGGCATTTCGTTCCACCAAATAGCATATTATCGACATAGAACAGTAAAATGATGAAATCATCCTCATCAAAATGCTTCACAAATACACAATGGTCCGACGTCATACAAAAATAATTATACTCTTCCATAAATGACTCAAACTTTCTGTAACACTACCGTGGAGCCTGCTTCAGACCAAACAGACTCATTTCAACCAACAGACTAAATGTGACTTGTCCTTCTCACATAATCCCACAGGCTGCTCCATGTATAATTTCTCCTTTAAATCATCGTAGAGGAATGTCGTCTTGACATCTATCTGCTCAATATCCAAATTAAAACCGCTTGTTAAACCTAGAACCACCCGGATAGATGACAACTAGATGTTTAATGAGAAGATTTCATCAAAATCTACGCCATTCCAGTGACTATAGCCTTTGACTACCGGCCTCGCTTTGTATTGAAGGCGAGTAACATCTTATGTTTGCTTCACTATGAATATCCATCGATTCTTAAAAGTCTTCTTGCCCTTTGGCGACCGTTCCATCTCATAAGTGAAGTTTGTATATAAAGAACTCATCATATCCTGCATGTCTTGCATCAACTTCTGCATGTGTTCGTTTTTCATCGCCTCTGAGAAGCTTTCGAGTTCTCCCCCGTCATTCAATCACACGTACTCATCTAGCGAGTGCGTCACAGATAGTCGACACTCACTTGTGCTCCTTCTCAACGGAATCTGTGGTGCTAACCGTGCACTGACAGCCTCATCCCCTACAGGAACTACCTCCTCGACATGCTCATCCTCCTAAGGCCATCCTAATCACCATCAACAGACTGATGACCAAGGTTAAGAGCAACTCCATGTATTGGCTCCCCCATAACTTGATTCTCTGTAATGTCCTCTAGAAACGGCTCGAAGTACGATGACCCTAACTTAGGCAAATCCTCAGCCTTAGAAGGCACATCTTGGAATCCCGAATGTTGGTCATGATATGATTCTCGACGAATACATGTCCCTACTATCGATGAATATATAAGAGAGAATTATGAAACACTTGGAAACTAGACTACATAAGGATGATTTGAAAGAACTTGGCATGACGATTGGCAGATAACTATGTATCTTAGGAGAATGAATATAACTAACTTTTATTCCTTAAATCACAATCCTATATCTATGCTATCGGCACATCAAACCTCATGGACAACATAAATTCAGTTTTTTTTTTTTCTTTTCCTTTCGTCCTGAAAACAGTAAGCATTTGAATCATAGTTTGAAGTAGCGGCCGATACCGATCCGATACGGTCGATACCGATACTGTTTGGCATGTCCCGATCTGATACCAACCGATACCCGATACTGACCGATACCGACATTAGAGGTCTCTTTTTCGGTCAATTCGGCAAAAAAAATTGAATTAAAAAGACCAATTAGCAAGGGTTCAAAAGCATAGTAAGGTTGTAAAAACTTAAAACATATAAAAGAGAAAAACTTATCTATCGCATATAAATCAACGACAAGGATGACTATTTCATTCAATATAAAAAATACTAAGAAACAATACTGGAAATACTTAAATTATGCATAAATGTAAAAAATATATTCTCTAAAATGTTAATAATTTACTAATAGTTGTTTGCTTTCCAATACCAAAAAATCCGATACTCCGATCCGAAACCGCCGATACTACCGATACCGCCGATCCCGATACTCATAGGAATGGTCCGATACCGATTCCGATACCGATACTTTGAACCTTGATTTGAATCCAGTTACCATGTCTATAAAATACTATCTCACATTAAAATGTTATATAAAGTTCAATGCATTTGTCACTATAACAAAACAAAGAAAGAATAATCTTGATCAACTGTTGCCAATATGTCAAGCAAAACAAAACAAATAGAAAAATAATGCATTGCCATCTACTTCAGTTACAGTGTCACAGGTTTGTTGGGATAAAGTTGTATAACAAGGACAACAACAACAATAATAACAAAATAAAAATGATTATAATGATCTTCTATACATCCATATAAATAGGATAATAAGAATATTTTTAAGTTCATTTCAGTACATCATTCATGTTTGCAATTTTTACTGAACTTCATATCAATATAAGACCCTGTAAAGGACTACCATTGGCAGTAGAAGTGTAAGTTTACAGAACAACTAGAACTAAGATACAATTTCAACAACATAATTCCTCGATGCTAATTATTAATGAAACAATAATTAAAAGAAGAAAACCAAAGTAGAAACATGTTGTACCGGTGCCTTAACCTGAAGATCATCACGAATTAGAAAATATCTGAGAAATTTAACCTTATAATGATGACAATATAAATACAACACTAGATATTAAGTTCAGTGGCAAATACACATTAGAACTGTCACTGCATGTGTTCCTCCCAGGGTCCCCAAAGATTAATTATTAAATAAAGATTATTTAAAATATTAATTGACAACTACAAAAGAAAGTGGAGAGCAACAACAAAGAGGAAAGCTCCACCTCACAAAAAAATCCTACTGCTGCAACTCTCTCGTCTCCCCAGGGTTCCCACCTCATCATAATTCACATTTGATCATCATCAATCGTCAATTCAATGTTGACTTCTTTGTTAGTGAAAAGCGCCTACGAGTATCTACAACTACACCCCCGAGCGGCAATTATATGGGGATATGAATGTGATATGCAAGTTGAATGATCGACCGAATACATTGCATTCCTTCAACTAGGTATCCTATTTCTCGGTTATCAAAGAACCAATATGCTTCATTTTCTCAAGTCTCAGCAGATGACCGGGGAGATCTAACGATTACTCTAGGCAGGTTTGATTTATTTGCACCTGATGATCAAGAGTATATGTACGTAGAGACTTTTATAGTTAATAGCACAAAATTAGGATACATACAATATTGTACGATGTGGTTTTCGGATAAAAGAAAAATATTGGCAAAAGAATCAATTATAAAAATATTAGTTTGAGGTTGTGAGCTGGACATAGGATTTTCAAAAAATTTGGGAATTGGTAAACTTTGGGAAAACGTATAAACTATATAATTGGTGTTTTGACATAAAAGATCAACTTAAGATTATGATGTTGACAAAAAAGCACAAACTAAAAGTCCATGCCACTTTTGGATAGTAAAATGGAATTTGGAAATAAGATTTTCAGCCAATAGTATCAAACGTAAAAAAAGAGCTATTAAAAAACACGGTTTATCTAAAGTATTGTTCATTAGTAAATTTAATATTTTTTTTGGTGATCGACAAGTTTGGGAAAATGTCAAATTTGGAAAGGTAAAAACTATGGTGTTATGACATAAAATGATTTGACTTCATATTGTGATGGCGACAAACAACCACGAGCTAAAAGTCCATGCAACTTTTGTACGAGTAAAGTACGTTATAAAAATGGAAGCGAGCGAAATGAGCTGAATAATCGAATCGAGGCGACCAAAGGGAGAAGTAAGGATAGGGAGTAGGAAGTAATCAAATGACGAAGAAAGGCGGCTTGGTATGGAGGGAATAATCAATCATCAACTCAAGGATGACTTCTTTGTTGGTGAAAGCTGCCTAAAATGCACCATATAAAGTGTAATTTTTTGATAGAAAAATAGAATTTGAAATCGACAAATTTTGGAATAAGTCAAATTTGGAGCAAGTTAAAAACTCTAGTTGATGTTGTTACATAAAGAATCGACTTTAGATTGTTATGGCGACAAAGAGTCATGAGCTAAGAGTCCATGCAACTTTTGTATGAGTAAAGTTATCAAAAATTGAAGATGAGCAGAGAGGATAGGGAGTAGGGAGTTATCGAATGACGAAGACAGGTGGCTCGGTTGGAAAGGAATAGTCAATCGTCAAGTCAAAGATCACTTGTTTGTTCTTGCAGCTTTTGTATCAGTAAAGAAAATTATCAAAAATTGAAGATGAACAGAGAAGATAGGGAGTAGGGAGTAATCGAATGACGAAGACAGGCGGCTCGGTTGGGAAGGAATAGTCAATCGTCAAGTCAAATACCACTTCTTTGTTAATGAAAGGCTCCTAAGACTCACATGTCTAAGTCAAATAGGGATATGAATGTGAAATACAAGTGGAATGATCGACCAAATAAATTTCATTCATTCAACTAGGTGTCCTCTCTCTCGGTTATCAAAGAACCAATATGTTTCATATGCTTATGTCTCAGTAGATAATCGAGGAGAACTAACAATTACTCTAGGCAAGTTTGATTTATTTGGATTTGATGATCAAATACACAAAATGAGTATCTTCCATTTGAGTACATGTAGATAGGATACGAGTAAATATGGATGTTGGATTAAAAAAAAATATTGGTAAAAGAATCAATCATACAAACATTAATTTGAGGTTGAGACGGACAAAGGATTTCCAATTTTTTTGAAATGGTTCAAATTTAGTAAAACGTATAAAGTGTAATTGGTATTGTGACATAAAGTATCAACTTAAGATTGTGATGACGATAAAAGAACCACGAACTAAAAGTCTGCAATTTTTTGATAGAAAATCGAATTTGAAATAAGGTTTCAGTTAATAGTATAAACGTGAAAGAAAAATATCAGCAAATTACACATAGGAGGATATAATTTAGGCTATTTCCGCATAAGAGAAAATAATTGCGAAATTTGCAAATAAACGAGATGGGGAGTCATTACAAATGGCGCCCAACAGATCAAAGAGTGGGACGCCATTAACAATGGCACCCCGAACTAAATATGGTGCATGTATATATATATATATATATATATATATATATATATATATATATATATATATATATATATATATATATATATATATATAACATTAGGATACATAAGGATTTTTGGTTAGCTGATTAAATAATAATATAAGGAAATGGAGGTTGTGGGTTCGAATCTTTTCATACACATATTACTTCACGAGCCAAATCAGAAATCCCTATGTATCTTGATGTTACAAAAACATGCATGTTTATATATTGCACAGAAAACCCCATTTAAATTTAAAAAACATATAAATGCCACACAAAAAAATTAACACAGGACGTCATTGTCTATTTTAGTACGGGACGTCATTGTCAGTTAAGCTCCACTCTTTGATCTACTGGGCGCAAATGGCGCTCAACCCATTATTTACAAATTTCGCAAATATTTTCTCTTCTGTGGAAGTAGCCTAAATTATATCCTCCGATGTGAAATTTGCTGAAATTTTTTAAAGAACAAGATTTTCTTCGAAATTTCTAATAATTAGCATAGTGGATTTTTTTTTTGGAAATCAACAAATTTAGGAATAGGTCAAATAGTCAATTCAATGATTACTTCTTTGTTGGTGAAAGCCACGTAAGAGTCACGTATAAATTGTAATTGGTGTTGTAACATAAAGGATTACGATGGTGGCAAAGAGCTAGAAAGAAAAGTTCATGTAAATTTTAGACAGAAAAATGAAATTTGAAAATAAGGTTTTCAGTAATAGTAAATAATCGTGAAAGAAATTTTTTTAAAGAAGAAGGTTTTTTTTCGAAAGCCCTAGTCATTAGTATAGTGGAAAAAAATTAGAAACTGACAACTTGGGAATAGGTCAACGTTTTAACAAGGTAAAACCTCTAGTTAATATTGTGACATAAAAATACCGACTTTAGATCGTGATGGCAACAAAGCGCCACGAGCTAAAAGTCCACGTAGCTTTTTATTAATAATGTATGTTATCAAAAATGGAAGGGAAGCAGAGTGAGCTGAATAATCGAATTAAGGCGACGAAAGAGAGAAGTGAGAATAGGGAGTAATCGAATGACGAAGAGAGGTGGCACAGTAGGGAAGGAATGGCCTAGTCATTAGTTTAATGAAAAAATGTGAAAGAAAAATCTTTAAAGAACAAGGTTTTCTTCGAAAATTCTAGTCATTAGTTTAATAAAAAAAATGGATATCGACAAATTTAGGAATATGTCAAATTAGGAACAAGGTAAAAAACTTCAATTTTTGTTGTGACTTAAAAGGATTACTTCAAATTATGATAGCACGAGTTAAAAGTCCATAATTTTTTTGTATGAACAAAATATGTTATCAAAAATGGAAGGCGGTCGAAGTTGGGCTAAATAATCAAATTGAGGCACCAAAAGGTGCACTAAGGATAGGGAGTAGAAAATAATTGAATGAAGAAGAGAGGTGGCTCGTTAGAGAAGGAATGGTCAATCGTAAACTCAAGGATCACCTCTTTATTGACAAAAGCCGTATAAACTGTAATTGGTATTGTGACATAAATGATGAACTTAATATTGCGATAGCGGCAAACAAGCATGAACTAAAAGTCCATGTAATTTTTGGATAGAAAAAATAGAATTTGAAAATAAGTTTTTCAGTAAATAGTAAAAAACATGAAAGAAAAATCTTTAAAGAACAAGGTTTTATTCTGAAAGCTCTAGTTAGATTTCAAGTTGGAAAAATCTAGAAATCTACAAATTTGAGAAAAGGTTAAATTTGGAACAAGTTAAAACTCTAATAGATGTGGTGACATAAAGGATCGACTTGAATTTGTGATGGCGACAAAGAGCCACAGGATAAAGTTCAATGCAGCTTTTGTATAAGGGAGCAATAAGGATAGGAACTAGGAAGTAATCGAATGACAAAAAGATAGCTCGCTGAGAAAGGAGTAGTCAATTGTCAAGTTAAGGATCGTTTCTTTGTTGGCTAAAGCTTCCAAAGACTCGCGTACAAATTGTAATTGGTGGTGTTGTTTCCATCACAATTTTTTTTTTACTAACTTGATTGTAAATTACAAACAAAGAAAGTACAGAGGAGATTACAACGAATTTCTAAGTACAAGAATCTGGAAAAGTGTGACGATGGAGATCGAGTTGTGCAGAGGAGATTACAACGAATTACAAACAAAGAAAGTACAGAGGAGATCACAACTTGTTTGGTTTGAGGTTACTGTGTATCCCGCGTATCGAGGCGTCGCCAACTATTTTCTATTTGCCGCATTGCTTCACCCTCGACTATAAATAGGGCGGTGTAGGGTTGAGAAAGTTTTCTACTTTCTTCCTGATTTTGAACTTTCTCTGAATTTTTTGATCTCTCCGTCCTTATGAAAAATGTCTCCCAAAGCTTCCGCTTCTGCCGCGGCCAGGGGAAAGGGGAAGAAGGTCGAGGCCACTGTTAACCCTGTCATTGTCGACAAGACGCATCCTGACGTGCAGAAGGAGATCATGGGTGAGCACCTTTATTCGGTCATCGCTTCGTTATGGAAGAGACGATCGTGTACTATGCATACACGTGTTTGAGCACAGAGACACAATATGCACAATCTGTCGCATAGGCGGAAAACCGTCGGGAACATGTGTAGATAACAACTCACTGCTGATGCGCATGGTCGTTGCTAAAAACTGTCATGAAGATGCGCTGATGGCAAACAAAACTTTCTGGTACGCGCATGGATACGGCTGTCTCGGGACGCTCATCGTGAACACGTGCCGGAAAGCAATGCACGACCGCTCTCTGCATGGATGCGACTGTCTTCCTGAGACACTGCATCGTGAACATGCGCTGCGGTCGATATGCGCATATATCCAGAACAGTTATGTGCATGGCATGCCATGCACATGAAATAACTTGTTTCTGATTTGAACAAATTCCAGAGTAGTTATGTAATGTGCGTGAATGACTTATGCGCACACTTTAGGTTCTTGGGAGTTGTGCCCCCCTTTTTATGCTTCTAAAGTTTGTCTCCTTTTGCTTAGTGCAGTATCAATGTTGGTGTCCCAGTTAGGCAAAGTTCTATTTGGGTCTTCCCTCAGAATGCTGGGTGTAGACTTCATTGAGGACATAGTGGCAAAGTTCTATTCGGGTCTTCCCTCGGAATGTTGGGTGTACACTTCATTGAGGACGTAGTTAATCCTGCCAAAGCCCTCATCAGAGAGGGCCAGTCTGCTAAAAGGGTGGCAATCATCAAAGAGCAAGACTATGTCTTCCTTCAACAGATTATGAATTCTGGAAAGATCCCCGTTGGCGACGGTACGCACTAGTACTTCAAGAAGCCGTGGTTCTTGTTTGGGGACAAGTTGAACACGATTGATGATGAAGTCATGAAGATATAGGAAGAATGGTACTTCGAGGCGAACGACATCAAGATGTACATGTCCAAAACTGAACGCCAGCTTCCACTGTCGGCTTTTACTCCCCTGGCTTCGAATAGGAGAATGGACTGGTAGTAACTCCGACTCAGAAGGGATCTTTGACTGGACATTTCAAGATCAAATCCAGCACCCATAAGAAGGATGTTTTCGGATATGCTAGGGACGTGCCTCCTTATTCGCTGTGAGTACTACGTCGTGGCAGCATACTCAGAGACGTGGGACCCAACCTCTTGGCTTTTGGTGCAGATACCTTTGTGAGCCACCAAGTACGGGTTAGAGGTGAACCAACACATGTTCATCGCCTAGACTGAGATGTACAACTACCGTACTGGGACATTCTTTACAAAGGGGGGGGGGGGGGGGGGGGGGGGGTGGCACGGGTTAGAGGTGAACCAACACATGTTCATCGCCTAGACTGAGATGTACAACTACCGTACTGGGACATTCTTTACAAAGGGGGGGGGGAGGGGAGGAGAGGTTTGGCTCTCCATGAAATAAGTACGGTTCCAAGCTTCCCTAGGGCACAGAGTCGTATAAAGAATATTTTCCTTGCAATGAGGAGCTCAGGGCCTTAGAGGCAAAAGAACCGGCGATGATGGCAGTTTACAACGAACTTTTATGCCATCATCATATTTGTCAAAGGCTTTACAATTCAAAGGAGGCTTCCCCTCATACAAACGCTTGGTGTAGCTACCTATTCACCGAGCAAAAACCAAAACCAAAGCAAGTTAACTTTGTCACGCCCCAATTCCGTGGGATCGATAGTCGTCCCCCGGGCGTGACCGTCGTGCGGGTCTAGGTTGTGCACCGCACAAGGCTGTATTTTTTTGTTTCGCATAGCGAGCACATATTCAGAGTACGCAGATAAATTGAAACACAGATTTGAAGCATGAAAAAGTTCTCTTTTATTGATAATATGAACATCTATTACAAACTCTTGAACTGAGTCATAAGGTTGCCTCTGTGGGCTTACAAAAGTGTTGATACAAAATGAGATAGCAGTCATGTACATTACATCTTTTACTAAAACTCAAAATATAGGACCTCCGGTTGGAATGACGGCCTTTCCACGAAGCTGCATATTTGCTTGGGTTGCTCTAGCTTCTATCTTCAAAATACTTCAAAAGGTGGCACGGATCAAGGCGTGCCTACAGCTGGACTGGATTGGGGGAATGACTTCTGCTCCTCGCTTGGTTCTCCTTAGCGCGGGGAACCTGTTTCAACGAGGGTTTGTACATCGAAACGTACTGGTGAAGGCAAGCTAACCCAACTATACCAATCAACACGTTGTTTTAATGAAGCATGCATAATTTTTGTGGTCTTTCTATCTTGCCTTAGTTCATTTTACAGCAAGCAATAGATATAGAAATTAATAAAATAACCTGCCACGTTCGGTGATATTTACCTGCCCGTCTGAACCACCTGCACAATACTTACCATGCCTTCCCAGCCAAGAAGACACAAGTTAGCTTTGCAACAGGTTTAAATATACGAGGGGATCACTGGCGTATGCCAATATGGACCAATTTTAGTCATTGACGAGGATGATATGCGGCGTGAACACAAGGGCGCCACAAACCATCCTGTCCGATGTACATGAAGAGTAAACATGAGGTTCCGTCCGGATCGGATCGGTGCCAGTGCCCCAGCGACCATCCACAGGAACTATGACCTTGTGCACAAGTTGTCCGTGATCAACGACGTTTATATTGAATTTATCCATTGATGCAGTTTGAGGCAATAAGCATTTGAGACAAGTAACATGACATGGTTTATTTTGCATAGTCTCCCTGACGGTTGCGGCATAAACAAGTGTGTTCTACACATAGCTCAATTTATAGAAGAAGTAAACATTCTAACTAAAATTGAAGCACACATAAGAATATTTTGAACAACTAGCATGCAATAGGTAACGTTCACAAGTTTGTTGACAAGCAATATAGTCCAAGTCTATTCCCTTTTTATCTTGGTATCTTTTAGTTATTACTTGGTATCATCTGATCGGGGCAAACAAGAATACAAGATTTATATGTGTAAGGCTTGGAAGAAGGGCCAATTGAATCGAATATAAGCCACTCACTTAGTTTGTTGGAAGGAAGAAGGAAAGAGATGCTTTAAGACTCCGCTCTAGCGTCGCCTACTATTCGTTCACCTGCATTGACACGAACAGTTGATCAATAACTCTTCCACTCTTTCCATTATCGAAATTAAAGTGCAGTTCAACGAACGAAAACAATGAAATCCATCGAAACCGTTCAAGAAAACTCAAGCAAATCCAAAAACCAACTCAAGGCACGAAAGCAACAAGCGACAGTGAAAACTAGGCAACAAAAGATGCAGCGGAGAGGTCCCTCCTGACTCTGCCGCTAAGTTGATCCCGGGGGCACGGTCCACTGAATATGGGAATCGATTCCGAAGAAGCAAATCCATAAAGAGGATGGGTTCTTGTTTTAATCTATCCCGATCGAACGATACCGTCTTGTATTTCTTAGCCGCGCTCCCCGAATAGGGAGAACGGGGCACCACATCCTACTCAACTAATTGAAAGTTTCGTCCCGAAACTTAAGGAATAGAACCTACCACTAGGAAATAATGAGGGAAACCTTTCCCTCATCTCGGATTCAAGTTCCCAAGTAGATTCTTCGACAGAGTGATTTCTCCAAAGCACGCGCACGAGAGGAACCGAACGACTCCGGAGCAGCTTTTCTTTCCGATCTAGAATTTGCACAGGTTGTTCTACATACGTCAAGTCGGCCTGAAGGTTGAGTTGTTCAAGGTCTACCACGTGGCTCGGGTCGTACACATACTTTCTAAGTTGAGAAATATGGAAAATATCGTGTACATCGGATAGGGATGGTGGTAGGATAATCTGATATGTAACTGAAGCAACCCGCTTTAGTATTTCGAACGGACCGACAAATCTCGGACTTAGCTTCCCCTTTGCTCCGAATCTGGTGACTCCTCGCATGGGCGAGACTTTGAGAAATACCCGGTCGCCTTCTAGAAACTCAAGTGGTCGTCGATGTATATCCGCGTAGCTCTTTTGACGGCTTTGAGCTACCTTTAGTCTTTCCCGAATCAAGCGAACCTTTTGGACAGTCTGTTCCATAAGCTCAGGGCCAAGGATCTGTCGTTCCCCAATTTCGTCCCAACAGATCGGGGATCTGCACTTTCGTCCATACAACGCCTCATACGGCGCCATCTGAATGGTTGATTGATAACTATTATTGTAAGCGAATTCGGCTAACGGTAGATGCAGGTCCCAACTAGTCTTCAAATCCAAGGCGCAGAGTCGTAGCATGTCTTCGAGGATCTGGTTGACACGTTCTGTTTGGCCGTCGGTTTGTGGATGGTAGGCGGAGCTGAACTTCAACTTCGTCCCCATTGCTGACTGCAGGCTTTCCCAGAAACGAAATATAAATTGACTATCTCTATCGGAGACTATGGATACGGGCACGCCGTGGAGCCGAACGATCTCATTGAGGTAGATTTGAGCCAAGCGATCGGCACTCCAAATAGATTTGATAGGCAGGAAGTGAGCAGTCTTGGTGAGGCGATCGACAATAAACCAAACAGCATCATGTCCCCGTTGCGTCCTTGGCAAGCCAACAATGAAATCCATTGTTATATGTTTCCATTTCCACTCCGAAATAGCGAAATTTTGCAGCTCTCCACCTAATTTCTGGTGCTCGACTTTTACCCTCTGACAAGCTGTCATGCCCCAGTCCCAAAATACGTAGGACTAGGAATGCGTAACACGCCAGCCGTGTGTATACGAACTCCAATATATGGAAACCATATACACACGTACGCTGTACATGAATATCCAATCCACAGTGGTAATATATGTCACAACAAGTCACACGCAGTTCTATATCTCATCCACAACACAAATAATAGAATAATGGAAATCAATAACTGAATATCAAAGAAGCAGTCTCAAATAGGAATCTCAAAGTGTGATAGTCGGGTGGAAACAAATCCACTACAAATCGACTATAATAAACTACTAAAGAGAGAAGAGGATAAACTCTAATATAAGAGTAAATGTCTAGAAAAAGAATAGCAACTAGAATCTCTAAACAGCTGCAATGAATCACATATAATCAGAAGGTAAGATCTCCTCAGACTGATAGGTAGCGTCAGGTCCAGGTCCATACTCCTGCGGGTACTCCTGCTCATCTATATCTGGAAAGGGACCAGGTCCTCAGAGGGACGTAACAAGATACAAAAAATACATGCCAATAAAGTACTGAAAATAAACATCCATTGGGTCGCCTAACCGTCTAAGTGAATGCAGTTAAGAACACCTTTCCCCACAAGTGAGCTATCTGGCTGAAAACCTAGGATTTGGCATGGTTCTCTATTGGAGATCCAGGGACCTAAAAGGCACGTCATCTTTTGAACGCCGGTGGCCCGCCTGATAGTACATAATATATAGTGGTCATCACCACCCGTATCTCCGGCGGAGAATCCGGGCCACAATAGAAAAAGTGTAAAGGAGCTTAAATGTGGTACTTGTTGTTCTTCCCATCCAATGCTCTAAGCATGTCATGTCCATGACACGATAAACCTCTAATAACCGCCAGGTCTACTAGCATGCAAAGTTTCTATTGGCAGTTATCCCTATCCGTCGCACGACCTATACGTACCAGTGGCCAGCCGAGTACGCAAGTCCGTGTCCTACATGTGACTCACACTCGTGTAAGAATAGTGTCATGGCCAATGAAACATAAATGCCTCATGAAGATGGGGTAGTCTCATAAAGTAGGTCCAATGCATATACATAAATAAAAATATAGTACGACGACACCGTCGTTGCACCCAAGTTTCCTTGGACGTGCAGTTTATATATCAGTTAAAATAAATGAACTAAATAAACAGAAAATAAACATGCATGCATCATATAGAATGTAAATACAGTACAAAGGCAAGGTATACTTGCCTGGCAAAAAATCTGTAAAGTGTAAGCGCCCAAATGTCAAGGACACGAAACCTGGAACTAAAGACTCCGAACAAACATCTCCGGATGCTGAAATAAACATCACCAACATTTCCGGAATGAGCAAATTAGCTAAAAAGCACATCCCTTTCGTCCAATTTGGACATAGAGGCAAAACAATAATTTTAGGCAAAAGTGGGGTCCACGTGTGGCCCACTTTGTACCGAAAAACGTGCCGAGGGTAACATTCTCTAAATGGGACAAACTATAGGTCAAACAACTCTAAATGTCAATACGAACCCAACGGTATGTCCAAATGTGGATTCCGATGAGCCGAACACAATTTTGTCCAAAACGTCAACTGTAGGGCCCGCCAATTGGCGATTTGGTCAACCGTCTCAGAATTGCGTGAAAATTGGGTCACAGGACCAGCGCGTTACCAAGAGTCCAGTGGCGCAAGTTTCGTCGCAATCTGACAAGCGTGCACAAAATACGCGCGAGTTCCACAAAAGTTGCGATACGGGGTGTGTCCGCGGATACGGCCTGATTCCGGTGCGCACACGCGTCCGAATCAGTTCCCACGAATTTTTACGTGTCCGGTTATGCTGTGTGCACCACTCGGTATACTTGGTACACGGCGGGGCGGTCCCGTTTGGCGGGGCGTGCTCCGTTTCACAACTTTTAGAATTCTGGAAAAAGTGGGTTCGTGGAGTTTTGTGACGAATTTAATTCTGTCCATAGCAGCTAATAATCTAGGGTTATTTAACATAAAATAAACTAGGTCAAGTGTTCTACACATATCAAAAAGAATCACCGAATTCGGATCTCTGTGGAGGGAGATACGAACTCGGCAATATGGGTGGTCACCGCAGTTTTCTGCGATCCCAGAATTCGGTCTGCTCGCGCCAGCTTGGACGCTATTTTCGCCTATGGGTACACGTTGTTCGAGGTCTGCTATTATACAAATATGGAAGAGGGTTAAGGGGTGAGCATACCGGTGAATACGGAACGACGTTTGGTTAAGCGAGTCGACGGGAAACCACTCCAGAGCGAAGGTGCCTCGTGTGGGAATCTGCAGTGCGCGAGGTCGGAATCGTCGGGATGGTTTGGACGGCCTGACGGGGTTCTCTGGCTGCGGTGACGGCTCTAGATGAGAAGAGGGGGTCTGGATATTTTAGGTTCGGATTTTATGAAATAATATATATATATATATATATATATATATATATATGATAGGAAGAGAGAAGATGTGGAGGCGGGTCCGCGTGCAAAAGGGGGGGAAGAGAAATTCGGCTGCTGTGCTAATGGCTCGGGTTTTGTTTGTAAGTGGGATGGAAAAGTTGCATTGCTAGTCTAGCCTTAAGAATAGTGGCTACTGAAGTTGGCTGCTAGCAAGTTTCCAACTTGCTAGTCCTCGTTGGCTAAGAATAGTATATTATTACTTATTATTATATGATTACTTTCTTTTCTTTTCCTTTCTTTTCTTTTCTTTTTCTTTCTTTTTAAAATATATATATATATATAAATATATATATTTGTATATATATATATATATATATATATATATATATATATATATATATATATATATATATATATGCACACATAAGAAAATTTATAGATTAGGATAATGCACACCGTTAGGCTAGCAACTGCTCAAGGGGTCTCCTACATGGAATAAATTCCGAAAAATTCCTGATGGTCCCATAAATCCTCTAAGTGCCCGAACACCTAAAATAAAAATTATTAAAAATCTATTTCTCCTATTTAGACCTAATTACTACAATTTAATTAATAATTAATAAATAAAATGGTATATACGATTTTCTAGGAAGGGATTTTTACATTCTACCCAACTTGTAAAAATTTCGTCCTCGAAATTAAAATTAAGCCACGATAGAATGCAAGGATGGTATAAGATATAAATTAACAATGTAAATTCATACCTTGGTCTGCGAATAGGTTCGGAAAACGCTTGCGTATGTCGTCCTCGCGCTCCCAAGTTGATTCTCCTGGTGCGCCATGCCTCCATGCTACGCGAACCAAGGGAATAGACTGGTTCCTCAACACCTTCTCTCGACGATCAAGGATTCCCACGGGTTGCTCTTGGTATGACAAGCTCGGCCCAATGGTGATCTCTGAATGGTCGAGAACATGACTGTTGTCTGCCACATATCGCCTGAGCTGCGACACATGGAATACGTCATGTACTCCCTCCAGTGAAGGTGGTAGCGCAAGTCGATATGCCACCTCTCCAACTCTCTCGAGCACGTCAAATGGTCCAATATACCTTGGACTCAACTTGCCGCACCCTCCGAATCGGATGGTGCCTCTGGTCGGTGATATCCTCAAGAAGACGTGATCGCCCTCTTTGAACTCCAAGGGACGACGATGAAGGTCTGCCCACTGCTTCTGCCTGTCTTGCGCTGCTCGCAAGTGTCCCTGAATCTTCTTGACTATCTCTACGGTGTTGACCACCAACTCGGGTCCCAAAATCTGACGTTCTCCCACGTCACTCCAACACACAGGAGACCTACATTTTTTCCATAAAATGCTTCAAACGGAGCCATCTGAATACTCGCTTGATAGCTATTGTTGTAAGAAAACTCTACAAGATGTAGGTGGTCCTCCCATGATCCTCCGAAGTCTAACATGCAAGCCCTCAACATGTCCTCCAAGGTCTGAATAGTATGCTCCGACTGCCCATCTGTCTGCGGGTGGTAAGATGTACTGAACTTCAGACGAGTACCAAGACTCTCTTGCATGCTCCTCCAAAAGTGCGATGTGAAACATGAATCTCTGTCCGATACAATGCTGACTGGTATGCCGTACAATCTCACGATCTGTCTCATATATAAGTCAGCTAAAGCTTCTGTAGACTGACCCACTCTAAAAGGTATAAAATGGGCTGACTTGGTGAGTCGGTCCACTATTACCCACACTGCATCTCTCCCACTTGGACTCTTGGAAAAACCCGTGACGAAGTCCATAGTGATGTGTTCCCACTTCCACTCTGGAATCGAAAGTGGTTGCAATAATCCTGCTGTCCTCTGGTGCTCCGCCTTCACTTGTTGACATACCAGACATTTAGCTACAAAGCGAGCTATCTCTCTCTTCATTCCATGCCACCAAAAGTGCTGTCGTAAGTCGCGATACATTTTGGTGCCTCCAGGATAAATAGAATAAATCGAACTATGAGCCTCTGCCATCAGCTCCTGTCGAATCTCTCCATTTGGAACATAAAGACGATCACCACATCGTAATGTCCCATCCTCATGAATGCGCAATCCGGTCTGCTCTCCGGCCTCTGTCCTTTCCTTTAGTCTCCTGAATCTAGCATCTGTAGGCAAAGCTGCCTTAATCCTCTCTACCAATGATGATTGTACTTGCAAGTTGGCTAGTATCCCATCTGCTCCGGGTAGTATTACTTCAATGCCAAGCTCTTGCAAGTCCTCCAATAGTTCCCTCTGTGCTGTCAAGAAGTAAGCTGCTGGCTTCCGGCTTAACGCGTCTGCTACCACGTTAGCCTTGCCTGGATGATAATGTAGCTCTATCTCAAAATCTTTCATCAACTCGAGCCATCGACGTTGCCTCATATTTAACTCCTTCTGCGTGAAGACGTACTTGAGGCTCTTGTGGTCTATATTGTAAACTCCCTCACACAAAATAGGTATTTTGTGTATATTTTATATTATTATATTTATTATATATGTTGAATTTATTTAGAATATGCTCTTAGTTAATTAGAAAATAAATTTCTTGATATATCTACTTATATAAATATTCATTTAGAATTATTTTAGGTTATTTTAGATTTTTGGAGATTTTTCTAGAATTTTTGGTAATTAAAACTTAGAAAACATAAATTTCTAGGACTTCTATGATTTACTATACGACCATACTTGCATGTCGTTCCTACCAAATATTTATTTTAGTTTAAAATATTTAATTATATTTTTTGTAATTTATTTAGAATTTTAAGAAATTTATTTAGATTTTAAAATTATTTAGAATTTATTTGGATATATATAGTCTTAATATTAGATAGATACTAATTTAGTGTTAATAGATATTAATAAAATTTTATAAATTATTTGTATTATCTTTAATTATATTTAAGATTATAAATTATTGAGATAAATTCAAACTCTATTTTAAATTAATTCAAATCCTGAACCTACTAGGAAATCAACTTCATGCATATCCTATCCTTATTTAAATTCATCATAATCCTATCCAAATTAACCAATCCTAGTCGTATTTAATTAAGTAGTGTCCACCATTATAAATAACTCATCCTTCATATTTTTCTTTCCCAAATTTCTCTCTTTTTCGTCCAAAAAATAGTCAAAATTCGTCATAAATTCAGCCTCATTTTCTACTAGTTATGACGAATTAAAGAGACGATATCTCCTAGCTCCGGACTCCAAACACGCTCTAATTTTTTTTGTAACAACAATAATGAGGTTAGCTTTCTGATAATATAAATTGTTTTTTAAAATTATTAGTATTAAATTTTGGAAAATTCGTAGAGCACAGCATGTCCAAAAATATACGTATTTTGATGTTTTCGCGATTTCGGGAGAACCAGGAATCAGAATCATGAACCGTTTAAAGTTTCGGAAAGCTAATATCGAGATCATCGACATATATTTTTCCCAAAATTTATTTCGAAGTATTTACATACTATTAATTCTGTAGAACTTCTAGGTTAGAATTTAACCATCGGTGCACAATACAAAATTTGTATGTGCAGTAATTCCCAAACGAATTTGAATTCAGACGAGCCATAAATTCTAGTATATTTTTGATGCTGAAATCTACAAAAAATCATGCATGAAAGTCGAGTTTGTATCGGTTGACTTTTTGGTCAACAGATCGCCTCGATTTGCGTGTCATGAGTCTCGAGTTGATAAAATTCAGTTTCTTTGGACAAAATTTAAGAATTAACATAAAAATCAGAATAATAAGATTAAAATAGGATTTTAGAGTAATTATTCCACAATTAAATAAATTAAAATAAATTAATGGTTATATTATTATATAGTTATATGAATATATATGTAAATAAATGCTAATTGATAATTATGACTAAATATTCAGACTATATGACCCTAGGATATCGTGGAATATCCCATACTTACCTTGACCATGTTGACCCTAAGAACTTGTGAATTTGTCTGCCTTGCGTACACTAACGTACTGGCATAGACACCTGTCAGTTGACTGACTGATTTCGTACAGTACTTGAAGACGCGACACCCGCTTAATTCAATGCATAATTGACCGTGCTAGATGACTAGTGTTACCCCTAGTATACCCCCTGATTCCAGTGTAAATGTGGTTAAGTATGTGCTAGTGTAATGACTAATGATTCTATTATATTATATTTATGTGTACATAGGATATTGGATTGTTCTGCGCGATTTCTGGAGCAGGTTATTGGTACATTGCAGCTTCCTTGCCAGGCAAGTATACCTTGCCATTGTACTGTTATTTATATTCCATATGTTGCATGCATCTTTATTTTCTGTCTTTAGTTCATATATTTTAACTGTTATATAAAATGCGCGCGACGGTGACGTCGCGATATATTTTTATTTATGTATTGCATTGACCTTGTTCATGAGACTACCCCATTATCATGTAGCACCATTAGGTTCATTGGCCGTGATACAGTGGTTACACGAGTGTGAGTCTCATATAGATCACGGACTGCGTGACAGGTCTGGCCTCCTGTACGTACGGACCGTGCGTTAGGAATAGCTGCTGTTAGAAACTTTGCATGCTAGTAGACTTGGCAGTTATTAGAGGTGTTATTGTGTCATGGATGTGACATGCTTAGAGCATGGGGTGGGGAGAACAACAAGTACCGCATTTGAGCTCCTTTACACTTTTTCCTGTGCACCCGGATTCTCCACTGGAGATACGGGCGGTGATGACCCATATATATATTATGTACATTGGCGGGCCTCCGCCGTTCAAAAGACGACGTGCCTTTGGGCCCCTGGATCTTCAAAAGAGAACCATGCCAAATCCCAGTTTTCAGCCAGATAGCTCACTTGTGGGGAAAGTTATTCTTAACTGCATTCACTTTAGACGGTTAGGCGACCCCTTTGGATATTTATTTCAGTACTTTATTGGCATGTGTTTAAGTATCTTGTTATGTCCCTCTGAGGACCTGGTTCGCTGCCAGTGTATCTTTTCTTGAGTATTTACAGGAGCACAGATTTGGATGGTTACATGTGATCCGATGATGTCTTCTCTTCGAGCTGTGATGGATAGCTGGTATTCTTATATTGTGTTGTGGTGTTGTACTCATATTGTATTTGCTCTTATATTCGAGTTGGTAGTAGATTTGTTTCCATCCAACTATCATCCTTAGATACTTCTTATTGAGATCTAGTTTCATAGATACTGGTTATTTATTTCTATATGATTTTGGTGGATGAGATTTAGATTTTACCCTGTGACTTGTGACATATGTTTATACCACTTGTGGATTTTGTATTCATATTACAGCGTACGTATGGATTTGGTTTCCATATATTGGAGTTGCCATATCCATGCGGCTGGCATGCTTACGTGTTCCTAGTCCTACGTATTTGGGACTGGGGCGTGACATGTTTTTGTGGTGGCCCATGCAGGTCGAGAGCATATTGTCTCGGTTATGTTACTGTACCGAACAAGCCTGCACATAGGACTAGAGTATAGGATCTCATCCACAATTGACTTTGATTCACCTTCCTCCTCTATGATCTATTCGAACAATTGTATCCTGCTTGATTCCTGTACTTCCCTAATAAGTTCCTTGAGTATATATGGCCTTCTGCAAGAATATAGGAACCCCTGTTATTAGGATGATAATTAGAGTAGCACACCTATTAAGAATACAACGAGAATATAGACACACCACTAAGTTTAGAATATCTAGTGAACCCTAGAATTCCTTATCTTTAGAATTGATTTACCATTACCCTCTAATGTATTATGAAGACTTGAGAGTAGTATAGACACTACTAGAGTTAGTTAGAAGTTTTACCATAATGTTTGACCCTAGTATTGAGGAACCAATGGAGAACCAATATTGAACATTAGGACTGAACCTAACCCTCATAATTGGATAGTATTAGAGAACTATAAAACTTATGTCATTGTCTTGTTACTAGTAGACAGCACCCTAGGATGCCTAGAGGAATGTAATCAACCCTTTTCCTTGATCATACCCAGAACATGGCAACTAGCATGCCACCCCCTTAGAGAACCATGATGCTATCTAGAGCCCTCTATTTTTGATTTCATAACTTGTCCCCCTGCAACCTTAGCATTCGCTAATTGTGTGACGACTAAATTATGATTCTTCTTTCTTCATCATTTAACTCGTGCCACATAACTCGTATGATTGAAGGCCAAGTAATCTTATTCTATGTTAGGACATGTAGTTTGCTAGGGTATAGCTTGGTAATTTGAACTTTGAATTTTGTGCGTGATAGTTGGGATTTGATAGTTTGCATAGTTCCCTTAGGTTGTGACCTAATGATTACCCCTTAGCTTTAAATCACGAAATTTGTACCCATAGCTCGATACGAGTTAAATCCCTTTCCCCTTAACGGCTAGTAACTCTTCTATCCCTACGATTGACACCTGTTCTATGAGCACTTGACCCTTACCTATAAAATGCAATAGGAGACCCTAATAAGAGTTTATGTTCTATGTACACATGTAAGGTTATTTTTGTAGGTATCCTTAAGACAATACAATAGTAGTTAAATTATTTTAAGTTGGATAGTATACCTCACCACCTAGTATCACGTAGTCCCTGTGATCCATTGATGAAGTGTAACTGAATAACATTAATTGTATACTAGCAAAGACGACAGTGTTTATTCAGACGATAGAATTTAGAGGTCCATGTCCCTATTGGTCGACTAGCGACTTAGACAAGGAATTAGTATGACAACTGTAGAGATTGTGTAGTCTTTCATTATTATTGCTTATTTTGCTTTTGTTTTTGTGAATTTGAATTGTTATGAACCTTCTTTCATCATAATCTAGCGTATTCATATTTGCTGTACTACCTTGACTTATGCTGCTATTATAGCCTAGTTTTTGCAAGCTTATTCTTTATCGAGCTTGTTTATGACATACGTATTATTGGGGGCCCACAATAATACATTTCAGAATCAGTGTATTAGGGTCTAGCTAACCTTAGTGCGCTTGGTTCGCCCTTCGCATAACTACTTTACGTGGATTGAGATATGTAGTGATTAGTAGACGAATATACTTACCCTCTAGATACGACAAAGCATATCATATCAAGTACATAACTGCACCGATGTGAGCATGCGAATAGAAAATTACCAAATTAAGATTTCAATCCACAACTGTCTTGACAATTCCTATTTGAATTCTTTAAACGCTTTGATTCCCATACTTCCATTCTATTACCCCTCCTTGAACCCTTTTCCGTTGCTTTCCGTCTTCCCTTATTTCGGAAAGACGAAATCTCGTGCTTGGATATAAGTGATACACGGATAGTACAAGATATATCCCATAGGCCAATCACATTATTTGGTGACTATCTTCCATAATTGATTAAGGGCATATCACATATGATATAGTTGGTGTTAAAGTTTTGAGGATTGAATGACATGAGAAAATAAATTGAGGAATATTTTTCTTAAGTGTAATAGCCTTATGTGATAGATGGGTAAATTCTAAGTTGGGTAGAAATTACAGTATTAAACTTGAGGAGAATTCTTTTAGATTGTGATCAAGTAGGATTAGATTGAGAGATTAAGTCCTTTTAAATGTGGAGAATTTAAAAAGAGGGATTAAGATAATGAGGATTTAATAAATTTTAAAAATCTTGATATTGAGGACCCAATATTTATACTTTGAGCACATGATTTAAATTTTGAATATTGAAGGATGAATCATCGATTTAAATTTTGAGGATAAATATAGAATTTTAGACTTGAACAATTGGTTAATTAGATTTAAATTTTACAATTTGTTGATTTGAATTAAAAGTTCAATTTTGATTGTTGGGTCACCTATTTGAAATATTGAGGATGTAAATTGAGTTTAAATATTTGAATAGTACAAAATTCTTAAGTTAAGAATAGGAATAAGATTTGATTAGAATTGTTTATTGTTCAAAGTCTAGAGGAGATTATGATAGTTGAAAATTATGATATAAATTTTGATGTGGGATGTCATATAGACTTGAGTCAGATTTGGATGTTGATTATTTAAAAATCAAGAAGAGATTACGACAGGTTGAATTTTGATTTAAACAGTGGTTATATTAATTTTGAAGTGATCGCGATAGATTCGAATAGATTTTGTTATTTAAATTTTTAGAAGAGATTGCGATTGACATACCTTATGTATGAATGTGAAGGATTTAACAAATTATGTCATATTTTAATTTCGAGGACAAAATTATTTTAAGTTGGGTAGATTGTAAACTCCCTCACACAAAATAGGTATTTTGTGTATATTTTATATTATTATATTTATTATATATGTTGAATTTATTTAGAATATGCTCTTAGTTAATTAGAAAATAAATTTCTTGATATATCTACTTATATAAATATTCATTTAGAATTATTTTAGGTTATTTTAGATTTTTGGAGATTTTTCTAGAATTTTTGGTAATTAAAACTTAGAAAACATAAATTTCTAGGACTTCTATGATTTACTATACGACCATACTTGCATGTCGTTCCTACCAAATATTTATTTTAGTTTAAAATATTTAATTATATTTTTTGTAATTTATTTAGAATTTTAAGAAATTTATTTAGATTTTAAAATTATTTAGAATTTATTTGGATATATATAGTCTTAATATTAGATAGATACTAATTTAGTGTTAATAGATATTAATAAAATTTTATAAATTATTTGTATTATCTTTAATTATATTTAAGATTATAAATTATTGAGATAAATTCAAACTCTATTTTAAATTAATTCAAATCCTGAACCTACTAGGAAATCAACTTCATGCATATCCTATCCTTATTTAAATTCATCATAATCCTATCCAAATTAACCAATCCTAGTCGTATTTAATTAAGTAGTGTCCACCATTATAAATAACTCATACTTCATATTTTTCTTTCCCAAATTCCTCTCTTTTTCGTCCAAAAAATAGTCAAAATTCGTCATAAATTCAGCCTCATTTTCTACTAGTTATGACAAATTAAAGAGACGATATCTCCTAGCTCCGGACTCCAAACACGCTCTAATTTTTTTTATAAGAACGATAATGAGGTTAGCTTTCTGATAATATAAATTGTTTTTTAAAATTATTAGTATTAAATTTTGGAAAATTCGTAGAGCACAGCATTTCCAAAAATAGACGTATTTTGATGTTTTCGCGATTCCGGGAGAACCAGGAATCAGAATCATGAACCGTTTAAAGTTTCGGAAAGCTAATATCGAGATCATCGACATATATTTTTCCCAGAATTTATTTCGAAGTATTTACATACTGTTAATTCTGTAGAACTTCTAGGTTAGAATTTAACCATCGGTGCACAATACAAAATTTGTATGTGCAGTAATTCCCAAACGAATTTGAATTCAGACGAGCCATAAATTCTAGTATATTTTTGATGCTGAAATCTACAAAAAATCATGCATGAAAGTCGAGTTTGTATCGGTTGACTTTTTGGTCAACAGATCGCCTCGATTTGCGTGTCATGAGTCTCGAGTTGATAAAATTCAGTTTCTTTGGACAAAATTAAGGAATTAACATAAAAATCAGAATAATAAGATTAAAATAGGATTTTAGAGTAATTATTCCAGAATTAAATAAATTAAAATAAATTAATGGTTATATTATTATATAGTTATATGAATATATATGTAAATAAATGCTAATTGATAATTATGACTAAATATTCAGACTATATGACCCTAGGATATCGTGGAATATCCCATACTTACCTTGACCATGTTGACCCTAAGAACTTGTGAATTTGTCTGCCTTGCGTACACTAACGTACTGGCATAGACACCTGTCAGTTGACTGACTGATTTCGTACAGTACTTGAAGACGCGACACCCGCTTAATTCAATGCATAATTGACCGTGCTAGATGACTAGTGTTACCCCTAGTATACCCCCTGATTCCAGTGTAAATGTGGTTAAGTATGTGCTAGTGTAATGACTAATGATTCTATTATATTATATTTATGTGTACATAGGATATTGGATTGTTCTGCGCGATTTCTGGAGCAGGTTATTGGTACATTGCAGCTTCCTTGCCAGGCAAGTATACCTTGCCATTGTACTGTTATTTATATTCCATATGTTGCATGCATCTTTATTTTCTGTCTTTAGTTCATATATTTTAACTGTTATATAAAATGCGCGCGACGGTGACGTCGCGATATATTTTTATTTATGTATTGCATTGACCTTGTTCATGAGACTACCCCATTATCATGTAGCACCATTAGGTTCATTGGCCGTGATACAGTGGTTACACGAGTGTGAGTCTCATATAGATCACGGACTGCGTGACAGGTCTGGCCTCCTGTACGTACGGACCGTGCGTTAGGAATAACTGCTGTTAGAAACTTTGTATGCTAGTAGACTTGGCAGTTATTAGAGGTGTTATTGTGTCATGGATGTGACATGCTTAGAGCATGGGGTGGGGAGAACAACAAGTACCGCATTTGAGCTCCTTTACACTTTTTTCTGTGCACCCGGATTCTCCACTGGAGATACGGGCGGTGATGACCCATATATATATTATGTACATTGGCGGGCCTCCGCCGTTCAAAAGACGACGTGCCTTTGGGCCCCTGGATCTTCAAAAGAGAACCATGCCAAATCCCAGTTTTCAGCCAGATAGCTCACTTGTGGGGAAAGTTATTCTTAACTGCATTCACTTTAGACGGTTAGGCGACCCCTTTGGATATTTATTTCAGTACTTTATTGGCATGTGTTTAAGTATCTTGTTATGTCCCTCTGAGGACCTGGTTCGCTGCCAGTGTATCTTTTCTTGAGTATTTACAGGAGCACAGATTTGGATGGTTACATGTGATCCGATGATGTCTTCTCTTCGAGCTGTGATGGATAGCTGGTATTCTTATATTGTGTTGTGGTGTTGTACTCATATTATATTTGCTCTTATATTTGAGTTGGTAGTAGATTTGTTTCCATCCAACTATCATCCTTAGATACTTCTTATTGAGATCTAGTTTCATAGATACTGGTTATTTATTTCTATATGATTTTGGTGGATGAGATTTAGATTTTACCCTGTGACTTGTGACATATGTTTATACCACTTGTGGATTTTGTATTCATATTACAGCGTACGTATGGATTTGGTTTCCATATATTGGAGTTGCCATATCCATGCGGCTGGCATGCTTACGTGTTCCTAGTCCTACGTATTTGGGACTGGGGCGTGACATGTTTTTGTGGTGGCCCATGCAGGTCGAGAGCATATTGTCTCGGTTATGTTACTGTACCGAACAAGCCTGCACATAGGACTAGAGTATAGGATCTCATCCACAATTGACTTTGATTCACCTTCCTCCTCTATGATCTATTCGAACAATTGTATCCTGCTTGATTCCTGTACTTCCCTAATAAGTTCCTTGAGTATATATGGCCTTCTGCAAGAATATAGGAACCCCTGTTATTAGGATGATAATTAGAGTAGCACACCTATTAAGAATACAACGAGAATATAGACACACCACTAAGTTTAGAATATCTAGTGAACCCTAGAATTCCTTATCTTTAGAATTGATTTACCATTACCCTCTAATGTATTATGAAGACTTGAGAGTAGTATAGACACTACTAGAGTTAGTTAGAAGTTTTACCATAATGTTTGACCCTAGTATTGAGGAACCAATGGAGAACCAATATTGAACATTAGGACTGAACCTAACCCTCATAATTGGATAGTATTAGAGAACTATAAAACTTATGTCATTGTCTTGTTACTAGTAGACAGCACCCTAGGATGCCTAGAGGAATGTAATCAACCCTTTCCCTTGATCATACCCAGAACATGGCAACTAGCATGCCACCCCCTTAGAGAACCATGATGCTATCTAGAGCCCTCTATTTTTGATTTCATAACTTGTCCCCCTGCAACCTTAGCATTCGCTAATTGTGTGACGACTAAATTATGATTCTTCTTTCTTCATCATTTAACTCGTGCCACATAACTCGTATGATTGAAGGCCAAGTAATCTTATTCTATGTTAGGACATGTAGTTTGCTAGGGTATAGCCTGGTAATTTGAACTTTGAATTTTGTGCGTGATAGTTGGGATTTGATAGTTTGCATAGTTCCCTTAGGTTGTGACCTAATGATTACCCCTTAGCTTTAAATCACGAAATTTGTACCCATAGCTCGATACGAGTTAAATCCCTTTCCCCTTAACGGCTAGTAACTCTTCTATCCCTACGATTGACACCTGTTCTATGAGCACTTGACCCTTACCTATAAAATGCAATAGGAGACCCTAATAAGAGTTTATGTTCTATGTACACATGTAAGGTTATTTTTGTAGGTATCCTTAAGACAATACAATAGTAGTTAAATTATTTTAAGTTGGATAGTATACCTCACCACCTAGTATCACGTAGTCCCTGTGATCCATTGATGAAGTGTAACTGAATAACATTAATTGTATACTAGCAAAGACGACAGTGTTTATTCAGACGATAGAATTTAGAGGTCCATGTCCCTATTGGTCGACTAGCGACTTAGACAAGGAATTAGTATGACAACTGTAGAGATTGTGTAGTCTTTCATTATTATTGCTTATTTTGCTTTTGTTTTTGTGAATTTGAATTGTTATGAACCTTCTTTCATCATAATCTAGCGTATTCATATTTGCTGTACTACCTTGACTTATGCTGCTATTATAGCCTAGTTTTTGCAAGCTTATTCTTTATCGAGCTTGTTTATGACATACGTATTATTGGGGGCCCACAATAATACATTTCAGAATCAGTGTATTAGGGTCTAGCTAACCTTAGTGCGCTTGGTTCGCCCTTCGTATAACTACTTTACGTGGATTGAGATATGTAGTGATTAGTAGACGAATATACTTACCCTCTAGATACGACAAAGCATATCATATCAAGTACATAACTGCACCGATGTGAGCATGCGAATAGAAAATTACCAAATTAAGATTTTAATCCACAACTGTCTTGACAATTCCCATTTGAATTCTTTAAACGCTTTGATTCCCATACTTCCATTCTATTACCCCTCCTTGAACCCTTTTCCGTTGCTTTCCGTCTTCCCTTATTTCGGAAAGACGAAATCTCGTGCTTGGATATAAGTGATACACGGATAGTACAAGATATACCCCATAGGCCAATCACATTATTTGGTGACTATCTTCCATAATTGATTAAGGGCATATCACATATGATATAGTTGGTGTTAAAGTTTTGAGGATTGAATGACATGAGAAAATAAATTGAGGAATATTTTTCTTAAGTGTAATAGCCTTATGTGATAGATGGGTAAATTCTAAGTTGGGTAGAAATTGCAGTATTAAACTTGAGGAGAATTCTTTTAGATTGTGATCAAGTAGGATTAGATTGAGAGATTAAGTCCTTTTAAATGTGGAGAATTTAAAAAGAGGGATTAAGATAATGAGGATTTAATAAATTTTAAAAATCTTGATATTGAGGACCCAATATTTATACTTTGAGCACATGATTTAAATTTTGAATATTGAAGGATGAATCATCGATTTAAATTTTGAGGATAAATATAGAATTTTAGACTTGAACAATTGGTTAATTAGATTTAAATTTTATAATTTGTTGATTTGAATTAAAAGTTCAATTTTGATTGTTGGGTCACCTATTTGAAATATTGAGGATGTAAATTGAGTTTAAATATTTGAATAGTACAAAATTCTTAAGTTAAGAATAGGAATAAGATTTGATTAGAATTGTTTATTGTTCAAAGTCTAGAGGAGATTATGATAGTTGAAAATTATGATATAAATTTTGATGTGGGATGTCATATAGACTTGAGTCAGATTTGGATGTTGATTATTTAAAAATCAAGAAGAGATTACGACAGGTTGAATTTTGATTTAAACAGTGGTTATATTAATTTTGAAGTGATCGCGATAGATTCGAATAGATTTTGTTATTTAAATTTTTAGAAGAGATTGCGATTGACATACCTTATGTATGAATGTGAAAGATTTAACAAATTATGTCATATTTTAATTTCGAGGACAAAATTATTTTAAGTTGGGTAGATTGTAAACTCCCTCACACAAAATAGGTATTTTGTGTATATTTTATATTATTATATTTATTATATATGTTGAATTTATTTAGAATATGCTCTTAGTTAATTAGAAAATAAATTTCTTGATATATCTACTTATATAAATATTCATTTAGAATTATTTTAGGTTATTTTAGATTTTTGGAGATTTTTCTAGAATTTTTGGTAATTAAAACTTAGAAAACATAAATTTCTAGGACTTCTATGATTTACTATACGACCATACTTGCATGTCGTTCCTACCAAATATTTATTTTAGTTTAAAATATTTAATTATATTTTTTGTAATTTATTTAGAATTTTAAGAAATTTATTTAGATTTTAAAATTATTTAGAATTTATTTGGATATATATAGTCTTAATATTAGATAGATACTAATTTAGTGTTAATAGATATTAATAAAATTTTATAAATTATTTGTATTATCTTTAATTATATTTAAGATTATAAATTATTGAGATAAATTCAAACTCTATTTTAAATTAATTCAAATCCTGAACCTACTAGGAAATCAACTTCATGCATATCCTATCCTTATTTAAATTCATCATAATCCTATCCAAATTAACCAATCCTAGTCGTATTTAATTAAGTAGTGTCCACCATTATAAATAACTCATCCTTCATATTTTTCTTTCCCAAATTCCTCTCTTTTTCGTCCAAAAAATAGTCAAAATTCGTTATAAATTCAGCCTCATTTTCTACTAGTTATGACGAATTAAAGAGACGATATCTCCTAGCTCCGGACTCCAAACACGCTCTAATTTTTTTTATAAGAACGATAATGAGGTTAGCTTTCTGATAATATAAATTGTTTTTTAAAATTATTAGTATTAAATTTTGGAAAATTCGTAGAGCACAGCATTTCCAAAAATAGACGTATTTTGATGTTTTCGCGATTCCGGGAGAACCAGGAATCAGAATCATGAACCATTTAAAGTTTCGGAAAGCTAATATCGAGATCATCGACATATATTTTTCCCAGAATTTATTTCGAAGTATTTACATACTGTTAATTCTGTAGAACTTCTAGGTTAGAATTTAACCATCGGTGCACAATACAAAATTTGTATGTGCAGTAATTCCCAAACGAATTTGAATTCAGACGAGCCATAAATTCTAGTATATTTTTGATGCTGAAATCTACAAAAAATCATGCATGAAAGTCGAGTTTGTATCGGTTGACTTTTTGGTCAACAGATCGCCTCGATTTGCGTGTCATGAGTCTCGAGTTGATAAAATTCAGTTTCTTTGGACAAAATTTAGGAATTAACATAAAAATCAGAATAATAAGATTAAAATAGGATTTTAGAGTAATTATTCCAGAATTAAATAAATTAATGGTTATATTATTATATAGTTATATGAATATATATGTAAATAAATGCTAATTGATAATTATGACTAAATATTCAGACTATATGACCCTAGGATATCGTGGAATATCCCATACTTACCTTGACCATGTTGACCCTAAGAACTTGTGAATTTGTCTGCCTTGCGTACACTAACGTACTGGCATAGACACCTGTCAGTTGACTGACTGATTTCGTACAGTACTTGAAGACGCGACACCCGCTTAATTCAATGCATAATTGACCGTGCTAGATGACTAGTGTTACCCCTAGTATACCCCCTGATTCCAGTGTAAATGTGGTTAAGTATGTGCTAGTGTAATGACTAATGATTCTATTATATTATATTTATGTGTACATAGGATATTGGATTGTTCTGCGCGATTTCTGGAGCAGGTTATTGGTACATTGCAGCTTCCTTGCCAGGCAAGTATACCTTGCCATTGTACTGTTATTTATATTCCATATGTTGCATGCATCTTTATTTTCTGTCTTTAGTTCATATATTTTAACTGTTATATAAAATGCGCGCGACGGTGACGTCGCGATATATTTTTATTTATGTATTGCATTGACCTTGTTCATGAGACTACCCCATTATCATGTAGCACCATTAGGTTCATTGGCCGTGATACAGTGGTTACACGAGTGTGAGTCTCATATAGATCACGGACTGCGTGACAGGTCTGGCCTCCTGTACGTATGGACCGTGCGTTAGGAATAGCTGCTGTTAAAAACTTTGCATGCTAGTAGACTTGGCAGTTATTAGAGGTGTTATTGTGTCATGGATGTGACATGCTTAGAGCATGGGGTGGGGAGAACAACAAGTACCGCATTTGAGCTCCTTTACACTTTTTCCTGTGCACCCGGATTCTCCACTGGAGATACGGGCGGTGATGACCCATATATATATTATGTACATTGGCGGGCCTCCGCCGTTCAAAAGACGACGTGCCTTTGGGCCCCTGGATCTTCAAAAGAGAACCATGCCAAATCCCAGTTTTCAGCCAGATAGCTCACTTGTGGGGAAAGTTATTCTTAACTGCATTCACTTTAGACGGTTAGGCGACCCCTTTGGATATTTATTTCAGTACTTTATTGGCATGTGTTTAAGTATCTTGTTATGTCCCTCTGAGGACCTGGTTCGCTGCCAGTGTATCTTTTCTTGAGTATTTACAGGAGCACAGATTTGGATGGTTACATGTGATCCGATGATGTCTTCTCTTCGAGCTGTGATGGATAGCTGGTATTCTTATATTGTGTTGTGGTGTTGTACTCATATTGTATTTGCTCTTATATTCGAGTTGGTAGTAGATTTGTTTCCATCCAACTATCATCCTTAAATACTTCTTATTGAGATCTAGTTTCATAGATACTGGTTATTTATTTCTATATGATTTTGGTGGATGAGATTTAGATTTTACCCTGTGACTTGTGACATATGTTTATACCACTTGTGGATTTTGTATTCATATTACAGCGTACGTATGGATTTGGTTTCCATATATTGGAGTTGCCATATCCATGCGGCTGGCATGCTTACGTGTTCCTAGTCCTACGTATTTGGGACTGGGGCGTGACATATATAGATCTTCACTCGTTCCCCATATAAGTAATGTCTCCATAGCTTCAGAGCAAATACAACGGCTGCAAGTTCTAAGTCATGAGTTGGATAATTTTTCTCATGCACTCGTAACTGCCTAGATGCATATGCAATCACCTTGCCATGCTGCATCAATACGCATCCCAAGCCTTTTCCTGATGCGTCACTGTAGATCACATAACCTCCTGATCCTGACGGGATAGTCAATACTGGTGCTATAGTCAGTCGTTTCTTCAACTCTTCAAAGGCGGCTTGACACTCGTCGGTCCATATAAATTCTTGGTCCTTACAAGTCAAACGAGTCATAGGTGCCGCTATTCTTGAAAAAATTTCCACGAACCGTCGGTAATATCCCGCAAGTCCAAGGAAACTCCTCACCTCTGCTGCTGATTTAGGAACAGGCCATGTCTCAACTGCTGAGATCTTCTCTGGATCAACAAAAATACCATCTCCTGTAACAACATGTCTAAGAAATGAAACTCTGTCCAAAAAGAACTCACATTTGCTGAGTTTAGCATATAACTGCTCTCTCCTCAAAGTCTCTAGAACAATCCGCAGATGCTCCTCGTGCTCCTCGTGGCTCTTCGAATAGACAAGTATATCATCTATGAAGACGACCACGAACTGGTCCAAGTACTGGTGGAAGACTCGATTCATCAAGTCCATGAAGATCGCTGGAGCATTGGTCAATCCAAATGGCATGACCAAAAACTCGTAGTGTCCATATCTTATTCTGAATGCGGTCTTTAGAATGTCCTGCTTTCGTACCTTCACTTGGTGATATCCCGATCTCAAATCTATCTTCGAGAATACCTTAGCTCCAATGAGTTGATCAAACAGGTCATCAATGCGTGGCAATGGATATTTGTTCTTCACTGTCACTGCATTCAAGGCTCTGTAGTCAACGCACATACGTACTGACCCATCCTTCTTGGGTACAAACAACACTGGTGCTCCCCAGGGTGATGCACTCGATCGGATGAAACATTTCTCCTCTAGCTCCTTTAACTGTGCCTTCAGCTCGTCCATCTCCTTCTTTGCCAGTCTGTAAACATGCGATGCTATAGGTGCTGCTCCGGGTGCTAGTTCAATTAAAAACTCTACGTCTCTGTCTGGGGGTAGTCCTGGCAAATCCTCTGGAAAGACGTCTAGAAATTCTGAAATAATAGGGTGATAGACAACATCGTCCATTGCGAGCTGCATACCATCAAGGATTTCTGTGGATCCTCGGGCAAACTCAAGTTCAGGCTGGCCTGGTACCTTAAAAAGAATGCTTCCTCCAAAGAAATCGAAGAAAGCATGGTACTTGCTTAGCCAGTCCATTCCAAGCACAATATCAAAAGATGGCATAGGAAGGACTAATAGTTGGGCGTTCATCTCTCTGCCACGTATCACTATAGGGCCCGATCTACAAACTCGACTAACTGGTACAACTCCTCCTCCGGTTAGAATTCTAACACAACTTGATAATGGTGTAGAAGCAATGTTGTGTTTGGCAATAAAACTAGATGATATGAATGAGTGGGTGGCTCCCGTATCAAATAATGTCACAGCAGGAAAAGTAAAGGCAAGGGTAATACCTGCTATGACATCCACCTCATGATCCATGTCATCTACCTCCAATGTAAAAGCTCGCCCGTTCCTCTGCGGCTGTCCATGTCCAGTCCTCATATACTGCTCCTCCTGAGTTGGTAGCGGTGCTCCTCTCTGAAATCCTCCTGCTGCTGGGGGTCGAGGTGCTCCCGGTCTAACCATCTACTGTGCTATCTTCGGTGCTGGAAGCGCTAGTCTCTGAACTGGCGGTGGAAGTGTCTGCTGCACTTGGCAGTCTCTCGCCAGGTGCTGTCCAGAGCCACATCTCATACACTGACCCAAGCGAGTCCGACAATCTCTCGAAACATGTCCGATCCTCCCACAATAATTACATTGGGGTTTCTCCGGAATCTGGTACGGTCTGGCTCTGTGTTGCTGATGCTGCTGTGCCAAGGGACGTCTAATAGGTCCTCCCTGTTGTGTCCCAACTGGTCCCTGCTGTATCCTTACCGATCCTTGTTGTGTCCTCAGCTGACCTCTCTTTCCTCTGCTAATAGTTTCTTGTAATCTGGCCTCTGTCAGTAGTTCAGCATAAGAGACTCGGGACTGCGAGCTTGTATAATGTTGTAGCTCCTGGGTCAGTCCTCGATGAAACCTCTTAGCCTTAGCCAAGTCATTTGGTATCAAAGCAGCGCCATATTTGCTGAGTCGACTAAACTCGGCATCATAGTCGTCCACTGTTCGGTTCCCCTGCTCCAAGTGAAGAAACTGATCATACAAGGTGTCCCTGACAGTGTCCGGGAAGTACTTTCCCTCAAAATACTCCAAGAACTGCTCCCAAGTCTGGTAAGTACCCAACTGGTGCTCCATGGATTCCCACCAGTGATGAGCATTACCATCTAGAAGCGTCCGTACACCCGTCATCCATAGGTCCGTAGGTAACTGCGATGCCTCCAGTAGCTTCTGCGTGTGAGTGATCCAGTTGGTAGTCTCCTCCGGGCTCTCAGTGCCCTTGTACTGCCTTGGACCCATCTTAACAAAATTCTTTACTGATCCAACCCTAGCTCGAGGTACTGGAGCTAGTGCTTGGACTGGTACAGTAGCCTGTGCAGCCATCCTCTCAAGTGCTGCCAAAAATTCTTACCTCTGCTCGGCTGCCTGCTGCCTCTGTTCCTGTATCATCATCTGAAAGAACTGGAACATCTGCGCTTGGCCATCTTGCGGTACTGGGACAGGTGAAAGGTTCCCAATAGGTGAAGCGGGAAGATCAGATGGAACTGGGGTGTGAGTCTGTCCATCTGGCCCCGGAAGCCTAGGAATCGTTGGGGTCCCTCCTTGAGTCGGACCATTGACTCCAAAAGTTGTGTCGCCATCGGCGACAGTACATCCATTTTGCAAATCCATCTCTCTGCAGGTGATGTACGAAACGATTAGAAAAAAAGTACAGGAATCAAACAGGATGCAAGTATTAAATAGGAAGGATAAATTTCAATCAAGCGTGGATGAGATCCTTATACTCTATTCCTATACGCAGGCTTGTTCGGTACAGTTACGTAACCGAGACAATATATTCTCGACCTGCATGGGCCACCACTAAAAACATGTCATGTCCCAGTCCCAAAATACGTAGGACTAGGAATACGTAACACGCCAGCCGTATGTATACGAACTCCAATATATGGAAACCATATACACACGTACGCTGTACATGAATATCCAATCCACAGTGGTAATATATGTCATAACAAGGTCACACACAGTTCTATATCTCATCCACAGCACAAATAATAGAATAATGGAAATCAATAACTGAATATCAAAGAAGCAGTCTCAAATAGGAATCTCAAAGTGTGATAGTCGGGTGGAAACAAATCCACTACAAATCGACTATAATAAACTACTAAAGAGAGAAGAGGATAAACTCTAATATAAGAGTAAATGTCTAAAAAAAGAATAGCAACTAGAATCTCTAAACAACTGCAATGAATCACATATAATCAGAAGGTAAGATCTCCTCAGACTGATAGGTAGCGTCAGGTCCAGGTCCATACTCATGTGGGTACTCCTTCTCATCTATATCTGGAAAGGGACCAGGTCCTCAGAGGAACGTAATAAGATACAAAAACACATGCCAATAAAGTACTAAAAATAAACATCTATTGGGTTGCCTAACCGTCTAAGTGAATGCAGTTAAGAACACCTTTCCCCACAAGTGAGCTATCTGGCTGAAAACCTGGGATTTGGCATGGTTCTCTATTGGAGATCCAGGGGCCTAAAAGGCACGTCATCTTTTGAATGCCGGTGGCCCGCCTGATAGTACATAATATATAGTGGTCATCACCACCCGTATCTCCGGCGGAAAATCCGGGCGCACAATAGAAAAAGTGTAAAGGAGCTCAAATGCGGTACTTGTTGTTCTCCCCACCCAATGCTCTAAGCATGTCATGTCCATGACACGATAAACCTCTAATAACCGCCAGGTCTACTAGCATGCAAAGTTTCTATTGGCAGTTATCCCTATCCGTCGTACGACCTATACGTACCAGTGGCCAGCCGAGTACGCAAGTTCGTGTCCTACATGTGACTCACACTCGTGTAAGAATAGTGTCATGACCAATGAAACATAAATGCCTCATGAAGATGGGGTAGTCTCATAAAGTAGGTCCAATGCATATATATAAATAAAAATATAGTACGACGACACCGTCGTTGCACCCAAGTTTCCTTGGACGCGCAGTTTATATATCAGTTAAAATAAATGAACTAAATAAACAGAAAATAAATATGCATACATCATATGAAATGTAAATATAGTACAATGGCAAGGTATACTTGTCTGGCAAGAAATCTGTAAAGTGTAAGCGCCCAAATGTCAAGGACACGAAACCTGGAACTAAGGACTCCGAACAAACGTCTCCGGATACTGAAATAAACATCATCAACGTTTCTGGAATGAGCAAATTAGCTAAAAAGTACATCCCTTTCGTCCAATTTGGACACAGGGGCAAAACGGTAATTTCGAGCAAAAGTGGGGTCCACGTGTGGCCCACTTTGCACCGAAAAGCGTGCTAAGGGTAACAGTCTCTAAATGGGACAAACTATAGGTCAAACAACTCTAAATGTCAATACGAACCCAATGGTATGTCCAAATGTGAATTCCGATGAGCCGAACACAATTTTGTCCAAAATGTCAACTGTGGGGCCCGCCAATTGGCGATTTGGTCAACCGTCTCAGAATTGCGTGAAAATTGGGTCACAAGACCAGCGCGTTACCACGATACCACGAGTCCAGTGGCGTAAGTTTCGTCGCAATCTGACAAGCGTACACAAAATACGCACGAGTTCCACAAAAGTTACGACACGGAGTGTGTCCACGGATACGGCCTGATTTCGGCGCGCACACGCGTCCGAATCAGTTCCCACAAATTTTTACGTTTCCGGTTACGCTGCGTGCACCGCTCGGTACACTTGGTACATGGCGGGGCAGTCCCGTTTGGCGGGCGCGCTCCGTTTCACAACTTTTAGAATTCTGGAAAAAATAAGTTCGTGGAGTTTTGTGACGAATTTAATTCTGTCCACATCAGCTAATAATCTAGGGTTATTTAACAGAAAATAAACTAGGTCAAGTGTTCTACACATATCAAAAAGAATTACCGAATTCGAATCTCTGTGGTGGGAGATACGAACTCGGCAATATGGGTGGTCACCGCAGTTTTCTGTGATCCCAGAATTCGGTCTGCTCGCGCCAACTTGGACGTTGTTTTTGCCTATGGGTACACGTTGTTCGACGTCTTCTATTATACAAATATGGAAGAGGGTTAAGGAGTGAGCATAACGGTGAAGACGGAACGACGTTTGGTTAAGCGAGTCGACGGAAAACCACTCCGGAGCGAAGGTGCCTCATGTGGGAATCTGCAGTGCGCGAGGTCGGAATCGTCGGGATGGTTTGGACGGCCTGACGGGGTTCTCTGGCTGCGGTGACGGCTCTAGATGAGAAGAGGGGGTCTGGATATTTTAGGTTAGGATTTTATAAAATAATATATATATATATATATATATATATATATATATATATATATATATATATATATATATATATATATATATATATATATATATATATATATATATATGATAGGAAGAGAGAAGATGTGGAGGCGGGTCCGCGTGCAAAGGGGGGGAAGAGAAGTTCGACTGCTGTGCTAATGGCTCGGGTTTTGTTTGTAAGTGGGATGGAAAAGTTGCATTGCTAGTCTAGCCTTAAGAATAGTGGCTGATGAAGTTGGCTGCTAGCAAGTTTCCAACTTGTTAGTCCTCGTTGGCTAAGAATAGTATATTATTACTTATTATTATATGATTACTTTCTTTTCTTTTCCTTTCTTTTCTTTTCTTTTCTTTTTCTTTCTTTTTAAAATATATATATATATATATATATATATATATATATATATATATATATATATATATATATATATATGCACACATAAGAAAATTTATAGATTAGGATAATGCACACCGTTAGGCTAGCAACTGCTCAAGGGGTCTCCTACATGGAATAAATTCTGAAAAATTCCTGATGGTCCCATAAATCCTCTAAGTGCCCGAACACCTAAAATAAAAATTATTAAAAATCTATTTCTCCTATTTAGACCTAATTACTATAATTTAATTAATAATTAATAAATAAAAGGGTATATACGATTTTCTAGGAAGGGGGTTTTACACAAGCCATGCAATACGACACGAACAGCGCCACGTCTCGTTTCAAGCCGTGCCACCAAAATGTCGTGCGGAGATCCCGATACATCTTTGTGCTACTCGGATGAGAAGTATAACTAGCATAATGGGCTTCAGTGAGGATCTCTTTTCTGAGGGCCGCATTGTTTGGAACGCACAGTCTTCCCTTCACTCGGAGCATCCCGTCCGTGCCTACCGCAAAGTCGGACATCTTTTTTGCTGAAATAAGAGCATGAATCTTTTGCAGGAACGGGTCATCCTTCTGAGCGGCCTTAACCTTTTGTAACAAGTCGGGCTCGAGGCACAGTTGTGCCAGTTGGGCCCACTTTTTATATCTAATTTTTAGAGTAATGCCCAAAGATTCAAGATCCCGGCACAGCATATCATCAATGGCCAAACTTCCAACGAATACTCGACTCAATGCTTCATCTACTACATTTCTCTTGCCAGGTGTATATCTGATCATGAGGTCAAAGTCGCTAAGGAGTTCGAGCCAACGCCGCTGCCGAAGATTCAAATCCTTTTGTGTGTACAGGTATTTCAAACTTTTATGGTCCGTATAGATTTCACACGGTACACCATAAAGGTAGTGGCGCCACAGCTTCAGCGCAAACACTACCGCAGCCAGTTCTAAGTCGTGCGTCGGATAGTTCTTCTCGTGAGGCTTTAACTGCCTCGACGCATAGGCTATCACTTTATCCCTTTGCATCAGGACACATCCCAGTCCTTTACCTGAAGCATCACTATAAATTTTGAAATCATCCGGTCCGTTCGGCAGAGTGAGGATTGGGGCAGAGACGAGGCGCTGCTTTAACTTCGTAAACGAAGCTTCACAGTCGTCCGTCTAAGTAAACTTTGCACCTTTTGTGTGAGCTGAGTCAAGGGCGTAGCAATTTTTGCAAAATTTTGTATAAACCTGCGGTAGTAGCCTGCCAGTCCAAGGAAACTTTGGATGTCGCTAGCTGACTCCGGCCATTTCCACTGCATGATGGCTTCCACCTTCCTTGGGTCTACTAAAATGCCTTGTGAAGAGATGATATGCCCTAAGAAGGATATGTCGTCCAACCAAAATTCACATTTACTCAGTTTGGCATACAACTTGTTGTCTCGAAGGGTTTGCAGCACCATCCGCAGGTGTCCTGCGTGCTCATCCCTAATCTTCGAGTACACCAAGATGTCATCGATAAAAACTACCACGAATTTATCGATGAAGGGCCAAAATACACGATTCATTAAATCCATGAATGCAACAGGTGCATTCATCAGTCCAAACGGCATCACTGAAAATTTATAATGCCCGTATCGGGTTCGAAAGGCAGTATTTGGCATGTCTTTTGGCTTAATCTTCAGCTGGTGATAGCCCTAGCGAAGATCAATTTTTGAAAACACCGTTGCCCCCTGTAGCTGATGAAATAAGCCATCTATCCGTGGCAGAGGATATTTATTTCTGATTGTGACCTTGTTCAGCTCCCGATAGTCGATGCAGAGGCGTAGTGTTCCGTCCTTCTTCTTCACGAAGTGCACAGGCGTGCCCCAAGGAGACACGCTCGGACGGATGAACCCACGATCTAGTAATTCCTGAAGCTGGCATTTTAATTCCTTCAGTTCTGCAGGGGCCATTCTGTACGGAGGCTTAGAGATCGGCTGTGTATTTGGGAAGGTGTCTATAGTGAATTCAATCTCTCGGTCTGGCGGCATGCCGGGTAGTTCGCTCGAAAATATATCGGGGAACTCCGCCTCAACGGAAGTAGAATCGACGTTTGTGTAGTACTGCCGTGTATCCCGAACCGACGCTAGAAATCCCTCGCAGCCTGAGTGTAGCATTCGCCAAGCATATGTTGCAGAAACCACCTTGCAGGCCCTGGTCACATCAATCGCCGGACTACTAGTGTAGCAGAATACGTCTTCTCCAGGCAGGCGAAAAATAACTCGTTTCTCTGCACACTCTATAGTTGTCGCGCAGGCGCCAAGCCAATCCATTCCCAAAATGATATCATAGTCCCGAACATCAAGAACTAAAACATCAAGCGATAGCTTCCTTCCTCCAATACAGATGTAACCACCTTGGCATACTGAATGGACAGGTATTTTCGTACCGGAGGGGGTGCTAACACTTAAATCTAGGTGCAACGGAGTCATTTCTATATTGTTCTCCGCATCAAAGTTGGTAGATATAAAGCTATGTGTTGCACCAGAATCAAATAGTACACGAGCAGGTATGTTATTAAAAAGCAAAGTACCTGACACCACGGTGTCCGAGGCCAAAGCTTCCTCTCGTGTCATGGTATAGACCCAGCCTTAAGCCTGATTACGCCCTTGCTGAGGCGCAGCTCTGTTGGCCTGGTTTGCAGCCTGAGTCGGATTTGGTTGGCGATGTTCTGAGAAGAGTGAACAGTCTTGCATTTTGTGATTTGGATCACCACAAAGGAGGCATACTCCGAGCCTTCTGCGACAATCGTTGAAGAGATGCCCTAGTTTCTTGCAGAAGTTACATACTTTGTCTGGATTTGCTTTCTGCTTGCCGCCGTCATTGTGACGCTTTACAGCGTTGTTTCCTCTATCGTTGCCTTGGCGTTTGTGATTGGAGGTAAGCACAGCGCCGGTAGAAACGTGAGGATACTATGGTTCAAGATAAAGGGCATGGTTTAAAACTTCCCGCATGGTCTGATATTGTGGAACGACTACGTGCGCATGGATGGCAGGACCTAGACCTCCCTCAAATCGTTTGGCATGACTCGCTGCATCGGGTAGGTAGGAGCTGGCAAATTTAGCAAGCTTGTTGAACTCAGCAGAATATTGCTTAACTGTCATGCTGCCCTGCCGTAGTTGAACAAACTCGTTTTTCTTCTGCCGTCGTACAGGCGGGGGTATAAAATCCTCCTCAAACGAGCCACAGAAAGTGGCCCATGCTATCGCCTCCCCTCCATTATCGACTGAAAGAGAGCGTCGATGCACGTCCCACCAATCGTGCGCATTGAGGCGAAGCTGAAGTTGAGCACATGCGACTCGCTTTTCTTCAGGTACTTCTAGGAGAGAAAAATGGTCTTCAAGCTCGGCGAGCCAATCTAGGGCCACGATCGGGTCTTCAGTCCCCTTAAATGGCGTATTGCAGACTTTCTTGAAGTCACTGAAGGTGAAGGCAGTCACTTCCCTCGTCCTTAGTGTTGACGGTGTCTCGACTTCAAGTATTGGTTGTTCCACCGGAGTCGCTGCTGTTGCTCCGGACTCCAAACGCGCTCCAGTTTTTTTTTGTTAGAACTATATCAAGGTTAGTTTTATGAATATATAAACTATTTTAATAATTTATGAACCTATTTTTCCAGAAAATTCTAAAAGTGCCAGTTGTCTGAAATCATACGCGTTTTCGTATTTTCGAAATTTTGGGAGATCCCGAATTTGGAATTATGAACCGTTTGAAGTTTCGAAAAGTTGACATGATGAAATTATATAAAATAATATTTCTAGAATTTAACATATTAGTTTAATTTACTGTAAAATTCGTGCAACGTAGAGGTAAATAAAAAACTATCAAAAATTGTCATTTGTTCTCCCTTATGGACATAACTCTTTACCGACTTGTGATTTTATGAAGCCGTTGATTTTGGTGTTCATGTAGCATTGAAATATATAGCATTCCATACACAAATCCAAGATTTGAGTCGGTTAACTTTTTGGTCAACGGATTGCCTCAATTTGCGTGCCACGGATCACAAATCCTTAAACTTGACTTTCTTTGAACCAAAATTAGAGCTTAATAATAAAATTAGATTATAATAAGATTAAAATAATATTTTAGGTTATTTTATTCATAGTTAAAATAGATTAAAATGACAAAAACTATTCACCCACTTTTGTAACCTAACTTGTTTAATTTATGTGACGGGTAGATCGGACGACGCCTTGAGTTGGGACTTCATCCTTTTCAGACCAGGCAAGATACCTTGCCAAATTATTTACAGTACTTTGTATGCTTATTATATTTCTGTATATTTATTGCATTTCTGTATATTCATTGCATGTGTAGTTTCTTTCAGCCATTACTATATATTAGATATGTTGACACACACATGACATTTAGTATCATGAGAGGACAATCAGTAGGCGTATGGGCTTTAACCACTCTGGTAAACCGTAGTATCTAGTTCGCACTATGGGAGTGTGTCGCGCTGGTTGCTACCCCCACGATATATCGATTTTTGGAGCCACACGCTGGTCGCTACCCCCGCGGTATATCGATTTCTGATACTCTAGACGGGTGTGTGAGTTGTGAGGCTTAGATCGAGTAGCCTACCCTTGCCCATACGTCGAAAAGTTGTCCTCATTTGTATTCATATAGATTTTCTTGTACAGCGTACTTATATATTTTTAAACATTATGCATGTTTACTATTTTCAAATTGGCTTGCTTCTATGTATCTCGTTACGTCCCTCTGAGGACCTGGTCCCTTTCCAGGTGTAGATGTTCATGGATATTCGCAGGAGCACGGATCAGGACTTACCACTTATCTCTTCCGATGAGGTCTTACCTTCTGAGCATTCTCGATTATCACTATTGATGGATCTCCTTAGCTGATACCCTTATATCATCATCTTATTATATATTGGAGATCTTATACTCCTATCTCATTTTAGTATTGATATAGTCATTGGTAGTGGATTTGTCTCCACCCGACTATTAGTTTTGGATTATTCAGACTCATTATTCTAGTTTAGTTATTTTCTTTTTGTGACTTGTTGTGTGGATGAGATTTAGTATATCTGTGACTTGTGACTATATATATACCACATATGATTTTATATTCATATTACAGCGTACGTGTGTATTATGGTATCCATATATTGGAGTTGCCATATACATACGGATGGCATAATTACGTGTTCCTAGTCCTACATATTTTGGGACTGGGGCGTGACATATTTTTGTGGTGGCCCATGCAGGTCGAGAGCATATTGTCTCGGTTACGTCACTGTACCGAGCAAGCCTGCGCATAGGATTAGAATATAGGATCTCATCCACTTATTTAATCACCGTCCTTAATTTTATTTCGCATTCTCATTTGATTGCTTGCATTGCATCTTGCTTGATCCTTTTACAACGTTAATCTTATCTTTTCTTTCGTGCTTGATAGGGGTAGGAAGGTGCCTTGTACCAGGTATATACACTCTATTGTTTAATAATACTATTAGTTAAATTATTGTAAGTTGGATAGTATGCCTCATAACCTAGTAACACATAGTCCTGTTGACTCATTAATGAAGTATAATTGAATGACACAAAATATAGACTTGCATAAAAAGATAGTGTTTATCCAGACTGTAGAACTTAGAGGCCCATACACCCATTTGGTTGACTTTAGACTTAGACAAAAAATTAGTATGGCAACTGTAGAGGCACAACACCGATCTTCTTGGTGAACTTAGATTATTCAGTACCTTCCTCCATCATAATCAAGGGTACTTATATTTTTACTACCTCGACTTATGCTGCTATTATAGCCTAGTTTTGCAAGCTTATTCTTTTATTAAGCTTGTTCATGACATATATATTATTGGAGGCCCACACTAATTCATTGTCTAAATCAGAATCGGTGCATTATGGTCTGATCAACCTTAAGTGCGCTTGGTTCACTCTTCGTATCACTAACTTTATGTGGATTGAGATATAGTTGACTCAACTTGTTAGACGAATATACTTGCCCTCTAGACTGGTCAGAGCACATCATGTCAGGTACATAACTGTTCTAATACGAATATGCATATAGGAATTTACCAAAATAAGATTTTAATCTACAACTACCTTGGCAACTCCCTCTCGAATTCTCTAATCCCGTTTGATTCCGTACTTGTATTCTATCACCTCCTCCTTAAACTCTTTATTGTTATTTTTTGTCTTCCCCTATTTCGGAAAGACGAACATTCATGCTTAGTATAAGTTGATACACGGATAGTACCAGATATACCCCATAGGCCAAGCACTCATGATGACAAATAAGGAGCGCGGACACAAGAAGTCGTAGATACAGGTACGACCTTAGTTATATGTGTCATTTCATACTCATGACCCCCTATATGACACGAGATCTTAGGTGCATAATAGACGTAGAATTATATATATGGTGGTTTAGCAGTTATGAGAATATATTGATATTCTACCCAGATGGCATACACGCGATGCTAATAGATGATGTGAGTAGCAGTAGTAGTATTCTTTTTCTATCACCATCTCGCCCCTTGGGGTGGCTCATCTTCTCTTCTATATCCATTCATTATCTCGTGCTTAACTCTTCCTATCATAGTCGTATTCTTTCGTGCCATTATGAATTGTTTGAATTACTTCAACCTCACCCTTATTTTGTTAGTTAAAACATAAATGGCTTAGTAAATGATTAATAACTAAAAGATGAGTACATAATGATAACCCTTATGTATATGCACTATAGCAATATCTGTATCCTCTTATTATTTTTGAAAAAAAACCATGTATAGCATCCCTTAGTCTAATAGGAATTAGTTGGATTGTTGAATTAGTTTATACCTCTAATAGTTTTATAAGTTAGTCAAGACTTTAATTGTTGCCCTAAAACTTAGACTAAGCTTAGGAAAGAGTTGAAGGCACTTGTTACGAACTGACAACTATGACAAATCATTGGCGAAGTAGCGACAGCTGCAGCTAGACCGTTATAGTAGAGTAGTCGAAGTATTTGCAGACATACTGGTCAGGTGGCATGGCAGTATTAGACTACGATACTTGACGGTTACAAAGAAAAATCATGGTTATGAGATTCTAGACAGGTATTCCAAGATTTTTGACCCAATAAATAAATTCGTCTTACAACCTAGATAATAGCCTCAAGAGACTTTGACTGCTAGTAGAATTCTTGTAAGTTGGGCAGTGTAGATGAGTTAGAGGATAATATAATAGTGTATGAGAAATAAATGAGAAGTGTTAAGGTGACTGACCATGACTTTTAGAAAGCACTGTTAGGTAGCAATGAAGTGTAATAGCTATAGTGAATATTATAAATATGGGTTAGTGTCAATTTCGAGGACAAAATTTTTGTAAGTTTGGTAGATTGTAAACCCCTTCACCCAAAATAGATATTTTGTGTGTATTTTATATTATTATATTTATTATATATTATTTTAAATATTGAATTTCTTTAGAGTATTCTCTTAGTTAATTAGAAAATAAATTTCTTGATATATTTACTTATATAAATATTTATTTAGAATCATTTTTAGGCTATTTTAGATTTGTGGAGATTTTTTTTATAATTTTTTAGGTAATTAAAACATAGGGAACGTAAATTTCTAGGACTTCTATGATTTACTATGAGATCATACTTACATGTTGTTACTACCAAATATTTATTGTAGGTTAAAATATTTAATTATATTTTTCTGTAATTTATTTAGAATTTTAAGAAATTTATTTAGATTTTTGAAATTATTTAGGATTTATTTTGTTATATATAGTCTTAATATTAGATAGATGCTAATTTATTGTTAATAAATATTAATAAGATTATATATAAATTATTTGTATTATATTTAATTTTAATTAAGATTATAAATTATTGAGATAAACTCAAACTCTATTTTAAATTAATTCAAATCCTGAGCCTACTAGGAAAGTAACTTCATGCATATCCTATCCTTATTTAAATTCATCATAATCCTATCCAAACTAACCAATCCTAGTCGTATTCAATTAAGTAGTGTCCACCATTATAAATACCTCATCCTTCATATTTTTCTTTCCCAAATTCCCCTCTTTTTCGTCCAAAAATAGTCAAAATTTGTCATAAATTCAGCCTCATTTTCTAGTAGTTATGACGACTTAAAAAGACGATATCTCCTAGCTCCGGACTCCAAACGAGCTCCAATTTTTTTTGTTAGAACTATATCAAGGTTAGTTTTCTGAATATATAATATTTTAATAATTTATGAACCTATTTTTCCAAAAAATTCTAAAAGTGTCAGTTGTTCGAAATCAGACGCGTTTTCGTATTTTCGAAATTTCAGGAGATCCCGAATTCGAAATTATGAACCGTTTGAAGTTTCAAAAAGTTGACATGATGAACTTACATAAAATAATATTTATAGAATTTAACATGTAAGTTTAATTTACTGTAAAATTCGTGCAACGTAGAGGTAAATAGAAAACTACCAAAAATTGTCATTTGTGCTCCCTTATGGACATAAATCTTTACCGACTTGTGATTTTATGAAACCGTTGATTAGTGTTCATGTAGCATTGAAATATATAGAATTCCACACACAAATCTAGTATTTGAGTCGGTTGACTTTTTGGTCAACGGATTGCCTCGATTTGCGTGACACAGATCACAAATCCTTAAACTTGACTTTCTTTGGACCAAAATTAGAGCTTAATAATAAAATCAGATTATAATAAGATTAAAATACTATTTTAGGTTATTTTATTCAGAGTTAAAATAGATTAAAATGGCAAAAACTATTCACCCACTTTTGTAACCTAATTTGTTTAATTTATGTGACGGGTAGATCGGACGACGCCTTGAGTTGGAACTTCATCCTTTTCAGACCAGGCAAGATACCTTGCCAAATTGTTTACAATACTTTGCATACTTATTATATTTTTGTATATTTATTATATTTCTGTATATTCATTGCATGTGTAGTTTCTTTCAGTCATTACTATATATTAGATATGTTGACACACACATGACACTTAGTTTCATGAGAGGAAAATCAGTAGGCGTATGGGCTTTAACCACTCTGGTAAACCGTAGTATCTAGCTCACACTACGGGAGTGTGTCGCGTTGGTCGCTACCCCCGCGATATGTCGATTTCTGGAGTCACACGCTGGTCGCTACTCCCGCGGTATGTCAATTTCTGATGTTCTAGATGGGTGTGTGAGTTGTGAGACTTAGATCGAGTAGCCTACCCTTGCCCATACGTCAAAAAGTTGTCCTCATTTGTATTCATATAGATTGTCTTGTACAGCGTACTTATATATTTTTAAACATTATGCATGTTTACTGTATTCAAATTGGCTTGCTTCTATGTATCTTGTTACGTCCCTCTGAGGACCTGGTCCCTTTCCAGGTGTAGATGTTCATGGCTATTTGCAGGAGCACGGATCAGGACTTACCACTTATCTCTTCCTAGTAGGTCTTACCTTCTGAGCATTCTCGATTATCACTATCGATGGATCTCCTTAGCTGATACCCTTATATCATTATCTTATTATATATTGGAGATCTTATACTCCTCTCTCATTTTAGTATTGATATAGTCATTGGTAGTGGATTTGTCTCCACCCGACTATTAGTTTTGGATTATTCAAACTCATTATTCTAGTTTAGTTATTTTCTTTTTGTGACTTGTTGTGTGGATGAGATTTAGTATATCTGTGACTTGTGACTATATATATACCACATGTGAGTTTATATTCATATTACAGCGTACGTGTGTATTATGGTATCCATATATTAGAGTTGCCATATACATACGGCTGGCATGCTTACGTGTTCCTAGTCCTAGGTATTTTGGGACTGGGGCGTGACATGATTATATATTATTCAGACCGCGGCTGACATACAGTCATGTACTCTTGACAATGCACTAGTGTACCATCCTATATAACTAGTTTCATAATCTTTCTGATAGAGCGTCAGGGACGTCTAACTTCGTTATCTTACATGTTCATTCTTATTGTTTCTTGGTTGATGATTGAGACATAGATGTTCTGGACCCTAGGTGACTTGATTGTAGCATGAACCCCCTTGTCTCTTGACAACCTTAGCACATTGTGGCTTACTTCGATATTCTGCAAGGTGTGGTTGGCTGAGTCACTCCCCCGCTCTATAGTATTCTGGTTCTGGGGCGTGAATGAGTTTGAATCTGCTCATCGGTATATATTGTTAAATAGTGGTATAAAAGAGATGCAAGATATTGAGAAGTAATCGATACATCTTTCCTAGATATTTCAATTTTGTATATACTTGGAAAAGAATTGCTCTAATTGTTCTCCTTATTATCACAGTACTTTTAGAGCTGAGGTAAAAATGGAGAGACCTAATATTAATGAAGATAATCTTGCTCGAGAGGTTGATAGAAAATTTCCATCATGGTCCCATAATTATGTACGGATCCTAAACATTAAGCATTCTAAATTTAACATGCAGACAAATCTTTGCCTACGGTCTATATGATACGTGATATTTCAGGTTTTTTGTCCTGGTACAGACTTACAGAACGAACGAGTTCGAGCATTAGCTATCGTACTAAGCAAGAGGATAAAATATTGGGATGGATAAACCATAATTAGTTTTAAATTTAGAACCACTGATAAGTCTATTAATCAATTATTTGTCGATAAGGAGACTAATTATATAAAGAATTATGGAGTATGTGTGAGGGGTTCAGTCTACGATGTCGATCCAGAATTCGACTATTACGATGTACTAAGAGATGTTATGGAGCTGGATTACTCTTATGAAACAAAAATTATGTTGTTTAAATGTGATTGGTTCGACACAACACCCAAGTAAGGATGAAAATTTGACAAATAGTTTGGGTTTCTTGATATAAAATATGGAAAAAGATATTAGGTTTTGAACCATTTATGTTGGCTAGTCAAACGGTTCAAGTGTATTATATGAGCTATCCTAGTCGACGACGCAATAATAAAGATTGGTGAGCTGTATGTAAAACTAAAGCTAGAAACACATATAATGTTGGGGATCTAGCATACCAAGAGGATGAGATAGTCATGCCTCAACTTGCATATATGAGTTTGGCCGGTGTTGATGGTATGGAGATTGACATTACCATAGATGATGATAGAGTTGCCAAAGAGATTGAGATAGAAGATTTATCTCATATAGAGGAGAACTCTGATATAGAGGTATCAAGCAAGGAACAAAAATTGGAAGATGAAGGTGATAGTGAGAGTGGAAGTAAAAATAAAAATGAAGAAGTAGAAGATGAAGATGAAGACGATTTAAAATATGATTCGGAAGACGATGACGATTCGAAAGATGAAGAAGATTAATACGTACAAACATATACATTAGCTTAGATATTTATTTAATTATTTCATGACACGATTATTATTTATTTCATCATCACACTAGTATTTACTTATTTCACCACACCATGACTTTATGATTATCTGTTTCATGACACCATTTTTTATTTGCTGCAGATTTATCTATAGTATGGCAGAACAAGGACGACGGTGACAAGTTCAGAGAGGATCATCTTCTCAGCATCCTCCGTCCACTATGCCTGCTACCCCGGATTCTCGCACACTACCTGAGGACGAGTTCGTAGATGCGGCGAATGGTTTATCCCCGCCATATACTCGTTCTTCAGTAGGAGTAGCTACTCTATCTCCAGAATTTCCATCAACTGTTACCCCTTCTTCTACTCCAGCCACTACCGACACTACTACACTGGCTACTCCACCAGTTGCTCCCACAGGAGCAAATTATTTCCAGGCCTTCTTGTGGACAACGGAGTATATGTCCGCCGTCCAGGATTTTCAGACCCCCTTACTCTACCAGAGCGGCCAGCCAATATCTGTCGTCTTGAGCTATGGGCCGATGGAGCGACGTAAGCATTTATTTGTGAATTTATATTTTTATTTTATATTTTTTTTATTCTAATTGTATATTGTCTACTTATTCAGATTCTTCCCGATTAAGGCTGGGAATGATTTGGGGGAGATCATGCGAGGCTACTTTGATGGCCCTTATATCAACTTCAGTGACATCCCGCTCGATCGACGATTCGCTTGGCTGGAGAAGCTCGTGGTATGTATATGAATTTTATTTATAATAATATATAATTTTTTGATTACGATGATAAAAAATATTTTTCTAATTTGCAGATGTTGTACTGGTGGCCGGATCATAGAGATAGTGATATCCGGAAGTGCTACAAGACCGTCGCCAGCAAGAGGTAGAGAGATATGATCAATGACCAGAAGACGCTGGCGTTACTTGGACCGGATCACCGCAAGGAGTGGCTGAAGGTGGAGTAATGGGAGGAGATAAAGAAGAAGATTGACACTCCGGCCTACAAGGCCAAGTGTGAGAAGGCGAAGGCTGCCCGTGCTAAGGGTGGTCTCCATACTGGTGGATCCATTCCGACCGTCGAGTATTTTCGAAAGATGGTTAGTATTAAAAAAATTAGCTAGATTATTTTTTTTGTAATCCTAATTTTTTTGCTTATTTATTAATTGCTTAATTTTTACAGTACGACAAGGCCGCCAGAGCCGGGGAAGACCCCAAGACCGTCGACTTCCCAGCAATCTTCCAGCGGACCCACAAAAGAAAGAAAGATGGGAAGCTCGTAGATGAGCGGGCAGCCAAAGCATATGTAAGTTGTCTTTAGAAAATTTTGTCAATTTAATTAGATTATTTTTATAATTTAATTAGATTCGAGGTTTCTAGGTCAAAACAGTCAAACTAGATCAACTCTAGGTCAAACAGTCAAACTATGACATTTTCTAGTTTGCAGGTTGATTTTTATCTATTATGATGGTTTATGAAGTTATATTAGGTTATATTAAGATTGTAAAAACATATAAAAGAGAAAAAACATATATATCGCATGTAAATTAATCGACAAGGGTGATTACAATTTTATTCAATTTCAAAAATACTAAGAAACAACACTGTATATTAAGATTGTCCAAATTTGAACGCATATTTAAAATACAACAAGTGTATTTATAAAAATTATAATTTTTAATATAATTTAATTATGATTTCAATTTTGGAACCGACACATTAACAATACATTAACAATAGAACAATATAAAAGTCCAGTTAAACAAACCGAATAAATCAAATTGTGGTTCGGTTGAGTTTTGGATTTGTAGAGTTTCTAAACAGAACACTCAACCCCAGTCTCAGTTCCATTGTTTTTGCAAAAAATGCAATTCAGATCGAGGAGGGGACCGCGTGCCAGTCCGAGGCTGACGTACCATCTCCCCTATTCGTCCCAACTCCCCTACTAGTACCGGATCCCACCATCGGTCAATGGGAGGCTGCCACGTCAGCAAGGGCGGAACAAAAAATTCAAATTTGGGTGGGCTGGAATATGCTAGACTGTCAGACTGGACTAGGCACGGACTGACTCATATAAAAAAACCAAAAATAAAATAAAAATTATACATGAAAAAAAATATATAAACTTTTTTTTAGTGGACCGCCCTCTACTTAGGTCCGCTTCTGCAATTCAGCACTGTTAAGCGTGCACGGTCCCCTCACTTTTTTTTTTCTTTTAGATGTTCGTCGATACGTACGAAATTTTGTGCATGCTGTATTGTATGTCATTATTGCTGTTGTTTTTGTGACGTGCATTTTTTTTGTACGAAGATTTTTTGGCCAATTATTTCGAGCAGTCCGTAGTCCGTAGTCCGCATCGGATTGCGTGCCCGCAGCATCCGAGCACACGCCGCACGCACGCACGCACGCACTCGGTTCCTGGAAAAATAACACGAGTCGGAACACGCATCCACTTGTGCATACACGGATTTGTCAACGCAAGTGTCCTCGGTGGCGGTCCAAAATGCAGCACGAGAGAGCGCGTGGAGAAGGGCCGCCGAGCTGGACCGAGGCACGGTCCGGCACGAGCCTCCTTTCCGCCTGTAGATTCCTTGGACACATTTAGACCACTATAGTCTTTATATAGATAATATTATGTTGTTCTAAATTCTTCGGATCTAGCTAGCTACCAAATGGCTGTCTCTGCTACAATGCTCTTGCTCTCCTACCATGAGCGGAAACCGATCGGGAGAAGTACCAAAGCTGCCGACGATGGTGGTGGTGGTGGTGGTGGTGCTAGATCTTCGTTGCCACCGACGTCTACGTTCCATGTGAATATCTCTTGGTTTCGACGTGGCCACAAGCCATCCAAGTAGAGAGAAAGAAAGGAGGCACACCACAGGGTTGCAAGGAAGAGAAGTACCACGATTTTTCTTTTGCATTCCCAAATGTACAACAACTATTTTTGTAGATAAATGATGCAAAGGAGTGGGTATGTGAAGGAAAAACTTCCTACAAAATCCCTGTCTGGAACTAATTTACCCAAATTTTGTGGGGAACGCTTGGTTTGCGAAATCATAAGGAAAAAAAAAAAAAAAAAATATATATATATATATATATATATATATATATATATATATATATATATATTCATTTTTATGTTTGAATTAATGTCAAAGAAAAGTATAAGAAATTGAAAATGATTCTCAAAGCACAAAAAAAATAGGAGAAAAAAACTATTTTTTTCCATCCATTCAAGGATTCATTTTTCCGCTATAAAGACTTAATTCTTCTTCCAATTTTTTTGACTTTCTAAACATTGAAAAACAAATTATACAAATTACAATTTCCAAAATAACAAGAAAGAACAAGAAATTAATTTTATTTTATTTTCTTTCCTTGAACCAAAGGAGGTCCAAGTTTATACCAGCAGGATCCGGATCCAAAACCTTGCACAATAAGAAGTTTGGGTCCAAGTAGGAACCTAAACATGAACTAACCAATAATCTCTTGATCGGATTGATAAGTTACAAAGATTTAACTTCTTAAGACTCTTTGCTCTGTACAAGAGTAGAGGATAGATCTTTGCAACACATTACCTTTGGATTATATATATATATATATATATATATATATATATATATATATATATATATATATATATATATAATTTTATTTTATTTTATTTTATTTTTTGAATAAGGTAAGTTTTATTCAAGTCCTTCCGAGAGGCTACAATTCAATCCGAAGGCTTACAACCAATTCTAGTCCGAAAACCTATATACAATATCAGTCCGAAGATCCCATCCAAGCCCGAAGGCTAGGAACCTAAACAGGAACTAATCAATAATCTCTTGATTGGATTGATAAGTTACTAAGATTTAACTTACTAAGATTCTTTGCTCTACACAAGAGTATTGGATATATCTTTGCAACCCATTACCATATATATATATATATATATATATATATATATATATATATATATATATATATATATATATATATATATATATATATATATATATATATATATATATATATATATATATATATATATATATATATATATATACGAGAGACTATAACTCAGTCCGAAGGCTATATACAATTCCAGACCGAAGGTCCCATCCCAGGCTGAAGGCTATAATCCGATCCGAAGGCACACTACAAAAATACTGGAATTTAGCGACAGATATCAGCGACGAAATATTATCCGTCGCTAGTGTAGCGATGGAATAACGACTAATATATTTATATAAGAAACATATATTAATTTTTGTCGCTAGTCCGTCGGTGTGGTATCGATTTTTTCTCAGCGACAGACTAGCGACGAACAGATTTCGTCGCTGCCAAACATTAAAATTCAATATCTCAATTTCATTTTCAATTTCCCCCAAACTCTCTCTCTCTCCTCCGCAACCCGCGACCCCCTCTCCTCCTCCTCCTCCTCCGGCGTCTCCAGTGACCCCTCTCAACTCTCCCCTTACTCCGGTGACCCCCGACTCCCTCTCCTCCTCCTCCGACATCTCCAACGACCCCCGACCCTCTCTCCCCTTGCTCCGGTGACCCCCTGACCCCTCTCCTCCTCCTACGGCGTCTCCGGGGACCCCGAACCCCTCTCCCCTTGCTCCGGCGTGACCCCGACCCCCTCTCCTCATTCGTCTTCGACGACCCTCTCCTCCTCCTGCTCCGACAACCCCAAGCCGAGGATCCCTAGGCAAGTCAAGGAGCCCTAACAACAGCAGCCCCATCTCCATTCTCTCTTCTCCTTCTCAAATTGCAAGTCGAGGAGCCCTAGGCAAGTCCTCTTCCTCTCCCCTACTTCACTTTTGTTCATTTTCTTTAATTTTGTTCATTTTGTCAATTTATTATGATCAATTAGGTATATTTTGTATTAGGTCAAAAATTAGGTTGAATATATATATATATATATATATATATATATATATATATATATATATATATATATATATATTATCAATTTATAGCACCGACACACATATCAAAAAAATTCAGACAAATTGACATTAGTATTAGGACACGAAAATGATAATATGTGTCTATAATTAACTTAAAAGAAGATTGACAAATTGAATATTACATATATAATTATTTTGATTTATATGTGTATCCTTAGACGTACGTAATTCTTAATACGTAGGCTTGAGCGTATCCTATAATATCAAAAATAGAATATGTGACGTTCAAAAATACGTATACGTATCGATTTATTCATCGGCCCTAAAATCGATACGGTTATCACTAATTTAACCTATAATGAATTATTAACATTTTAGAGTATTGGTATTGCTATCAGAATCGGTATCTGACCATTACAATGAGTATCGATTATCACTAATTTAATCGGTACGGTTATCACTAATTATTAACATTTTAGAAAATGTATCTTATACTTTAGGCATAATTTTAAGTATTTCTAGTGTTATTTCTTAGTATTATAGTCGTTTATAGTTATACTTCAGGGTACTAATGTAAACTCCCTCGACCAGATTTCACTATTTTAAAATTATTTTTAGCAAATTAGAATTTATTGCAATATTTTATTTATTTACATCCTATTGATTGTGCACCTGTCCATTACACAATTAATTAGAGCATTGCACTAGCTGTAATTCCCAAACAAGTTCACATACCTGCCCTAGATATGTTAGACTATTTTTATGAATTTTGTGCAACTCCCAGATACTTCGTTTTGTGCTTCGTTTTAGTCGCACAAATATCGTTACAAACGTACGTATTTATTTTCCTATTTAATTTTCTGCTCTTTACCCATCTCTGTACCCCTAGAGATTTGAGGACCAGTAGGCACCTGTTTTGCCCAAACAAAAATACGATAATATTCTAGACTGAATATACTACAATTAGTTTATTGATACCGTAGAAAAATTATGATCCTAACTGCCCCTAAATAATTAGTGAACTTCGTGCGCAGTATTTATTAAATAATAAATACGATGACCCGTATCACCCAAAGAATCAGACCCTGCCTCTGCCCAGGCTCACCCCCACACTTTCCAAAACATTTTCCCAGCTTTCCCCCTCATTTCTGTACAATTCAGAATTTCGAAAAATCAGTATTTGAAATTTGATAAATTGCGAAATTACGCAAAATACAAATTTTATGCTTTTATGCAATTTATAAAAAGTTAGGGGTTTTTATGCAAAAATTGCATGCAAGGTGGCATAATTCTATTGGCTAGACCATAGGTGTATGGGACACACCCAAAACACCCAGAAAAATCCAGGAGAAATATCCCAAAAAAATCAGAATTACCTAACTACCCCAAAACTTTCCCTTAATTACAAAACTGCCATTGCCTACAACCCCTATAAAACCCGACCCCCCCTCTCTTCAAACCCTCACCTCCGACCATCGCCTCCGGCCAAACCCTGCCCGACCCTTCGCCCTGACCCCCTCTCCCCTCCGGCCAAGTCCCACCCCCAGCCACCGCCTGCTCCGCCGTGGCCAGCCACTGCAGACCCATCCCGACTTTACCTCCACAGCACCACCACCACTCCCATCCACCCCCAGCGCCACCACCGGCAGTCGCCGACCACCGCCACCACCCCCAAACGCCTCGCCATCGTCCCCTACGTCGAACCAACCCACCACCACCACCCCACGACACCCCCTCCGGCCGCCCTAGCCCCCGCAGCAGCCTCCACCCCCTAACCTTAGCTACTGCCACCCTCACCCCCGACGCCTCTAGCCGCCACCACAGCCACCGTAGACCCCCGCCACCACCACCAACCTCACCGCCACTCCTCCCTCCACCGTTCCCCCACCCTACACCGCCGTCCCCTCCGCCGCAGCCGCCGCTACCACCTTCACAAACCGATGCCGCTGCAGTTGCTGCTAGCAGTCACTGCTGCTGCTGCTGCTCCTCCGGCCGCCTCCGTCGCCGTCCTCCCGCCGGCAACACCGCGTGGGACCCCCCTGCCAGTAGGTATAAACCCTAAACTCTATATATATATATATATATATATATATATACGTATTTAATGTATATATATATGTATATATATGATATATATATTTATATATATATGTATTATATTATTATACTATATAAATACAGTATAATTACACTGTATACATATATATTGCTATAAATAAATTATATATGTGTATATATACTACTAATATATATGTATTTGTATATGTATACTATGTATTTATATATGTATATTTACATATATATATAAATATGTATATATATGTATATAATATATATAAACTATATATGTTATGTATATATAACTATGTATATATATTATATATATGTATATAATATATATATCTATATATATATGTTATGTACTATATATAATTATATTATTCACTGTGGATATACACAGTATATATATATGTATATATATGCTATGCATTTTTCTTTTTATTATTTATATGCACTTATTCAATTTATTATATATGTATATATTATCCAGTGGTCACATATAGACCCTGATAAAAGTTATATTATATTGCTGGATAAATACAGCTTATATATATATACCTATTTTAAATTCTTGCAATGTCATTTCAATTTATTATTTATTATATATTACTGTGCTGGATAATACAGCCTACATATATATATGTATAATTTCAATTCTTGCACTGTCATTTAAATTCAATATATATATATATATATATATATATATATATATATATATATATATATATATATATATTATCTATATACATTACGTACTATTACTAGATATATATGTATTTACTTTCTGTCCTGTCATTTCAATTTATTTATATATATACATCAGTGGATACACCCTGATAGCATTATATTATTTATATATGGCAGAGGATATACCCTGCTACTATTATAAATTCTATATATACCTACATTTTTCTGTTCTGTATATACTATATATACTGCTATATATATTATATCTATATATATATACATACTATATATATAACTATATTATATATGTGAATATAAGTATATATACATATACTTTATATTACAACTTTGATATTCACGAACCCTGTCTATTTTTAACAGAAACCAACTTCAGCACAGCCAGTGACCCCCAGTCACAAGCACCCTCAACCCTGACTGTGAGATCAGGTTTTCAGTACTATCAGGGAGTAGGCAAGTATACCTTGCCAAGTTAATGTTCAAATTCAATTATTGATATCTGCTTTGTTCCTGAATTTCATATACCATGATTACCTGAGACTGCCTTGGGTACAGTCAACTGATACGTTGACATTAGCATATTTAACTTAGTCTTACAGACTCACCATTTGCTGTGAAAGTATTCTAATATTCTCCTAGACCCTAACACGGGAACACGCAACATGGTTGTAATGCATATTGGGATGCGAGCTGCGTAGTTGATTAGCTACCAGTACGTGTGACCCGCATCACGGATTAGAATAATTCAGGAATAGTATGACTTGACATTTAGTTTCATTGGGATGGAAAAGATAACTAGTAGACGTATGGGACACCCCCTCCATAAATGTTTTATACTTTCGTACCATGATGGTCGATTGCAGAGTTCCCTTGAGTCAGGGGGCATATGACACATATACTAGCCAGTCCCCACGATTGGTGAACTACGTCAGCATATGTCTAGCCGACACAATCCCATGCGTACTACAAGGTCTTTACTTGTATTTCACTTAGAATGATTAGCATCCTGTATTTATTTTCTTTATTCAGTATTTACATACATGGCATGTCATTTTTTGTATCTTGTTATGTCCCACTGAGGACCTGGTTCCCTGCCAGATCTAGACGAGGCTTTCTACCCCACTGTGTACGGCCCTGATCAGGAGGCTAGATGTGTTACCGAGGAGGAGCTCGAGGAGACACCCTCAGAGTATGCTTGACCCTAGAGGCCTGCCACCTGGAGATGGAGATGTTTTGATCAGATAGACACTGCTTAGTCTATCTGATTTTTCTGCGCTATTATAAGTTTTTGTAGTAGGCTTGTAATCTCACCAGTTGTGTACTGTATCAGACTCAGTTTTATATATATTCAGCACTTGCTTTTCTGATATTTTGTTGTGGATGAGATAGTTTTGCCTGTGTTGTTCTTGTAGTATCTTAGGACAGCGTAGCACGTCCCTATGGGTCTATTCAAAATAGATTAAGCCTTTAGTGACGTGTCAGCTGGCCAGTGACACGTGGCCTAGTTCCTGACATTTTGGGACTGGGGCGTGACAACTAATATGAATAGTAATTAGTAGTTCCAACCTTACTATGCTATGGCATGTATCAGCCATATTCGGATGAGTGTCGAGGAATTATGGTTTTTGATACGTGTAAAACACGAAGAAATGCTCAAATATGGTCTTTCCAATAGCTCATTTAGTTCTTTATGAGACTTCTTTATCAAGTATCCTAACTAACTAATCCTTTAGCAAATATCCTAACTCATCTTGTATCTAATCCATATTGTTTGAATATATGGTACATGCAGAATCAATGAGTTGATACTTAGTTGACCGATCGTGGATGTATAATTGACGACATGAGAGTAGGATTGGTTTGACAGATGATTTCATGGCGGGCGTTAAAAATTTTCTTAAATACGCCAGTAGTCAATTTTATTTCATGGATATGAGGCTCATCAAGTGTCCTTGTGTCAAATGTCATAATATACCATTCAAGGAGGTGGATCTCGTGAGGGAGCATCTCTACAAGAAGAATTTCGTACCGAATTACAAGGAGTGGATGGCTCAAGGAGAACCTTTGTTTTCGCAATATCATCATTCCTCCTTCAATACGGATCTATAAGAGTCCACTCTCGGAGATAACTTTGAATATCGACCGTGAAACCTGGCGCGTGAGTTGGTATTTGATACGGTCAGTCCAAGTTTTGATCCGGAGGATCCTAATCCTGATACGAAGGAATTCTATGATATGTTCAAGAATGTCGATACTTCGTTATATACGAATTATGATTCTTATTATGTCATGTCGGTGGTGAGGTGGCTGTTGAACCTAAAGTCTGATTTTAACTTGCCGCAGGAATGCTACGATCGGATAATTCAGTTTGTTAGAGAGTTCTTGCCAAAAGGATCGAAAGAGTTGCCTAAAAACTTCTACAAGTCGAAGATGATGATATAGAAACTCGGATTAGGCTACGAAAAGATAGATTATTGTCGAAATGATTGCAAGTTTTACTACAAGGAGAACAATGATAAAGATAAATATATTTTCTGTCATGCGGACCGGTACAAGCCAATTTAGGGCAAAGGAAAGTCAACTGTCCGAGCAAGGTTGCGTCCCTACAAGTATATGCAGTTTTTGCCGATCACAAAGAGGCTGCAGAGGATGTATATGTCCGCAAATACAGTACAACACATGACATGGCATAGCAAGGAACAAAAAATGGATAAAGGAGAATTATCTCATCCTTCCGATGGAGAGGCATGAAAATATTTTGAACTGTGTCATCCTGAATTTGCTGCGGAGCCCAGGAATATCCGGTTGGGTTAATGTTCTGATGGATTCACTCCTTTCGGGCAGTCAGGATCTCAGTACTCTTGTTGGCCGATAATTTTGACTCCTTATAATCTACCACCGTGGATGTGCATGAAGACTCCTTACATGTTCTTGACACTTATTATACCTGGTCCAAAAAATCCAAAGAAGAACATCGATATCTACTTACAACCGTTGGTGGATGAGTTGAAACAATTATGGTAATTCGTCGTTCAGATATATGATATATCGAAGGAGCAAAACTATTTATAATAATATATAATTTTTTTGATTACAATGATAAAAAATATTTTCCTAATTTGCGGAGGTTGTACTGGTGGACAGATCATAGGAATAGTGATATCCGTAAGTGCTACAAGACCGTCGCCAGTAAGAGGTTGAGAGATATGATCAATGACTAGAAGGCGCTGACGTTATTTAGACCGGATCACCGCAAGGAGTGACCGGAGGTGGAGTACTGGGAGGAGATGAAGAAACAGATGGACACCCCGGCCTACAAGGCCAAGTGCGAGAAGGCGAAGGCTGCCTGTGCTAAGTGTGGTCTCCATACTGGTGGATCTATTCCGACCGTCGAGCATTTTCGACGGATGGCTAGTATTAAAAAATTTTGCTAGATCAAATTTTTTAATTCTATTTTTTGCTTATTTATTAATTGCTTAATTTTTATAGTGCAACGAGACGCTAGTGCCGGAAAAGACCCCAAGACTGTCGACTTTCCAACAATCTTCCAAGCGGATCCACAAAAGAAAGAATGATGAGAAGCTCGTAGATGAGCGGGCCGCCAAAGCATATGTAAGTTATCTTTATAAATTTATCAATTTAATTAGATTATTTGTATAATTTAATTAGATTATAGATTTCTAGGTCAAAACAAGGTCAACTCTAGGTCAAACAGTCAAACTATGATATTTTTTAGTTTCTAGGTTGATTTTTTTATCCATTCTAATGGTTTATGAAGTTATATTAGCTTATATTAAGGGCTGTTGATAAGGGCACTACTAAATTTACTCGGGACAGCCCAAATGTTTACTATTGATAATTACAAGTTTGCCACTCCCAAAATTTACTCGGGGCTGTCCACTCTTGATTTTTTTTTATAATCAGAACTGTCAAAATTTTGACAGTCCTAAAAATATATGTTAATTTTTTAGGACTGTCAAAATTTTGACAGTCCTTCCAATTGGTAGGACTGTCAAAAGTTTGACAATTCTAAAAATATATGTTGAATTATTAGGACTGTCAAAATTGTGACAGTCCTACCAATTTTGACAGTCCTAACAATTGGTAGGACTGTCAAAATTTTGACAGTCCGACTGTCAAAATTTTGACAGTCCTGATTATAAAAAAATCAAGAGTGGGCAGTCCCGAGTAAATTTTGGGAGTGACAAACATGTAATTATCAATGGTAAACATTTGGGTTGTCCCCGAGTAAATTTAGTAGTGCTCTTATCAACAGCCTATATTAAGATTATAAAAGCATATAAAAGAGAAAAACTTATCTATTGTATGTAAATTAATCGACAATGGTGATTATTATTTCATTCAATTTCAAAAATACTAAGAAACAATATTGTAAATACTTAAAATTATGCACCTTGGTTAATATCTTATTTTAAGAAACAACACTTAAAATTATAATTTCATTCAATTTACTTTAAACCTCATAGGAATGGTCTGATACCGATTCCGATTTCGATACTTTGAATCTTGGTTAATATCCTATTTTAAGATATCACGGAAATCAAATATAGCAAATATAACTCAAATTATATACATACACTATGATATCTAGTATATAATATGATACTCTAACCAAAATAAAATATAGCACATATAACTCTAAAATCTTTAACTCTAAACCTATTTATATAAACAAATATATGAGACGTATGAGATGTTAGAGGGGGACACTAAGAGCAATACGTCGACTGAGAGAAACGATCGGTAGGTACAAGCTGTTGGGAGAGGAAAAGACGGCAGCGTGTACGGTACCAGATCGTTGGTATCCCATCCGTCGGTTCTTTTTAGAGCTCCTCCGACGACTACTCCAGCTCCATCAGTGTCCGGCTCCGGCGTTCCTTCTGGTGCGATATCTCTGGAGCAGCTCACGACGTCTGTGCATGAGCTACATGGGCTAGTCCGACAGTTGATAGACACTCATGATGCTGCAGCACCTGCTCCTCCGATGGCTACTACGTTGGGTCCTCCAGCTACTCCGACGGCTCCAGCTCCTCCGACAATATCGATGGGTCATCCAGCTCATTCGACGGCTTCTGCCACTGCTCCATCTGTCGTTGCTCATGATGATATACAGGATATCATCGCTATGGTTGTGGCGCAGTACATGACTAGCCGACAGTCGTCGTCGCCTTTGCCTCCACTGTCGTCTTGATGGATTTTTTGAGTTGGTTGTATTTTTTTGACTTGATTGTATTTATTTGACTTTGTGGGATTGTATAACAGTTATTTGTACATATTTGGATTACTCTACTTTATTATTTCATTGTATATATAATATTTGTACATGTTTGTGTGGTTTTTATTAGTTTGTGTGAAATTTACTTGTGTGAAATTTATTTGTGTGGAAATTTATGAATGTATATTAGGTATATGCTCAGCAAAAATTGATTTCTGGAAAAATATTACCTTTAGCGACGGACTGGCGACGAAAAATCTAAAAAATCTCAGGTCAGCGACGGTTTGCCGACAAAAAATCTTAGGCTAGCGACGGACTATCCATCGCTAAAATATCTGATAACATGTATCAGAGTCCGTCACTAACATCCTTCGCTAATCCGTCACTGAGAGTGACAACTTAGCGACGGATTAGCGACGAACTCCATGAGTCCTGAATGTGCAAAACCTTCTGGAAAATTTGAAAAATATTTTGGGCTCACATAATCCGTCGATATTTTTTCGGTAAGTAGTCAAAAATTTTAGCGACGAAAATTATACGTCACTGATCTGTCGCTGATTTTATGTCGCTAATCCGTCGCTTTATCGACGGATTAGCGACAAAATTTTCGTAGCGACATTATTTTTTCTGACGGAACATTTTCGTCACTAATCAGTCGCTAAATGCAAATAGTGATGAAAATATGCATTTTAGCGACGGATAATTTTGTCGCTAAAATAATGTATTTTTGTAGTGGCACAATCTGGCCCGAAGGCCTCACGCAACCTCAACCGCAACCGTACCACACCAGCTCTGCACTAGCACCGCACCTGCACCTCCATCGCATCTGCGCACCACCCGGGTCGTACCGTACCGCACCACTGCACCTGCACAACACCCACCACTAATCGACCACTTAATTCCCCCAAAGGGGGAATTAAATGGCGCTCCCGTTGCTTGATCCCGCAACCTCCTGGGGGGTGCCTCAGTCTTAACCATTAGGCTAGACCTTATTGGCATTATATATATATATATATATATATATATATATATATATATATATATATATATATATATATATCCAAACTCTTCTAGCTTAATTGTCCGAGGAGAATCGCATTCTCCCTAGATGATTCGATCTCACGGGAGGGCACAAACAATTAATTGTTTGAGATTTAATATCCATGAGTACAGGCCCGGGTGGATTTCTGTAGGGGGAGCTAACTCACTAACATTGAATTTTCCAATGTGCTGACCCCCTCCTCCCAGGTGTGGGAATTGGATTGGACATGCTGAGACGTTGGAGCTCGTTTAACAACTTGAAAATGTTTGGCTGGAGATGTTATTCTTTTGTATTTAAAGGACATAATGTATATAACATTATTGATTGTATTAGTTTCATGAGTTGTAAGCCTTGTGGTATCGTTTATTATAATGTGATACATTGTTTGTAATCAAGTTGTTCTTTTAGCTTAAGAGTCGTAATTCTGCTACAAGTTATCAATAAAGAGATTCATTGTTTTCATATATCTTGTGTCTATCAATTTTTTGCGTATTTTTTGCTGGAATAACTTTGTCTCCAAGTTCTTTTATCAACCATATTTGTTCTTATCTTGTACAAGTATAATTTAGGCTTGTACGACATCACGTCCAGTTGCGACGTTCAATTCTACGAAACCGGAACATGATACTGCCATTCCCTTGTTTTACTTCATGTTTTTGTTGTAACTTACATATACATGTTGTTCCTTGGCTAAAGCTAGTCTTTAAACGTCCAAATTGGGATTTGTTGCAAATAGTGCATTTTAAGTTATGTAGGCTCTTTCAACAGGCAATATGTTGCATTCTGCATTTGTACTTTATGCCATTTCTTTTTGTGCTATATCCTTCAAATTGCAGATAGATTGCAACAAACAAAGCTGCTTGGTTGTGGTTTTCTGTCGAGGCAATCTGCTGTTTGTTGGCAATTTATTTTGGGTTGCACACATAGGGATACTTTGTACCATTTCTTCTTGTGCTATATTCTTATTATTACAGAATGTAGAAAACAAAGCTGCCTCATCTTAGTTTATTGTCAAGGCATGTTGTTTTTTTGTTGTGCTTTTGGGCTATAACATTGGGGGTACTTTTTGCCATTTCTTCTTGTGCTATATTTTTTAAATTGCAAACAAACTACAACAAACAAAGCTGCTTGGTTGTGGTTTTCTGTCGAGGAAATTTGTTATTTGTTGTTGATGTGTTTTTGGGGTGCAACATTGAAGATAGTTTCCACCATTTCTTCTTATGATATATTCTTCAAATTGCAGACATATGCAACAGACAAAGCTGCTTCATCTTGGTTCTTCGCTCGAGGTAATTTGTTGTTGTATTTTGGGCTGCAGCATTGGGGGTACTTTGTGCCATTACTTCTTGTTTTATATCCTTCAAATTGCATACAAATTGTAGCAAACAAAGCGCTTGGTTGTAGTTTTCTGTCGAGGCAATTTATTGTTTATTGTCAATGTGTTTTTAGACTGCAACATTGGGGACACTTTGTGCCATTTTTTGGTACTATATTCTTCAATTTGTAGATAGAATACAACAAACAAAGTTGCTCCATGTTGTTTTTCTGTCGAGGCAATTTGTTGTTATTGGACTACAACATTAGGGGAATATAATGTCATTTCTTCTTGTAATATATTCTTCAAATTGTAGATAAGATGCATCAAACAAAAGCTGCAGAGCTAGGTTTTTTTGTTGAGGCAATTTGTTATTTGCAAGTATTTTTTTGGGTTACAAAATCAAGCGAACTTTGTGCCATTTGTTTTTGTGTTATATTCTTTGCTAATACAAGACATTTCTTGATTACATTTACTATAGTGAGCAGTTATACCACAATTTTCTTCTGTCTACAGTTGTGTTTCTCATTTTTCGTAGGGTTGCTTGCTGCATCTTGTGTTGCTAGGGACCATTTCTGCATTCTGTTATGTACTGTGCTTCTATATTATGTTTTGCTGCACTATGTTTTCGCATTCTGTTTGCAAGTTGAAGCTGCATTCTCTGCAATCTGAAACTGTTTTGTTGCATTCTGTTTTGCTACGTTTTGTCTACAATTTTAAGTTGTTTTGCTGCATGATGTTTGCTGCATTCTTGCTCTTCTTCTTGCTATTTTTTTATTATAGGAAAGATGGAACGAATTTATGATATCACCTAACCTATGACGAATAAATAATAAGAGGACTCAACACATTTCAAGTTCAGGTAAAGAAACATCATGTGCAGTTTTATATTCAGCTACACATGTGCTGATCTTCTCACCACTAGGTTATGACTAGTATTTGGATTCTTATCTCGATTGTCAGCATAACTTTGTATTTGTTGGAGCAGCAGCTCTCAAATATGATCCTCACTAGTGTATGATTCTTGAGTTCCTGAGAAGTCATTGAGTCTATTCCACGAGGTTGTCTCTGCAAATGGCTATGTATTTTCAATTTAATATGCATCAATTCTTTGTATTAATTTTAAGTGTTTATATATAAACATGTTAATTCTTATTATTTGGATTAGTATGCTATCTATGGCGTACTTGTTGCTTATCATGAAAATTATTGTGCAATTCTTAAATTTAAAGATTTATTATTCTTTTTTTTGGATTAGTATGCTCTCTAGTTGCTTAATATTGTATTTACGACTTTGTTCATACTGAGAGGGTGGTAAACTTACGGTGGTTATCACAACACATTAATTTTCCATTTGTACTTTTCTGACCAAACAAAAGAAATATTAAATTACTACTTCCAAGTTTACTTTTATGTCCCGTGAAAAAAAAAACTATCTTATGAGGACTAAAAGAGCCACAACCAGACAACTTTTGGAAAGTCGTACTTAGTCGCATATGCAATACAAATATATTGTATGTATTTGCCACTTTTCTTACTTTCTTGGAGTTCGACCAAATGGTCCGAGATATATTTGACAATCTATAGATAGACTTTACAATACTCAAATAACGATAGGATAATAAGTGCAAAAGTGCAACAAATTGCTCAAATATGAACATGTGAACTTTACACATGCTGCACAATATTGACAACATATCTTGTAAATTGTATGGATGAATTATTCATACTTTCATTACCAACAAATGATTAGAGTTTTTTATTATTATTAAAAATTAGAAACTAAATATATTATTATTATTAATTAAATAAAAATAAAAAATTTTATTCTTATAATGAGGTTTGGAAACCACTCAATTAAACATATTATGTACTAGAAGAGATATTTGGCTATATCTATATAATATTACGTAGTTAAACAATTAGTTATTTTAAAAAAAATTAATTACGTTAGGATATACGTACGACTTAGACGACCAGTCTTTTGAAAACTTTTATAAAAAATAGAAATAAATCAATAATAAATTATAAATAAAATATAATCAAATCTATAACAAATCGTAATTAAAATATAAATATATATATAATAAATTTTAATTTAAATATATTTAAATATTTAAATAATATTATAATAATATATAAAAAAAATTATTTTATGTGCAACGTAGGTACATTTATTAGTAAAAATAATAGTATATCTAATTTGCAACAACAATTTGAAAAACGAGACAAAGATCTTGACGCAATTGTATCCCTACCTTGTTAAACTCTACCCCCACCCTTCCTTCTCATTCACCCTTAAAAACGCCGCCTCGGTAGTCTCTCCCCATTCGTCCCCAATCCCTATTCCATCGGTTTAATATGGACGACGACGACGACGACTTCGGCGATCTCTACACCGACATCGTCCCCTCCGTTCTCGTCACTGCCGCCTCTCCTCTCGCGGGCGGTGACCGGATCCCGATCGGAAACCCTAGTTCCCAGCCCCCTCCTCCCCAAACCCTAATCGAGGATCCCAACGACGACTGGCTGCCGGAGAACTGGAACGATGACGACGATGTCGCTGCCGCCGTGACCGCCCCTGCCGATTTCGCGGCGGCGGCGGCGGCGGAGGAGGAGGATGTTCCGGAAGCTAGGGTTTTCGAGCCGGGGGGATCGGTTGGGGTCCTGGAGTTCGAGATCGGCGCCGATCCGGTGATCCCCGGCCTCTCCTCCTCGTCGGCTCCGGTCCCAGTCCCGGTCCCCGCCCCGGCCGAACCGAAGGCGTCGAACAGCGAGGAGTGGGACAGCGATAGCGACGATGACCTCCAGATCGTCCTCAACGACGCCGGCGACGACCAGATGATGATGATGATGGAGGAGGACGAGGGAGGGGAGGAGCTGGCCATGGAGGAGCAGGACTGGGGTGAGGGGGAGCTGCCGATGCCCGCGGCAGCGGAGGGGGAGAAGGAGGGACAGGAGGCGGCAAAGGCGAGCGGCGGGGCCGGTGCTGCTGTTGTTGCCACTGCTACGAGGGTCGGGTACGGAGCTCACGGCTTCAACCCGCAGCATCATTCCATGTACAAGGTCAGTTCTTCCGACAGAGTGCTCTTGGTTCGGAAAAGTGTGGCATTGGATGTGAGTGTGGTGAATGTATTAGAATTTTCTTACATTAGTGCTCAAAAGTTGCAATCGTTAGATGTACGGAAGCCATGTATACAGTTTTCAATTAATAATATCAAATTGTTTGACGAATATGGTCTGTTTTAGTGTTGCTCTCCTTTAAAATGTCGTGCCATGGTTGCCTTTTCTATTGTGTCGTAATTGTGTCCGTACGACAAAGTTAAGGTATTTCAGGAATAAAAAGGTCGAGTCTTAATCGGCGACTTCGTACTTGTTGACGTCATGAATGGTTGGTGAAACCCAATGGGTGAAGATGCGCACTCTGAATACTTGGAGACCCTTAAAAATATTAATGAAATCCTTGAATAGAGTCTGAAGCTTCAGGTGCACTAATAGTTGAAAAGGAAATTGCTGATTTTCATAGCGTTCCCATGAAAGGGAGGATTCTCATATTTGAAGCCAAGGTGGAAGGTCATAATAAATCAATACACTTGTCCAACCAAGAAACTTCTTTCTTCGATGGTTGCGATTTGTATGATCATTGTGGTAGAATCTGGTCCTTCTTGGACACCTGCCCTTCCTAAAAGACACAGGTTATCCAGTGTGCCCATGATGCTCAGTCCATTCGAACTTACATGGGCTATGAGAATGAAGTGCTCAGTTCTGCAAAATTGTCGTGTTTAGAATATTTAAACAAAAGATGAGAAGTGAGAAAGGGAAGGAAAAGAGGCAGAAGAATTTTTTTACTACCTCTAAGAATGTGGGGTTGGAGGGGGTGGGGTGGGGAGCTGGTTGCTTTGTTAGTGGAGTTGGAAGCAACTGAATATTGATTCTTTTTTTCTTTTTTGTTGAGATAGGGGTATAATCCTAAATCCTCGAGGATAGACCTTTCTAAGTCTCTTCAAATAGCATTGTACTTGAAGCATATTATTCCTTACACAAGTGTATGATACAAATACGATATATCATGCAATTATCACGATTTGATCTTGTGGCAAGCAGCTTCATCTCTCTTTTTGTTCATGCATTATCACGACTGAGATACAATGATAAACGTAATACACACTTCTAGACATGCACAATTAGGTTTCTTCTATCGGACCATCATATTTGAATTTGACTATCCATTGTTGTACATGCATCACTAAATGGTGCTTCCATAGATGTGGTGTGGTGTGGTGTGGTGATAAAAAAAACACTTTGATTTGTTCTCTATCCATGTACCCTGTGCTTCTCGGCCATTTTCTTGATGGATGTTACTTAAATTTTCATGTCACAAGTTGATGGTACTTCTCAGGATCACATATATTTTCAACTCTTCTGTCGATAACATTAACAATTCAGATCTTTGTGAGGTTGTGCTAAAGGCAATGCACTATGTTGGAGTTTTAGTTCTTATTATGGGTAATTCTTGGTCCCAACGAAGATAAATTCATACCCATCTAGCCAGTCTCTTGTTGTTTGGTTAGCTCTACGCTAGTTCTATGTTTCATCTTTCTAAGACTAGATTTAGTAGTTAAGGTGTCAGGTCAACTTTTGATCCCTTTGCTACAAGTGACGGTGACGCAGAAGAACAAGGCAGGATTCATGTAAAGCTAGTTAGCTGCAGTTATGTTTGTCATTTTTCATGTCTTTGATAATATGGATGCTATAGCTAGTATCTGGTAGAGTTATGAAATATGAATACAGAACGTCCTCCAACTAGAAATCTAATGTGCCCGTATCAATGAGAGCGGGATTGAATTGACTGATTTTTGACATCGATATATTTAGTTATGTAAATACGGATTCAACAGTCTCTAATATTATGGGCAATGATATTTTAGTTCTTTGTTTACAAGCTTGTGGTCATATTCCACCTTTGTTCATGGCTGCTCTCAAGGATATGATCTTACCTATTTTCCTTTCTCATAATATGATATCATCCTATTATCCTTATTCTCATAATATGATACCATCCTTCTTTTCTGAAGTCTTTTGTTTCTACTTCTGAATTGATATGTATGTTTTTTTTTCTTCTGTAACATTGGTTCCTTAGTTTGATGTTTTAAGAAATGCTTGAGCGTTGGGCAGGAAATCTTATCTAGACCATAAGATGGTGTCAAAAAAAGAGAGCAAGCTTGATGGATGTGTGACAAACATATGGAGGGTTTAGTTGTGATTGTGAACCAATGACTATGAGTGAGTTATCCTTGATGTTAAAAGTATTGATATTGACTGTAATGTATCGACATGTACAGGACTAGATAGGTGCTATCTTAGATATAGTATACAATGGAAGAGTTTGGGAAAAGGAGTAAATATCATCTCTTCCTCGCTACCTAGAGTAGCTTAAGTTTGGGAACTCATGCAGTTCCCATTGGTCACTTCAGCCACAAACATGTGGTTGCTTGGATGTCCCTAATCAGGGGCGGAGCCAGAAATCAGAGTCGGGGGGGGGGGGGGGGGGGGGGGAGGGGGGTAAGAGAAAAATACATTGTGCTCAATGTTGCCACGCGGAGTCATTATTTCCATTCTTATTGTCCTCTCTCTCCCATTATATCCAAGCGATAATCTAGTATGAAAAGGAAAAACCAAAATTAGCACTAAGTGAATCCACTTCCAAATAAAATAGACTAAAGAAGATGAATATACTCGCGGAAAAGTAGACAAATAAATCTTCCAACCTCTATTTTTACCTCAATTTTTTCATAAAACCCGAATAAAGAAACCCAAGAGTTTCCAAATGCCAAATCTTCTATAGAGAAAATTGAGATCCAAGAATAGTAAGAATACAACAAAATAAAAGCAATTTGATGGACCTAAACAATTTCTGAGTATTATAAGTGTTCTCTTGATTTCTCTGGTATGTGTTCCTCTCTCTCACAATTTATCACTTTTCTTTTCTCTACATCTCTCTAGGGAATTCTCTCTTTTAGTATTTCTCCTTGATCTTTCAGGATTTTTGTCGCGAGATTTCTCTAAAACTTTCCAAATTTTTCTATATCTTTTATGATTTATTTCTTACTTATTTTTACTTCTTGTGTCCCATAAGATAAATACATCCAAATATGGTTGGAATAAATGTATGGTTACTTGGTTAGTAATATTAAATGAGATTTTTGTTTTTTGCATTATATCATAGTTTGCAGTATCGGCCGATATCGATATAGTTTGGCATGTCCCGATCCCGATACTTTGATATCGACATTGACTCTCTTTTTTAGTCAATTCGGCAAAAAAAAAAATTTGAATGAAAAACACCAATCAACATGGGTGTAAAAGCATACTAACTTTGTAAAAGCATGTAAAAGAAGAAAACTTATGTAATGCACGTAAACCCATCCACAAGGATGACTATTATTTCATTCAATTTTAAAACTACTACTACTAAGAAACAACACAATAAATACTTAGAATTATGCCTAAATGTATAAAACATTTTTTTTTTCTAAAATTTAATAATTATTTGTTTTTAGTTACCAAACAAATTCGATACTCCTATCCAAAACCGCCGATACTGCCGATCCCGATAATTGTAGGAAGGGTTTGATTCCAATACCGCAAACCTTCTATATATATATATATATATATATATATATATATATAGAGAGAGAGAGAGAGAGAGAGAGAGAGAGAGAGAGAGAGAGAGAGAGTTAATTACCGAAATGGTACACAAGGAATGTAGTGTTTGCCATTTTGGTACTCAAACTTTTTTTTTTGGCCGAAATGGTGCATGAACTTTACATTTTGGCTCAATTAGTACTTGAAGTAAATTTTATTGGTATTTTTGGATAAAAATCGATAAAAATGGACATGTGATGGTCACGTGTCTTATTTTTAATGGTTATTTTGTCAAGTTTATGATTTTGGATTACTATTTTTAACTATTTCTAACTATTTTCATCCAAACAATTTTCTTCGAACACTAATATTCTTCTGAAATGATAGTCTAAAACCCAAAACTTGACAAAAGAACCATAAATACAAAGTTCATGCATCATTTCGGCCGAAAAAAAAAGTTCTAGTACCAAAATGGCAAGCACTACATTCCTTGAGTACAATTTCGGTAATTAACTCATATATATATATATATATATATATATATATATATATAGACACAATACATTGAGCAAGGGAACTAATTAAGCAAATGGACACAAGTAAGTGGCTTTTAGACCAAACTTAAGTGAATCCAAATGGCTCTGAACTACTGTTGTTTATGGGTGGATTATGGGCCATTAGATTGGTATTTATTTAAATCCAATGGCCAAGATATGTTTGGTGAGGGGTCTCTTGGTATCTCTCCCACAACAATGATGGCATGTCCAACCTTTCAATCCCCTCCCTACCGATCTCCGATGGTGGATGATGAACACCACAACCGACAACCATCTCCAATAGCCAGGGTGTCCTCCCTATCAATCAAATCGCCATCCTCCTCTCCCACCATGTCAGTGGTGACACACCTTCCCTTCCATGGTGTTAGCAAGCACCACAGCATGCAGCCAACTTCACCCAATGTCTTTTGAAAAATTATGTTGGAATTGTAATATTTCTGAATATGAACAATATGTATGAAGAAAGTTCTTATCAAACCCATCATTGTGATGAATCCATGATGTTGTTCAAATTATGACGGAGACGAACAATCACCTGTGGGTCGAAGATTCCATGACTTGTTCATATTATACGATAACATAACCCAAAAGAAGTCAATTGAGGTGAAAGCAAGGGGGCTGCGACTGGGGTGGGTGATCAAGAAGGAGAGAAAGGTTACAAAGAAGATGGCTACTCTTATGGGAGAAAGACCCCTCACTTATCCTCATCACTAAGCATATTACATATCTTGGCCATTGGATTTAACTAAAGACTGATACAGTGGCTTAGAATCCAGCTGCAAACCACATTAAGTAACATCCATTGGAATCCATTCAATTCAGTTCTAAGGGCCATTAGTGACCGTGCGTGCTTAATTAGTTTTCTTGCTCAAAAGATTGCCTTGTGGATAATTCAATATTCCCTACATTTTTCTGCATACAATGCTTATGCTTCCAAGTTCCCTTTGAAACTTGAATAACTAGGACTTCTGGATCCAATAATGTGAGAAAAATTGGCACTTTTACGCTGGAAAGCTCTATGTTTCTTCTTTTAGACTAGCACTATATTGTTCATTAAAATTTAAATAGATGACAAACTTTATCATTGTTTGGTTTAGGTAAGTATAATCAAGTTAATCTAATGAAATTTTTTATGTCCCCATTTGTATATTTGTTTTACTTATAGTTCTATGACAGAACATTCTATTTTAGCACCATGACAAGGAAATTTTATATTCATTTTTTGTAAGATGCGTTTTGATTTTCATAGACCATACAAAAGAAAGCGCACAAGTACTCCTATTAGCAATTTATTAAGGCATTACGTAACAAGACACAACACTGCATTATTCCACTTTATTTGTTTCAACTGTAGAGTTCATTAAGTTGATCAATAATCTCATCGTATAGCATGCTTAACGAAATCATTTACTTGTTATATTTATACTTTAAAATATAGTATAAGAAATACACTTTTGTCCTTTCTTGATATAAACAAAGACAAATTTTGGAATTGTGCATCCCATATGTCCTTTTGCTTAGTATCCTTTAATTTTGGAAAATATCTTTTGCTTGCTTAGTTCACATGTTAGATTATGTGGTACATCTGTTTGGGAACTGTTATAGATATTTAATAGTGTTTTATAGATATACTTTTAACTGTTATAGATATACTTTTAACTGTTATATAGATATTATAAGTGTATGCATGCACAGTGTTTGCAATTCATCTCCGTTTACTGCCTGATATTTGTCTTCCATTCATCATCATATGCAGTATGTAAGACCTGGTGCAACACCTGGTGCTCCCGTGGTTGGTTCTATGGGTCCTCCAGGTCAAATTCGTCCTCCTCCCCCCTTGGGTGCCATTGCTGGTCGTGGGAGAGGTGACTGGAGACCTCCAGGTATCAGAAGCATTTCAAATGCTCAGAAAGGTTTTAATTATGGGTATGCTGTGCCTACCTGGGGTAATAGTTCTTCAGGACGTGCTTTTGGCGGCGGATTGGATTTTACTTTACCCTCACACAAGCATAATAGTGCTAATGCTTACATATTTGAGTCTTCTTTAATGTATCTTAGTTTATGAGACAGTTTTCCTGGTTTCTGAGCACCCTTTAGATGCCTGGTTCTTATTTCTTACCCAATTTTTGGTACCGTGAGTCCTTGAGAATTTTGTGGGAGCTTGGTGATTACTTTCCCTTATATATATATATCAGTTTTATAACCAATGTGCAGGAAATTTACACATCCCTACTCAATACCTTATTACTATTAGTACCAAATTAGGTTTTAGTTTGGCTTCGTTATAAGCTACTAGACGGATATGTTTTTATTTTCTTTTTTATTTTACCTAATGTACCTTCTACTCTCCAGAGGAAGGAATTTGTATGCTTGTTTCTGAGTAAGTTGAGCTATCAACTTTCTCATGAAAGGGGTTCTGTTAGTGAAGAGAAGATTTGCTCCATGGATGAACTAATACCCATTATGCTTATATACTAGTAAATTTTCGTGTGTTGCACGTAAAATAATTGTTTTCTGATATTGTTGAAAACAACCTATGTTATCTGGACTCAGGTACGGGTGTCGGATATGGGTACATATCAAAGAGTCGGACCCTTCAAACTCATAATTGAAGGACACACGGACTCGGCTAAAAATGATCCAAATTTTGGATACGGGTACGGGGATATGACTAAGATTTCATAAAAAGACGACATGTAATTATAAACTAGTAGTAAACTTTACTGAACTAGTTGAATAAGTCCCTAATGGACTGTCCCTTCAGCTCTCCTACTACTTTACTACCAGTGTACCATATTAAAATAAACTTACTTCACTACCACATTAAAATAAACTATCAACTTTACTACCAGTCTCGTGATTGTTACCATGAAAGATCCAATTATCACCATGGAGGATCGGATACGGATCCCATATCCATACCCATGCCCAATCGGGTCGATATGGGTACTCCTTAAAGTGGAGCTATGTTACCTAGACTCAGGTACGGATGTTGGGTATGGGTACGTATCCAAGAGTCAGGCACTTCAAACTCATAATTGAAGGACACACAGATTGGGCTAAAAAGGATCCAAATTTTGGATACGAGTACGGGGATATGACTTTTAAAATAAATACATTTGAATATGGTTTCGTAAAAAGACACATCATGTAATTCAATTTGTATGTCTTCATAAAAGACATGTAATTAAATTTGCACGATTTCATAAAAAGACATTCTCTAATTAAATTTGTATAATTTCATAAAAAGACACATGTCTATTTCAGCAACCGGAGGAGTACCTGCAAATCCCACTGATACCAGAGCTACAGTTGGAGTTAGAACCCCAGACAAGTGTACCTTGCCATACTTGCAGTACCTGCTTCATATTGTTGTCTTGATTTATTCATATGTTGTATATGCTTAACCTAGGTCCGTGAGACGTTGCTTAATGTCCGAATAACATTCGGGTGTCGACGCCGTACGCGGAGTCGTGTAACGTCACTAGAGACATGGATATCGAGACCCTATACTTTCTCGTGCTTGCCTTATTAAGTACGACATAACCCAGGACACCTGATACTATTCATGAGACAGAATCTTCCTGAGATATTCATGGTGATTCTGTATAGGTTACATGATTCATGACATAGATATTGCATGTGCTTAGCTATCATTATGACTTGATGCATTAGATATGATCTTGCGTGACATGGACATAAGACATCGTGGACATGAGACGTGTGATTACATTGGGTAGGGAGAGACACACATGCTACAGGCTAATTTTATATATATATGGCCACTACATAGTAAATTACATAGTATCTCTGCTACAGGCTCCCAGACACAGAGCTTGTCGTAGTCTCAGCCTAAGTCTAGTGAAGCTCTCACTTGCATTTCACATAGCTGGTTACCTAGTTTACCCTATTGATTCCTTCATTATTGTACTGCATTATTTTTGGCATGAGTTATTTTTGTACCTTGCTATGTCCCCTGAGGACCTGGATTCCGGATTAAATAAAGTTTGCATTGTTTCATATATTTAAGCTTATAATTAAATTTGCATTGTTTCATAAAAAGACATCATGTATTTAAATTTGTAAAGTTTCATAAATTTACTACCAATCAACCATATTAAAATAAACTATCCACTTCACTACCGGTCTTCCGATTGTCACTATAAAGGACCATGAAGGATCCGATTGTCACTATGGAGGATCGGATACGGATTCCATATCCATATCCTACCCGGTTGACACAGGTACTTCTCCTAAAGTGGAGAGTCCGGGAAACATAGAAGTGGAGAGTCCGGGTAACATAGAAAACAACTTAAATATTTGAATGAGGATTTGTTATATATATGTTTATTAAAAAATTATATAGAATTTTTTCTTTGATATTATTGAAAAATTATATATAAATTTAAATTGTATTAAAGTAGTTTAAATATGATTTGAATATATTTTAATTAAAATTTGGTATAGATATGTTTGTAGAACTTTGGATATATGTTTTAGATAATACCATGTTTTAGTTTAAATATAATTTGAATATTGAATATATTTTAATTTGGAATTGTTATATATATGTTTATAGTAATTTGGATATATGTTAAGTTAATTATAAGAATTTTAAGGTTTTTTTTATGTGTTGGGGTTGTTAGAAGGATTTTGGAATTTTATTATTATTAATTAATGGAGGATATACAAACGGCTTAGACATCTCAATTTTGAGCCATTTTTAAGCTGCATTATAATAGTAGAGATATTGTAATGACTTGATCCAACTCCACTTTGTAACTTGGTGCAGCTCTTGTTGGATTTTAAATTAGGTAGATTGTGATGTAGGGAAATGCTTTTGCATGCTATGGAAGTTTGTTATGAAGTCCTGGTCATATTTCTGTTCTATGCATAATATATGAGTTATATTCCCTACTCATTGACTTCTTTTATCTAGTAGTACCTCATTAGTAGCGTGGGCCGTGGTGTCGGATATGGAAGGTTGATATCCAAAGTCTTAACCTCCACCTCCAAGACCATCAATGAAGCATGGTGGATAAACTAAATAGTATGATGAAGTGTGAGGGAACATTTAATACAATGAAATGTGAAGGACCTATGATCAGGAGAAAGAACCCAACATGAATCACTGGATTTTTTATTATCTGAATCTTTCAGTAGTATTAATATTGCATTTTGGTTATTTGCCCAGAAAATAAATATAAACTGACATCATAGGTCCTACATGATGAAACTTTGTTAAGATAGTTGAAATTGTTATCAATTAAATCAGAGCAAACTAAAATGTCTTTTACCTAAAAGATAATAACCGAAAACCAAGAAAACAATGTAGAAATACTATGGTTCACATTCAAATGGTAGATGTTCTACTAGGTAGAGCCTGTTCTTGAATATGCTCTAGAATTCACCTTCACTTTCAATAAATTGCCTTCCTTAGGGTTCCATCTAAGGTTACCATAGCTCTTCCTGACTTCCACTAAGTGGTTCTTACGCCAGTTTGCTGGAATCAGAGTACTTTCTAAAGCATTTTCAGCAACTTGGTAGTCTGATGACATTGATATCCAGCACATCATGAAGATGGAACCGAAGATCCTGTGGTATGGTTTTTTGGAAGAGGAAAGTGGTAGGATATGATGTTTCTTGGATCATGTGGTACCTGACGTAGGCTGCCGATGACGGTGATGGTGTTGTGTTTAATGGAGAGAAGCTGCTAAAGGTGGTTGGAAAAGTTGGGATATTGTTTTGGTAGCCATTGCTGCTACCAGAAGTGATTGAATTTGCTAGAGGGGAGGGCTGCTGAAGGTTAGATACCTCTTTTGCTTTGGAGGTGGAATATATGACAGAATTTGAGGGAAGAGTCCAAGATTGTCAAAACCAAGGTTCAAAGTATCGGTATCGGAATCGGTATCGGACTATTCCTATGAGTATCGGGATCGGCGGTATCGGTAGTATCGGCGATTTCGGATCGGAGTATCGGATTTTTTGGTATCGGAAAGCAAACAACTATTAGTAAATTATTAACATTTTCGAGAATATATTTTATACATTTATGCATAATTTAAAGTATTTAAAGTATTGTTTCTTAGTATTTTTGATATTGAATGAAATAGTAGTCATCATTGTCGATTGATTTATATGTGATAGATAAATTTTTCTCTTTTATATGTTTTTACAACCTTACTATGCTTTTACACCCTTGCTAATTGGTTTTTTAATTCAATATTTTTTGCCGAATTGACCGGAAAAGAGACCTCTAATGTCGGTATCGGTCAGTATCGGATATCGGTCGGTATCGGATCGGGACATGCCAAACTGTATCGGTATCGGCCGTATCGTATCGGTATCGGCCGATACTTTAAACTATGGTCAAAACAAGGTGCTAAAGAGCAGCCTAGATACCTAAACACCTAGGTGATAAGGGAGGCTGCTATTTTACCTAGGAGTCCCCCATTCAAAAGTACAAGTAAAACATTTGTTTAGAGCAAAGTTATCTTTGTGCCTATATATTCCCCCACCACTAATTTTTCCATAGTAATCATACCGCACAAAGGTAGGGTTATCGATTTTGTATATTTCCCATGCTTCCATCCTAGATCTTTTGAATTTGTCTACCAACTAGACAGGGTCTCGGTTGGAAGAAAGTTAAATTTGCTGACTTCTCACCGTGTTCATGTGTTTGCTTGAGATTTTGGCCCGTCGGTGGTTTGATTGGAGTTGTATTTGATTGTTGATGTATGCATTGGTGACCTGCTGATGCAATGGACAGATTGATGACCTATGTTGCAAATAAATTAGTCTTATTAGTTCATAGGAAAATACCAAGGGGAGGGCAGGGCGGGGAGAGGAAAGGGAGGATTTGTAAGGGCAGGCAATCAAATTATGATGTGGGTTTGTTAAAATTTGAGGTCATAAAAGTTCATTTGATGCCTGTTATATTGCTGGTATTCCCTTGTATAAATATCACTTGTGCCACATAATTTTGGAGTTGTTAGGCATACGATAGCTTAGTCCGCCACTAAACTAAACAGTCTAAAGATAAAATGTAAAATAACAAGTGACGCTTCAATTAATCAACCAATGTAGCAAGTGAAGTTAAACCTAAAGAAGGGGAAGATCGATTAGGTGAGTGCACTCTGTAGAAGAGTGGAGTGTTCAGTGCTCTTGAGCTCCACTTATCAAGAAGAGCAAAACATTTGAATGAGAAACAATTGCTGGCTAGGAAGTTGAGCTAAGGTTGAAAAAAGAATCAAAATATACGACTGGAATGTGTGGTGTAATGGAGAAGTTCCCTCGTCTCTTATGCACGTGCCACTAAGGGGGTGTTTGTTTTTGCCACTTGTAAGTGGCAGATTTTAGAAGTGACAGCAAATAAAGGAGTTTGTCTTTTGCCACTTATAAGAGGCAACCACTTGTAAGTGGCTCAAATTTTAGAAGTGGCATTTTGCCACTTCAAAAACGAATAGGTACTTATAAAGTGTAAAAAGTCTTCTTCCTTTTTCCTTCTATTTTTAAAATGGCTAAAATACCCTGAAGCTTAATAGTTTAGTGGCTAAAATAAATTAGTCTTATTAGTTCATAGGAAAATACCAAGGGGAGGGCAGGGCGGGGAACTTATCAAGAAGAGCAAAACATTTGAATGAGAAACAATTGCTGGCTAGGAAGTTGAGCTAAGGTTTAAAAAATTGATCAAAATATACGACTGGAATGTGTGGTGTAATGGAGAAGTTCCCTTGTCTCTTATGCACGTGCCACTGAGGGGGTGTTTGTTTTTGCCACTTGTAAGTGGCAGATTTTAGAAGTGACAGCAAATAAAGGAGTTTGTCTTTTGCCACTTATAAGAGGCAACCACTTGTACGTGGCTCAAATTTTAGAAGTGGCATTTTACCACTTCAAAAACGAATTGGTACTTATAAAGGGTAAAAAGTCTTCTTTTTTTTCCTTCTATTTTTAAAATGGCTAAAATACCCTGAAGCTTAATACTTATTTTGTGGTGATTATGTATGTTTAACAATTTTTGTCCTCGTCTATTTGTCCTCGTCCTCGTCTATTTTAGAAGCGACATTGTGTATGTTTAATAATTTAAATTTCAATATTACCTTGGTATCAATAATTCATGTGAAGTTGATGGTATCATATGCACATAAAAAATACTTATTTTTAGATGGATCTGTAACAATTATATAAATCTTTTGAACACAAGGATATAATGGTAAACTTTCAAATTGCATCAAACATCTAAATCACTTATATGTGGCAAAAACAAACAATATTTTGAACCGCATGTAAGTGGCTCCACTTGTAAGTGGTGCCACTTATAAGTGAAAAAAACAAACACCCCCTAACTCAAACTAGCACACCAAGTTCTTCCATCTTGTTTTTGTTGTTTATTTGTTGACAGTAACCTGCATTACAAACACTTGTCCTGATTGATGAGAAGGTGCCAATTATCTTTTAAGATTTGGAAGGAGAGATGTGGTAGTTTTTTCGATCCATCAAAGTTTGTATGGTTAATGAATATAGGTTGCTAGAAAATACACATACTTGTATCCTGATACTAAGAAGATCAGTCTATTTATCAGTCTTCTAAACATTTGACTGAGGTATTATCTTCGTTTAACCACTTAACTTTCAGGACAGTATTTGATGTCGACATCGAGAGTTTCGAGGAAAAACCATGGAGGCATCCTGGAGTTGATATCACAGATTATTTTAATTTTGGATTGAATGAGGATGGCTGGAAGGATTATAGCAAGCAGCTGGTAACCTACAGTCTTGTTATCCAATATACAATACCGACCTGCCTTTATTTGGTTGTTTAGGTCTTTGATTCTTCTATTGTACAGGACCAGCTTCGTCTTGAGTCTACCATGCAAAGCAGAATCCGTGTCTATGAGGGTGGGCGGCCAGAGCAGGTAGTGGCTTCCATTGATACTCATATTAAATCTTTATACTAATTGCCCTTTCTTTTCTCAGGACTATGATCCAGATTTACCTCCTGAACTTGCAGCTGCAGCAGGTCATCATGACATTTCTGTTGATAACTTGCATTATGGAAAGATAGAAAATGGTCAAGTTGATCTTAGTGGACAAGGAAGAGGTGCCCCTTGCAGTCGACCACCATTAGTACGTCTTTATCTTCTAAATATTGTGTATCTAGTATTTAGATAGTACTGAATATTGTGTGGTTTTTCTACCCAAGTAGGTATTTTTCTGTACAGGTTCTCGTGTCTTTCTTATGATCCTAGCATGCATAATTTTTTTTAACTCATCTCTGGGTTCTTACTATCTACTAATAGTTCTGATCTCTGTGCTTGCAATCAGCCAATAGGGAGACCAATACAAGTTGAAACTGGTAACGGTGAACGGCTTCCCTCTATAGATACCAGGCCACCACGCACACGTGATACAGATGCAATTATAGAGGTAATATTCATCAACTATAGCTCCTATAGAGGTAATATATTGGTTTGGGTGTATACGTAACTATCATTTCCTGACAGATTATGATACTTGTTTATTGAAGTTGTTTTATATCACATACTAATTGTATATAGAGGGACATAAGTCTTGCTTATTTAAGTGGTTTTACATGCTAACTGGATATGTGTAAAACAGATTGTCTTGCAGGATTCTATGTATGATTCAGCAATATATAATGGTGGAGTAGAGCAAGCTGAAAAGAATATCCAGGGAGAACAACTCAAGGGTATTAATGACATTGAAGGGGATAAACGTGGTGGGTCAGAATACCCTGATCAAGTTCCGCAGAGTATCAATGGCCGGAAGATGGAAATGGTAAATAGAAGAGTGCCTTTTGCACCTGAAGGAGATGGCATTCTGCCTTTCCCTCCAGTGTTGCCTCTTCACTATCATCCTAATTCTAGATTGCGGAGTCCTCTAAATCCTAGTGGATCTGTTGGTACACGTCATGGAGGAAGGTACGTGTTATCTAGATCAGTTTTTCATTCTTTAATCCATCAAGAAGCTTGACCATGGGGAAACATGTGATTGACTAAGCTGCCTATTGACACTGCAACAGTTCTTATTCAATATTGCTAAAGTAATCAAAAATTTGCGGTTGGTTATATTACTGTCAGAGATCTGGATTGATCTAATCCACACATTTTGTTATACACGAGGCCTTTTCTTTTCAATCTTTCCGATGCCATTTGTTTTAATCTTCCTCAATATTCTACTAGTGCAATTAAAAACCAACATGTTCAAATACTAGCTTATAGCTGAATCGAGGATGTTGAAATGGATGTCTGGCAATAGGTTAGCTATGAAGTGAATGCATTCTTTGGAAGTTTGGGAAGTTGGAGGAGGTGTTGATTCAGGATAAGACCATGCTTCATTTTTGTGTTTAAAGGTGGCTGTGTTTTGAGACAGTACGATTGGCTTAAGCAGATTTATAATGAAAATGATACTGAAAGATTATCCTGAATCACAATTCTCATTTTCTAGAAGGCCTCTGGATTCTCTACAAATTACGTTTTCCATGATTTTTTTTTAAAATTCCATGGAATTTTTTTCCTAGGAAAATAATTCCGTGGATTAATTTATTTTCCACATATTTTCCACCTTGCAATCAAACACCCTAAGTATGAGATTGGCTGGTAAGTATGCAGTGTGAAGGTTACAGTTATGATGCTATTGTACTGATAATGACAAATATTGCTAACGTGAATTTGGAGTCAAAATAATAGTTTTTTTAGTCAAAATAATAGTTCATATTGTTTCCAGAATTATTTAAGTAACAGTTTATGCCTATATTATGTCACATGCTGTAGATTGACTTGGAAACAGGACAAGGCTATGAGCTACAAAACCAACACATTGATACGGTATTAGGATAAGTCACCAAAAAGGCTATTCTTTCTAACAAAATTCATACACATTCCTCTCTTTTTTCCTGCTGAATCCAACTATTCTTATATTTATGTCACCAAACTGCAATCACTCATACCATATATATATTGTCACAATGAACATAATGTAACCTAACATTACAAGGACACAAGGAAATTTGAAGTCCTATCTCTATATCAATATTTTAATAATAATAACAATAATAATATCATTACTATCAATTATTATTAGTGTAGTTGTGTTCAGCTAATTTTTCCCTTTCCGCAAACATGTTATTTTCGTTAACTTTATATCATGAAATATCCCTTGTCATCCTCTAAGAATACCACACGTCTCTTTGTGACCTCTCTCTAAACTTCCACTGGTATGAAGTCATTGTAAGTTTACTTGTTTTGTCATGATTTAAACATAAATATGCTAAAAGTAACCATAGAAAACTACATTGCAATACTTCAGTGATGCGGTTCAATATATGTATGTGTGCGAACTTTCCTCATACAACAATCGAATGTGGGACTATATCAGGCTACATAGAATCACTAACTCTTAACACTCAAAGTTGGAGCATGTGAAAAATGTCTAGCTTGTTACATAAGTTGAAATAAAATGAACTAGAGTCAAAAAGTCATAATCATCATCAACAAAGCCACCATCATGAGTAGGAACAACAATATCAATAGTCACCATCATGAGTTGAAACAAAATCGACAGAGCAACCATCATTAGTAAAAACAAGAGCATCAACAAACGACAATAACAAAGGTCAACACATGATGTAAGAGAGTGACAATAATAGACAAAAGTAAACAATGGCAAAGGTTGATGCTCGACCAAAATAGTAGCAAAGAGATCTACGCACGAGGATGCGTGACAAAAAATAGGAGAGGTCGGCGTATGAGGAGACATGACAAAAAATAACAGAAAGTTGCTATGCAAGGACGCACTATGAAAATAATGCAAATCGACACACAAGGATACACGTTCAAAGACGAGAGCAGAGATCGAGTATGAGGGTGGACAACTAGAAACAACAGAGAGATTGTCTCACGAGGACCTACGACAAGAAATAGCAAAGTGAACCGGAGTACGAGAAAGCATGACTAGGCATAGAAGAATATCCTACAAGCAATCATATCATTCACACTTAGGCTAAAATTCTATCGAGCGATATCCTACTCAATCCACATTTTCGATGCACCCTATCTTCCATCGCGCTATACTCGATAACGTTCGTTTGTATAATCTTTGAACATGCGGATTGAGTAGGATATCGCTCGATAGAATGTTAGCCTTAGTGTGAATGATATGATTGCTTGTACGAAATTGTGATGCGAAGGCCTTTGTGCTGACCTGTGTCAGACTTTGTGGGAATAGACTCGTGCTAGAATTTGCAAGTTATGTGTGAACCCGGATACCTATACGTGAATACCAAGCGGGTTAGTGTGCGAGATAGAATATCGTTCGGACAGTTAGCTATGCACACAGCCTTTCGGCTAAGTTGTGTTGAGTATCGCACGATAAGACCCTTTGGTGCGAGCAAGTTTGCGAACGAGATTGGAATATCGTTCAGGTAAGGATAAGTCAGACTTAATATATATATATATATATATATATATATATATATATATATATGGAAAAAGGGGATATGAGCCATAGGCTAATATTCCTACATGAGCCAATGCACATGTGGACCAATAGAAATGGAGTGTACTAGTGCACATGGATGCACATAGGATGTAGGAATCCATTCCTATTGGTTCACATGTGCATGGCTCATATAAGAATATGAGCATATGGCTTATATCTCGTTTACCCTATATATATATATATATATATATATATATATATATATATATATATATATATATATATTAAGAAGGTAAATATTATTGATCAACGATAATTACAACTTAGATCTATCCAATATTATAAAATGAGTCATCTGGGATCTAAGAAATCTATGTTTTCTTTGTACAACAAAAGTACTAAGGGATCAGCACTCAAAGATACGTCGGTTGCGTTTTCTCCAGACATGCCATACCACCACCCCAAAAATTATTCTAAGACGGCGATAATCTCTCTCCAGTCCCCTTCTGAACTTTAATATCATTTAAGACTGCAGCAAGCTCTCTACAATGACCATGGGTTTGCCCCAATTTATGTCTCTGCGCACTCCAGATCTCCCAAGTGACGTCACAAGCGAAGAACAGATGATCCATGGTCTCATCATGTTTACCGCATAAACAACACTTCATGTCCTCACAGTGGATGCCAAAATTGCTCTACCTATCTCGAGTAAGAAGTCTATTCCTGATCACTTTGTATAAGCACAACGACATCTTGACTGCAACCCCTTTGGTCTAAACCATCTTCGTCCAATCAACCTCCTCATGATCGGTCTGTATCTGATTCATGGCTGTACTGAACTTGAAAGTGTCTTTCTCCATGTCTGTCCAGGTCCAGTAGTCCACCGCTTGTCTATCAATCTCCACTGTCCGGATATCTTCCGCATGGGCCGTTTCGATCAAATGGTCCTGGATCTTCCACTCTCCTTCCTGGATAAGGCTGCTAACCGTTTTCGTAGAGCCCATCACCTCATAAACATGCCATCCCTTCCTCTCAATCAGGCTAGTGTGTCCAATCCAGAGGTCATACCAAATGCTGGTTTGGGCTCCTGATCCTATGACTCTAGTCAACTTATTCTTAGCCTTGCTTCTCGTCTTCAACAAAACTTTAACAGTGACCAAGAAGTTGTTGCTACTAGCTGACCAGAAGTCCCCTTTCGGAAAGTACCTTCCCTTGATCCATTCAGTCCAAAGAGACTTACCATTGATGAATCTCCAGAACAATTTGAGATAAATAGTTTTTCGGAGAAGACACAACGATTGCAGTCCAACTCCACCTTCCTTTTTAGGCCGACACAACTCCTCCCAACTAATTGCATCCCCCTTTCCACAAGAAATCTACACACATGTTTTCAATTTTCTTCATCGTACCAACTGTATTTGTACCATATATTTTTGTAGGAATTGACATACCGAGTACTTGTAGCAGTACCTATGCTTCGTAGATGTGTAGAGGTTGGTATCAATTACATGGAGAATACTCCCCCACAGATTCAACTTGGATACAAAACTCTTTTGTACAAGTACATACAAGTAAGAAGCCGACTATACAAGCAACCATAGAAATAATAATAGTTAGAAGCACATAACCTCATTAAAGAGAGGTGCAAAATGATCCTTGAAGGACATAGGCAATACTAGTAGTCAACAATAATAGTAGATCAAGTAATATTAGACAATAATAGTAGTATATAAACTAATAGAGACGACTTGACCACATTAAGAAACAACATTAATAGACATCCCATGACAGATGGTGGCTAGCGTAGTAAGGCCCCAAGGTTGCGACTACAATTTCGTTTTTTTGTTTTTGGGATTTGGTTTTTTGATCTAGGGTTTTAAAGAGATGGTTGACTTTTGGGTCATGGCTACTAGGTAAATGGTGGCTATCTGGCTAGGGCTTATTATTAGTGACCAAGGTTTGGAGATTAGTGATGGCTAGGATTTATGGTGGAGATTAGGGTTTGTAGTATGGTTTTGAAGAGGGTGATGGCTAGCATTTTTTGGAGTGTGTGAGGGTTTGTGATAGGGAGATTTAGGATTTGGGAAGGGAGAGAATATGGTTTGTTTTAGGGTTTGGGAATGAGGGAGAGAGAGGAAGAGGATATATTTTGGGTTTAGGGTGAGATGATGAGCTAGGAATTTAGGGATCGAGGGTGATGGAGTTAGAGTTTGAAATAGTGTTAGGGTTTTGGGAAGGCGGAGATGGGTAGGATTAGGTCATGGTGATAGAGGTTTGGATTTTATTTTTGGTGGAAGTTAGAGAGCTAGGTCCAAGATGTACTTTCTTCTTTATCATGTCGAAAACTACATCAGGGTACTTCATTAAGATAGTTTAAGTACATATATATAGGAGAACCTTCCTCGTACAACTCTATCCAATGTTGGAGTAAAGTAGACTACACGACTCCAGTAACTTTAACAGAAACATTTATGTGTACTGAATGACATACCAAGATCTAGTGTGGATTTTTAATTGTGGATGACCAATTGGCCATGTAACTGGAGGTGGCAATCGGGTTGGGTTTGTGTCAACCCATTGACAGTCAATCTGAATCCGACCAGTTTATATATGACCCATTTAGCCTAGACCTGAATCAGACCTGACCCCTTGGACCCATTATGTTAATGGACTGTTTTGGTAGGGCTAGACTGTTGAACTCTTTCCTTGCAAAGAAACAAAACCAATGATATTCACATAAAAACAATAAATTGGAAGCAAATCAAAGCCAAACAGTTCGTTGGCTAAATAAGGCATAGGCCAATTTCAAAACACAAATTTTACTCCTGCTTCTCTCTCCAATTCCTTGCTTTCTCTGCACCAACCATGACCATTGGTGACGGGTCCTTGGCACCTACCACTTCCCCCATCACCGTCGTCCACACAATCACAACCTTCAACCAACTCCAAGTTCACCCTTGCCTTTTTCCACCAAGGTACGGTCCCAAGTGGCAGCGTCTTAGTGTTTGCATGGTGTGATTGCTCAATGATAGGTGGGGGTGGTGCAAAATTGGTATACACCGACGGATTTCAGACACGCCAACCATTGAAGCCTAGGAAAGTCGGATAACATTGGGACATATGGCGTCTCTCTCTCTCTCTCTCTCTCTCTCTCTCTCTCTCTCTCTCTTTGAAGTTTTAAATAAATAGGAAAGATGGATTAAGGGCTTGTGTATGGGTGGATCTGACCCCATTAAATGGGTCAATGACTAAACCTTGACCTAACCCGTTTATTAAACAGGTTATATGGGTTAACCGTTTATGCCTGACCAAATCCACCTAATGTGGGTTGGCAGATTGCTCCCAAATTGCCACCCTTACATGTAAGAGAGTAACAACGTCGTGAATAGATGCGGTGAAGGAGTCAGTCCTTAAGAATCTAGACTAATGGCTGCTAGTTTTGATTCTTATAGTCTAACAAGTTACATGAGCAACAGCATTCTGACAGTCTATTTTTTGCACAGTGATTTACTTGATGATTTCATAGCTTTTGACAACCATCTCCTTTTTCGGTATCAGACAACTTACCGGATAACTTTACTAACCCATGTCCCGTACGATTTTACAAATACATGAATCATAACTATATTCTAGAAATTCAATAATGGTTCGGTTATTAAAAAAAATCACCTCACTTGTATTTGTTTACCTGTAAGGTTCTTGTTGCAAAGTATCATTTAAAGACTTGTTTCCAAGTTATACTACATAACTATCTTGAGATCAGACAACCAAAATTTAAGTAATGTTCAAACATGGCCCTCAATATAGTTATTATAATTGTTAACAGTTTTATTGTAATTTGATGGACTTGATGATTTAGGTGTTGCATGGTTAATATCATGCTGATTTACTAATCAAATCAGGATTTGTTTCTGATCATCAATGTACGAAAGCAAATTGTGCAGTTACATTAATCATATTGAGATTTGTTTTTGGATCATCTATGTACTGAAGCAAAATGCATAGGCATGAGTATATGGAGGGACATGAAGATAGAATAAAGGAGATCAAGTTATTCTTCCTGAATATGAACTTAATTAATTTATTTTGTTTGCATCACTTATTAACAAAGTTTATACAGAAACTCAAAAACCTTTCAAAATCAATGAAACTGCCGAAACTAAAACTCTAGGATTGACTAGGGGATTGGAGATCCATATCAAATATTGGGTTTAAAGAACCTACACAAAATTTTGAGCAACCTTTTTTTTTTGTTCTTTTACATTGTACATTATATTCTACGGGCCATTGTGCCTCTTTAGTTGTTGATATGATGAGTTTTTCTGATACTTGCTATGTACTGAACCACATTTGTGTGTCGACACCTTCAGGTTGGGACAAGGAGCCTCACGTGGGAGATGCTCAAGTACAAGTGGAGATGACTCGAATGATGCCATTGGTAGTAGAAGCACTCAAGTGAAAAAGCATGATAGTCACAAGAAAGAAAGACCGGAAGATAACAAGGAAGGCAACGGGACTCCTGAAGCATCCACTGATATTGCTGTTGAAACTGCTGGGGACCAAAGCATTGAACACAAAGAAGATGACCATGATGATAGTCTTGCTTTGGGTGGAAATGTCGATGTGGAAGGCGAAGAAACTTCAGATTTTCAAATTTCAGGTGAAATTTCACGTGATGGTGGTATTATTCATTCTTCCAGAAAACACAAGCTATGTTCCCAAGTGGAACATGCTGTTATTCAAGAGAATGATGATGGTGAAGACTTAAGGACTACATATAGTGATAACAGCAGGGCAAAATCAGGAAGCAGCAAGGAATGTCAGAAGCGGTATGATAATGGCGAAGAAGTTGTGCAGGAAGGACTCTCCAGGAGAGCAAGAGATCTAAGACGCAGTCAAGAAGAGGAGCACATGACCCAAGGAAGAGAGGATTATGGACGAGAGGGTAGGCATGCCATGGATAGAAACAGAATGAGTTCCAAAGGAAGGGAAGGCATTCATAATCCTTATCCTTATAGAGATAGGGACTCTAATTCAGCACACCCTCCTCGAGGTAGGAGTGAGGGTTTTGAGAGGCCAAAAGAGTCGGATAGTTTGTTTCGACAGAGGAGAGAAGATGACATCCACAGAAGGTCTAAAGATGAAGATTTGAGGAGGGAGCTTATTGATGAAACAGGATTAAGGAACAGGAGTAAAGTTCAGGTAAGCGACAGGAATGACAAAGATGATGGCATTCACACAAAGAAAAGGGTGGATGATGGGGATTGGAGAGGACGTCCAAGAGGAGGACCACGACACAGAGAGAGGGATGATGGCTTGTCTAGTCGTCGAGAAAACTTAGATGAGCATCCAATCAACAGAAAGAAGGATGATGATCATTCAAGGAGGGAGAGAGTTGACCGGGAAGACTCCTTGCTCGGTTACAGGGCTAGGGAAGATTCTAGCCGTCGGAAAAGGGAAAGGGATGATGGTGCTGATCACAGGAGGAAGGAAGAGACTAGCAGAATGAGGGGCAAACCAGATGATCATCATACTTCAAAGCATAGGGATGAAAGCTGGCGTCACAGAGAACGAGAAGATAGGCAACGACTGAAGCTACCTCATGAAGAAGCACTGACCCAACGGGAAAGGGAGGAAGGGCGAGGAGTTACAAGGGGAGGGCGTTCTATTGAAGATAAACCGTTAGGTGGAAATGGAAGGAATAAGAGTAATTCTAAAGGTACAGTATCTGATACAGATTATCTGAACAGAGATAAAAGACGACAAGCTGAACAATCCAAGAAAGGAGACCATGATGGGGATGAAAATAATCCACTGCATAAAGCACGTGATGAGGCTCATGCACGGAAGAAACATTATAATAACGAGGAGAGAAGCTCAAGGCATGAAAGGTTGAGCATACACAGCGATCGTCCTACTAGTGCTTCTGAGAACCACCATATGTCCAAGGAGAGATTCAGGGAAAGCACTAGGAAAAGCAAGGATAGTGAAGGCAGTGGGCCAAACTCTCAAGGACTTGGCAAGAGAAAGCACGAAGACCGCAATACACAACCATATGAGAAGGTATGCCAATTACTTCACCCCATTAATTAAGAAATACAAGGAAATCATTTGAAACATGCATGGTTACGTAACATAGAGTAATTTTAACGGACTAAATGTATTCATGAACAAAATGGCTTGTCAAGATGATGATGATACATGTGAACAATATAACTCCATTTGTGCTATAAAATGAGGTTATGAGCTTGTGGTGAAATTATGAGCTTCTTTGCGTGACAAGGGTCCCACTTATAGGATAGTTGACAGGTAGCTGCTTGCTTTTGCAGGCAGTAGCATCAAAAATAAATAGTAAATAAATAAATAAATGGAAAGAACGGGCAAATCGGAGAGTAAGGTAACATTTCTCTCTAAATTACGATATAGTGAAAACCAACTCTCCTCATCATGGATTCATATATTGTTGTCTTGGAAATCCATGTGGGGTTTTTGAACACCTTATAGTGATTCTGTATCTAATGTAACAAAAAAGTACTCGACATGAAATGTGTAGTGAGAGTGTTGTTCCTTTATACCCACTTATTTTCATTAAAACTATATGCATTCTTGGAAAGTTCCTTTTAGTGTTTCCTTTCTTGAAAGAGGCTTTTGTAAATGTTAGTTCATGTGTATAATTGTTGACATCATCACCATTCCCTTTGTCATGGTTTTGTTTGATTCTTCCTGAAATCAGGGTTGAGGACCCTAGTGCTGTCTTTTGTGTATGTTAAAAGGTTTAGAGTAAATCATGTAGTTCATTTTAGCTAATAACTAGCGCATTCCAGAATCCAGATTCCAGTTTGTTGTACGATAACAAAAGGTTAGTTTATAGATGCTAATTCCAGTGAATTGTTGTTCATTTATGTATACAATCACATTATTGAATGGTTCACGTATTCAGGTCAAATCAAAAGGCACAATTGAGCAAGAAAACCATAACCCCATAGTCTCCAAGAAGGGTCGTCAATTGGCCCACTCCTCTGAGAGACATGGGGAAGATATTGCTTCGGATGATGAGAACCAAGAGGAGTCGAGAAAAGGTCGTTCCAAGTTGGAACGATGGACCAGTCACAAGGAGAGAGATTTTAGTGCCACAGCCATGCAGCCATCTTTGTCCTCCAAAGTTGAAGAGGTCGAAAGCACTGATAATTGTGTAGTAGCAACTGACGAGTTACCGAAAATTGAAGGCAATAATGCTAGTGATCCAGATCCCAAGAGTGCTGACGAGGGAGAGATTACCGAGAACTTGGGGGATGATCAAGACCGTCACCTGGACACGGTGGCAAAGCTCAAGAAGCGCAGCGAACGTTTCTCACTCCCTATGCCTGGCGAGAAGGATATGACTATGAGCAAGAAACCGGAGAACAACGAAGTGCAACTAATCCAACTGACAGAATCTGTTGCTGATACTGAAGTCAAGCCTGAGCGCCCGGCTCGTAAGCGGAGGTGGACAGGTAGCTGATTGACTAAAGAAGTTCAATCAACTCTAGAGGAGTCCAGGGATGTTATGGGATATTGATCTCCGAAGCAATTTGGTGTAGGTTTTCCTATCCAAACCACACTCTTTCCTGGTGTCCTGATGCTACATTAATACTGTTTAGAACTTGTGTATGTATGCTGGATAAATTGATGATGAGCGGAACCTTGTATTTATCTCTTTTTTGGTTTTTTTTGGGGGCGGGTGGGGGGGTGGTGATTGACGATCACCTTGTAATGAATGGATGGAAGAACTTGTAGTATTAATAGAAGTTACAAACAGGTATGCATGATAAAATGGTGGTATTCAGCTGGATCGGTGGAGCAGACGGCACTGTAAACTCTGAAGCCCAACCGTTTCTCTCCTGCACCGACGAACTTCAATGATGGATGAAGACGGTCGAGCTGCTGCTGCTGGTGCATTACATATACATCTGCTGTATCAATTCAATTTATTGTTTGAATTGTGAACATGAATGTTAGATGCTTCAGAGCAGGGGGTCTTTTTTTGTGAAACGACTCGACCCGGTTTCTTGCTGACTGCAATGTAGCTCCTGAAGCTGGTGAAGAACAGAGTGTGGAGTTGAAGAAGTTACAGGTCAGAAGCCAGAGAGAAAATAAGACCCTTGACATGGGAAGTGGAGGAGACAAAAACCGCCATCGCTGACGGAGACACCCAATGTGCTTATCTTAATCTCTGTACAAATCTAGTACAAAATAGATCTGGGTTTAATAACAGGTACAAGTTATAGTTGAGTTTGTACTCAAATGTTAGAATCACAAGGAAGTCTGTATTTGTTTTATGAGGGAAGCAAAAAGTAGAAAATTTTGGTTTTTCTAGCGCGGCCGTGACCAACTGGTTTGATACAAGTCCATACATATTTATTTCTCTTCATGAATGGTGATTAACTGTGCGATATACGAGTCTGAAGATGCTCCAGCTCATGTCTGTACACAAGTGGTGGTTTAAGAGGCTTTTCTCTTGATGATATTAGTTCGTAGTCGTTGACAGCTTTCAGTAAGACCAATGTTAAGGATACTACACAGTATTGGCTGTCGTTATTTTTTTTGAGACTTACGTATAGTTAGGACCATATAAATTTTGGCAGGTGGTGTTGTGTTTAGGACTGGCAAAATTACTGCAGTCTTGGATTATCAAAGACTGTCAAGTCCTATATATATAGGACTATCAAAATTTTGACCGTTCAACAGCAATTAACATTGTGTCGGTAATCTTCTGCAAGATGTTAGAAAGAATGATATTTGGGGACCTATTAAGGTAACTGTGATCATCTTCTGCAAGATGTTAGTTAAATGATATTTTAAACAATTGAGAAGATGTTAAATGGATGTATTGTAACTAGAGTACATTTTCGACTTGTATGCGACAACCCTTTATCCCCTTAGATCTAAATTATGTTTACATCAGTCTCCCAAAATAATTTGTTCATCATTCACCAAAGTAAAACAAAATTGAGACTATGGTCCTCGATAAAATTATAAAAAGAAAAATTAAAATTAAAATTTGGTTGATATATTTGTCTCCAACTTGTTTCTGCTTCCCCTTTGCTCTTCCCGTCGCCCATTCGTTGTTTGTATAGGAGTGGAAGAAAAAAGGGAAGAGGTCGAACCATACTATTATTTTGATATTGATTTAAGCGTACAATACTTTGAGGGGCCCATCTAGAAATAAGGTAGATTCAAGGGACTTGTACCAAAAACGAGCCCCTTATTCAATTTCTCTCTTTCTCTCTCTCTCTCTCTCTTCTTCCCACACAGTACCATCACCAAAATAATAAAAATCCCAGCTTTCCAACTCTCCTCCCTCCATCAACCTATTGATCCAGAATGGGTCTCCTGAGCATCATAAGGAAGATCAAGAGGAAGGAGAAGGAAATGCGCATCCTCATGGTGTAAGCCCCCCTCTCCATTCCTCTCTCTCTCTCTCTCTCTCATGGTGTATGATCAATCGATTCAATTCAATTCGTCAGTGGACTGGACAATTCGGGGAAGACGACGATCGTGCTGAAGATCAACGGCGAGGACACCAGCGTCATCAGCCCCACCCTCGGCTTCAACATCAAAACCCTAAACTACCACAAGTAAGTAAGCTGCAAGCAATTAAACCCTAATTATTTCATTAGATCGATTCGATTTGTAACGATGAATGAAGTGATTGATAATGGAGCAGCTACTCTCTGAACATATGGGATGTGGGCGGGCAGAAGACGATCAGGTCCTACTGGAGGAACTACTTCGAGCAGACCGACGGATTGGTGTGGGTCGTCGACAGCTCCGACCTCAGGAGGATGGACGACTGCAGGATGGAGCTCCACAATCTCCTCAAAGAAGAGGTCTTTTTCTCTTTTTCTTTCAGTTGCATTGCATCTTAGCCAACTAATTGAGTTCTAGTCGGAGAAGTAAATTTTTAATTCAGGAAACCTAGGGTTTATATTTGGGATTTAATAGGGCTTGAGGTGGTTTGGGGTTGTTTTATATGGATCTAGAAGTATTCTTCTAGATTTTTTTTTTATGACAGTTTGTTTGTGTCTAGATTTTGATGTCTTTTTTAATTTTTATTTTCTTCTTATTCTTTCAATTAAATTGCATCTTAGACAACTAATTGAGATCTTGAATTTGTCCATTGGTACGAAGATGTTGATCATGATTTTTTATGACAATTTGTTTGTTATGCCGAAGCCACAAAACCGGGATCAAAATTTATAGCACCATAATCTCCTCAAAGAAGAGATCATTTTCATTCAATTATGTTAATAACATTATGTTTCTATTGCACCTTAGCCAACTAATTAAGATTCTTCTATTGCAATAATATATAACCCTAAAGGTCAAAACCCTCGTCTCAACTTTAGAATTTTGGTGCGATAGCAAAGGACTTTAACATGGTTTCAGAGTTGAGTTCAGATCTCGTCTAGCGAGCCATTTTAAGCAAATTTTGTAAAAGAAAATATATACCACTATATGAATCTAGCTCAATCTCAACCCATAAAATGGGCTTACACCTGTGGGTGAGTATTGGAATAGATAAAAGTTTACAACCCTCAACTCTCATTTGGTGTAGTAGCAAAGACTTAAACAAATTCATTCATTTGGATTACTACTTGCATCTCCTGAAACAAGATTTCTACAGTTTTAATTGTCTACTACTGTGGAGGGGTTGATTAATTTTTGGAAGAGTGTCCATGACCGTAGGTGTTGATTACTTCAGTCATTTAATATTTAAGTCTTCGCTTGCTTTTGTTTTCGACAGAGACTATCTGGAGCATCTTTGTTGGTCTTTGCGAATAAGCAGGATATACAAGGTGCTCTTAAACCAGAAGAAATAGCAAAAGTAAGTTTTTGGTTTAATAGGCCTTCATATATTCAACCACAAACTTCACATTGTTCCCATTTATTTGTTGTCTATGTTGCACGGATACGAATACAATGTGACACTGACATGGTTACATGAACACGACACTAATTTTGGTGTGTGCTAGTGTGTTTCGGAGTGTGCTTGTCATATGTACCCAACACTGTTACAGTACAATACGGAATTACTCTTGGAGTTTGGAGTATCTATGCATCCTGGTTACTGTAGTAGGTTTGGTATCTGAAAAAAATACGGGGAAGTTTGATGTAGCACTGACACATTGAACTTCTACTGGATCATAACAGAACAAATGCAAATCGTGCTAATGGAGGCTCCCTTCACCAATCTAAGTTACTTCATTGAATAAGAGAGTATATATACAAAAACTAATATACCCTAAGGCCCAAATGGTGAAGAAGCCCAATACAAGTGGGCTTTAACCTATCACTAATACTTAAAAGTACTTGCTTTTATTTGGGAGTATACACCTAAGAAAATTTACATACTTTGTTGTATTGTTGTATTTGTTGCCTCTTTTGGGGGAAAATATACATAATAGCTACTTCCTCGGCACTCTGACACATAAGTTTCTAAATCATTTGGCATTTTCATTATTAAATATGTGCCTGAACTACGAAAATTTCATGACCATGTTGAAGATTTTGTTTTCTTCATATGCATTTAAAATGGAAATTTTAGATAGAAGATTAATATCAGTATACATGCTTTTGAGTTCTTTAACCCAACACCTATAAACTATGATACTGATATTTGAGTTTTCACTATTGTTTTTATATTTACCTTTATGTGTGCATGAATCTGTTGGCATGTTCTTAAGTATCGACCAAAACTGATTCTCTATGACGTTTCGTATAGGAATTAAAGGATCCGAAACTACCGATAGATCGGTTAAAAAACACCTAAGCCAGCCAAAGTTACCCAAACGATATTCATAGGAAGGGTCTGAAACCATGTTTGTAAACCTTGCTTGTTGTTCATACTTTATTTAATGAGGTTCAATCTTGAAAGCAGTCTCAGTACTATCATTTGCATGTGTGCTGGAGGAAGGTCTTATGATGTGAGGTACTGAAATCTTAAAACTGTTTGAAGATTAAAAATAAATATATGCTATATAAAATTGTCTTCATACCTCCAAATGACATAATAACTAAAAGTAAAAGAATAATTATCAGGAAGCCCCCTTAGCTCCTAATAAATGATGCTCCATAGATGACAAAAAAGTAGAAGTGTAAAATGTAATAGGGTGTCATGCAGAGATGGCCCCCGTTGTTAAATGGTGGTCCATTCATCTTCAAAGGCACATGTACCACGATCAATAGTGTTCGACTCCCTGACCTATAAAAATTTGAGGAACTAAAGTTAATGTGAAAATGGGCGTGGATCATTGATTTGGATTTCTGTTTCGACAATCAATTAGTAAACTCTTTTAACATAATATTTGTGCTTTAAAACTGCCATAATGTTAGCAGTATTGTGTCTGTCATTGCTATTGCACTAATCCCTCCACCTTGCTGCATAGGCTCTAGGTCTCACTTAGCTACCATCCTAGCAGCTTGCTTTAAACGTCCCAAATTGAAGACAAAACTCATGTTGGTAATCCTTATCAAGCACCTAGTAATGGTGAAGTATAATTATGTGACAAGCGAAATTCTGCAAATTTCCATATTTTGAAGCATGATAACCATGTCTGGATATGTTATAAGTGTAGATTATTAAACTAGCCTCTGTAGCTAACTGCTAATTTAGATTCATGGTAATGTGTCTACTACAATGCAGGAAGGGTTTAAGAAAGAAACTTGGGTCGTTTCTTAAATTAGTCGAGAAGAGTTTGCATCCTGAAAATGGGTTTGACTTGACCAAATTGATTGGTACTAGAGAAGCAATACATGAATATATGCTGGATAAATTACAACAGAGCTCCATTTGGTTATCTAGGAAAACTAATCTCCATGTAAATTTTTCCCAGAACTTTGACAGTGTTTATCATTAGCTTTTTCCACCCCTTTATTTGCCCTCCCATTTTGATGGATCATGGAGGTCCAGTCAGAACATGGATCCGATTGGAGTATGAGTACAGTTTTGAGATATAAGTTACTAGTTTTATTTTGGATGCACATTAATTTAATATCTTTACTGGCATTAGGATTTGGTTTATTATTGGTATTTGGGATTATGATCGAGTTTCTGGGAGGTCAAGTTATATAGCTTATATGAACATATTTAGGCTGAATTCGGTTCATTGTAATGTGATTGTAATCGTAATGGAATGGACTTTGTAATGTAATTGAGTCTCTAATGTAATAGAATTGTAATTACATTATCATGTTTGGTTGGAACATGTAATCAAACTATGTAATGTAATATCAATTGCACTCAAATGTTAGGTTTACCATATAATGTAATGGAATAATAATTGTTATTTGTGTCATTTTGACAAATATATTCTTGACATTTATATTTTCTTTGGCCAACCTTAACATTTATAAAATAAATAAATAAAGTATAGAATAAATAAATAAATAAATAAATAAAAAGTTAAAAAATAAATAAATAATAAATTTAAAAGTAAAAAAATAAAAAGTAAAATATAATAATAGAAAAACAAGAAACAAAAAAAATAAAAAGAAAGTAATTTGTAATTTGTAATTTGTAATTTGTAAGTTTTAAGTTGTAATGTAATTGCGATCACATGAGTTTTATGATGTAATTGGTTTTAAAAGATAGTAATGTAATGTAATCAAGTTTGTAATGGCTATTACGTTACGTCCAAATTTTTTGTCCAACTAAACACGCAAATTAGATTTATAATGTAATGCCAATTACATTACATTGTCAAACCATGCAAACCAAATGCACTCTTAACCCTTTTGTTTTGATCAACGAAGAGAACACTAGAATCGAAAATAATTGTAGAAGTCTATTTTATAAGTTTCTGGTGAGTTTTTGCCAAAAACCTTAGAATATGACTCAGAAATTCATCCAACCGTTGATTAGAAAACCTAAGTATCGTCGAATTCCCTATTTCATCTCATTGATGCCCATGTGTCCAGTTGGAAGCACGGATCAGATTGGAGTACGAGTTCAGTTTTGAGGCATTATTTATCTTTGGATGTACTTATTTTGGAGCATCAAGTTTATTTCTTTATAGACATTAGGCCTTGGTTTATTATTGGTATTTAGGGTTATGATTGAGTTTCTTGGAGGTCAAGTTTTTTACTTCTTTTACATGCTTTTAAAACCTTATTATGCTTTTACACCTTTTCCCGATTGGTCTTTTTCATTCAATTTTCTTTGTTGAATTGATTGAAAAGAGACACCCGATGTCGGTATCGGTCGGTATCGGATCATGACATGCCAAACCGTATCGGTACCGGCTGTAACGGATCAGTAAATTGGCTGTTACTGCGAACTATGCCATATACTCGGAAGATTGGGTATAGTTGTCCTTAACCGCTCAGCTATCTTAATGGATTCATGCGAAAAAATGTCTGCTAACATGGTGAGTAAAGTGTTTTTGATCCAGTGATACTTATGTTGTAGATTATTGTCGTTAAGATTTGCCTTGAGGCAGCATATCATTGGTAACCATGTGGTCGATAAGCTAATTTTAGACTTACTAGACAGGAATTTGAATGGGCTTTGTTCTGTTTGCTGCTTTAGGTCTTGCTGTGCCTTGAAGAGAAATTTGTTTACCAATTTTTTTTCTCTCCTATACTTTCCAAGGACTTTCCTGACTGGCCATATTTCTCATCAAAGTCCATACTGTAGTATAAACTCTAAAGAAGCCGTAGTACCAGCATTTCACACTTCATATATGTTTGATATTATAATTGATACAGTTTCTGGGTACTAGTAACTGAAGTTTGCTGTCCATGCCAATATCTATCATCATATGAGTTAAATAGATATTGTGTCATCATGCTTCCTTTTCTAAACGACAAGGCGTCCGTGCACAACTACAAAGCTTTATGTACCAAACTCTTGGGTGTGACAAGATGAATCCTTTTCTCCCATTCAGTTCTATTGAAGATCTTCTGATCTCCAACAAATGTGGTATCTGTTATCACAGGTTCGATTCATGTATTTGTCTATTGCTTGTTGTAGGAGATCCTTGAACAAGATACTATGGCTCCTAATAACTGGTGCATCTATTGGACTCAATTGCATGTCCCAACATTGATTTTCCATCTAATACTCAATTGGCACCACCTTTAAACTTCCACAATCGACTTATTTTTGTTACTCGATCTTTTGAGTGTAAAGTGGTAAAAAAAAATCCTAATCTTGAAATGATTCTTCTTCTTCTTCTTCTTCTTCTTCTTATACAGGTACTAAACCTGGAGGGTTTGGACAGAACCAGACATTGGAAACTAGTGGGGTGTAGTGCCTACACTGGGAAAGGGTTGCTTGAAGGGTTCGATTGGCTTGTTCAAGACATTGCATCTCGGATTTATGTTTTAGATTGATTCATGCTGTAAAATATCTCACCTGATTTATGTTCTATGCTTATTGATTTATGTGTCTTGGGGGTTAAAATTTGACACTCCTTTATGGAATAAGCAAGCCCCTTAGCCAACTTTGACATCCATGAAGTTATTAGTGCTACCAGTACGGATCAACAGGCTGATGCGTCGTCGCTTGAGCAAGCAATCGGCCTTCACAATCTTGAGGATTAGAGTGTCCTGCTAAAGCATGGAAGGTGAATGTCTCTTCTTCTTTCTCTTGCCGATTTGACATCAGCATCGCCGCATCAGGTTCTTCTTCCTTCCCATTAGGCTCAGGCATTAGAAGTTGACCCTTCTTGCAACGTGTATGCCCCTTGTGTCATTTTTCATCACAATGCCAACACAAGCAATTAGTCATTATGCTCTCGAGTTCCTCATCATCAAACGCAACGCGTGGTTGGGGGTTTGGCAATATGGGCACCAGATGTGCCAGCTTTAGCAGCAGTCCTTATTATCATCAGCCTAGCTTCTCCTTCAGCATATGAGCTAATGCAATTGCACGCAAGCGCACAAATCTTGATTTCACCATGAATATCCAACTGAAGTCCTAAAATGAAAGTCCCCCAACAATTGCTTTTCACTTCGGTCCTAGGCACGATTGGCCGATCGTTCAAATATAGTTTGATATTCTTGAATAGTAGTGGCATCAACATTCTCATGCTTATCTCAATCATAGCATTTATTTTGGAAGTCATAAAGTCAAACCGTTGAATAACCAGAAAATTTTCTACAGAACATTATAGTTTAATAAAATAGGCTGTAGAAACGTACGTTTGTAAAAATTAGATGAAGAGAATAAAAATGTCCTAGCTTCCAATATTTTAATTATATACCAATCCAAAGCGTCATTGCTAAGGGCGTTTTCAAGTTTTCTTTCTTCTTCTTTTTCATCTGGCAAGAATAAAAACGTAAGAATAAAAAAATAGTTTAAAAATGGAAACGTTCGTTTAAAAAAAATCATTTTGCAATTGTGGGATTCAAACTTAGTAACAACTTAGTAACATATATGTAACATATATGTATTAGTATCAAAGATTTTGTTTTCTTTTAAAAAAATTAAAAAAGTCGGCAAAAAAAAATAAAATAAAATAAAAAACCCTTGTTAAATGCATTTTTGAAAGGAAAAAAAAGAGATTGAGAACGTCATTATCAAGGATGTTTTTAAATTTTTTTTTTTTTAATCTTCATTATTTTAAGTCTGCAAATGTGAAAGAAATTAAACAAATTATTGATAAAAACGTTTTCGGATTTTATATTATTTAAAATTTAGAGAAAATAAAAATGTTCTTGTTAACGAACATCTTTTTTCTTTTCACGTAATTTTTTTTTAACTATTTTCTTTTTCCGTGAATTTTCTACACTTTGATGCTCTGTCAGAAAATTTCTTTTGAATAACATTCTCTCTCTTTACATGATAGCTGCCTCTGGCTTGAAGCCTTCCAATTGATTCTTCAACACTAGGCCTATGGGTAGCGCTTAGAGCATGATTAGTATGATTGGTAAGGTCTGACTCACATTCTATATTTGAAATGTAGAACCTCATTTTGTGGAATAGTAAGTTCTATTCCTAGTTTTAATTTTTAAATTTTGGATATAATCCCACCCATAAGTGATAAGAATTGGGTCTCCTAATTTCTAGAGTACGTAGAAACTCATTTTGTAGAATAGTAAGTTCCAATTTGGAGACAACTTTCTATATTCTAAATTTTACAATATTTTTTTTTCACATTAATTTTTTTTTTTTCACATCAATTTTTGATCACAAAATCTTTGGAACCGAAGCTCATTTTATCATTTTTTACTATTCTCATACAAACCTAACACATTCTACATTTATTTATTTTTTGAAACTTTAGACACCAAATTGTATTGGAGAGTCTTAACTACTAATGATACTCTAAGAAGCAAAACTCAATCCAGAAAATATTTCCTGGGAGCGAAAAAAAACACCTATTTTTTTGTTGGGAGAATAAAAGTATACTTGATTAAAATTTAAGAGCAACATCGTAAACAACTTATATTAAAAAAAGAAAATAATATGTCTAAATAATACGACATAAAGAGTTTAACCAATGACCTCTTGAGTAAAAATAATATTCTTAAACCAATTAAACCAACCAATTATATATCTATACTACTATATAATGAGAAAAGTAGGCTTCACCGTGAAAATTTTTATTCCAAAAATGCCCTCATCTATGTTAACTAATTAAAATTGTTCATCTATACTACTATATAATTCTATACTACTATATAATGAGAAAAGTAGGCTTCACCGTGAAAGTTTTTATTCCAAAAATGCCCTCATCTATGTTAACTAATTAAAATTGTTCATCTATACTACTATATAATGAGAAAAGTAGGCTTCACCGTGAAAGTTTTTATTCCAAAAATGCCCTCATCTATGTTAACTAATTAAAATTGTTCATTAGATTTAATATGGGTAGTTATATAATTACCTATAGAAGAATAAGAAAAATAAATAAACTATTATTTGTCTTTTCCAAGTATTATGAAATACGTGCAAGGCACGTGCATATATACTAGTATATATATATATATATATATATATATATATATATATATATAGAGAGAGAGAGAGAGAGAGAGAGAGAGAGAATAAGGGAGGTGAGGTGGCACCTCACTCTCAAAACAAGGGTGGCGGTGATGTGGCACAATCACAACCACACAAACGAGGGGAGGGGGTTAAGTGCAATTTGACAATTATGAAATGTGTGGTTGGAATTGTGCCACGTCACCGCCACCCTTGTTTTGGGAGTGAGGTGCCATCTCACCTCCCTTATTCTCTCTCTCTCTCTCTATATATATATATATATATATATATATATGTAGAGAGAGAGAGAGAGAGAGAGAGAGAGGAAAAAAGGGATATGAGCGATAGGTTCATATTCTTACATGAGCCAATGCACATGTGGACCAATAGGAATGGAGTGTACTAGTGCACATGGGATGTAGGAATCCATTTCTATTGATCCACATGTGCATGGCTTATATAGGAATATGAGCCTATGGCTCATATCTCGTTTACCCATATATATATATATATATATATGGTAAACAGGATACGAGTCATAGTGTTCATTATATATATAGGGTAAACAGAATATGAGTCATAGTGTCCATTTTTTTAAATGAGCTATGTACATGTGGACCAGTAGAAATAGATATGTTTGGGTGTGGAGAGGATTCGAACCTGGGCAAGTGTGCCCAGGGACCTGTAGCTCAACCACTATATATATGTATTATATATATGTATATATGAGAGAGGGAGAGAGAGAGAGAGAGAAGGGGGGGGGGGGGGGGGGGGGAGGATCAGGATCAGGATCGGTTTTAATATGTGTTACACTTTGGACACAATTTGAGGGAATGTGTATAAAATTATAAATTTTAATCTAATTTAAGACGTTTACAACTTTGGTTCAATTCATTAAATAATAGCAATAGTCCAACCGAACAAACCAAATAGATTATTCGGATCGGTTTGGCTAATTTTAGTTCGATTTAATTTTTTAGAATTTCGATTTTGATTAATTTGATTCAGTCGAAATCGAATAAACCGAATGTTCACCCCTACTATCAACAACACACTAAAATAGATCTTACAAAATATATTGTTTACTGTAAAACTGTCCTTTATTTATGCTCAAGATTATAGTTTGAAAGAATTATGAAAAATTGTATGAACCTTGTTTTTTTCATAAAATAACAAGGAGTACTGTCATAGAAGAAGACCTCGAAAAATTTGTGTATAAAACAAATTACAATATCTAATTATATAACTTAGCAATAATGTTTCATTAACTTATGATATATGAACAAATATTCAAAACTTAGGTTATATATGTTTTACTGCTCATCATACACAAATTTTCAGACAGGGAAGAAGATTACTGTATTATCGCACGAGGGAAGAAATTCGGAGAAATTGCAAATGAGGGAATAATCCATCAATATGATTGACGTTCCATGAGTCGGGTTGAGGGAGTTGAGCAACCCGTCAATAAGCTTCTTTCTCCAGTGAAAATTTGATTTGATTTAATTTAATCTTTTAATTTGATTTCTTTCTTTAATTTGTTTTAATTTATTAGTTAATTTGTTATTATCTATAATAATATAGATTTCTTTCTTTAATCTGTTTTAATTTATTAGTTAATTTGTTATTATCTATAATAATATAGATGGTAAAAAAATCTATTACTTAATAGTTATTATCAAGATTATATTTTTTTTATATAGCTAAAAGATAGTTTGTTATTATCTATACAAAAAAATTATTTAATTTGAAATAATTATATATTTGTATATAAACTTTAAATTAACAAATAATATATAGATTACAAATTAATATATTTCAATTATGATTTCTGGTAAATAATTTTTTAAAATTTTGAATATGTGTTTAATTAGATAATATCAAGCAATTAGTTTAAACATAATTTATAATTGTGAATATATTATTATCCAAATTATCCATAATTAAAATTATAATATATTCACACCAAACTAGTGATTTGTTTAAGGAATTAACAAATCGGAAAGGAAAGTTGTTCTTTTGTTTGTAGCCACAAACTTGGGAACTATTTTCTAACAAGAAAAAGATTTCTCTTGGAATTCATGGGATTTATTTTTTCTTTTTTCTAGCATTTATTAGGAAACTTTAGGACAAAAATAACCTTACTCAAAGGTGTTATTGTCTATTTTATACATTATTTTTGGATTTATATGATATTATTTTTATTTTAAAATACAATGATATTATTGGAATATTGATATTTTTTTCCTGTACAAAATAAATATTAGAAAGAAAATTAAATTTTCTTTTTTGAAATTTTTTTTTCTTTCCTTTACATAACACAAAAAAATTCTTAATAGAAATTCTAATTTTTCATTTCATTAAAAAAAACAAATAATAATAATAATAATAATAATAATAATAATAATTTTACTTCCTAGAACCAAACAAGACCATAGATGTACTTTTCATACTATTAACTTTATTGTACAAAATAGTCTTAAGATTATTAATACTCATTTAAATATAATTAGAGCTAATTTAGTATATATTATTTATTCACCAGTAGACAATTTGTTTTTCAAATTTTGTGCTGCTTATGGTAGAGGTCTAAAGAGATTTGCTTTAGATGTTCCAAACATATGAAATTCTACAAATATAATGTTAAGATATAGAAATAAAGCAGGTTTTGAAGAAATTATTTCTAGAATGGAAGCAAAATGTAGAAGATTTTGGGAAGATATTTATCCGTTGTATTTTCTAGCTTCTATTTTTTTTTTAATCCTAGAGTTAAGTTAGTTTTTTGTAATTTGAGCTGTGGAAACAATTTATGATAATATACAATTACCTATAGTTAAAAAAGTAGAAGGGACTAAAGTTTTAGTTAAATCAATGTTTGAACATAGTTGTGCACCTGCTCATACAATTTCTACTTTTTCCTCACCAAAAGAAAATTTGTCACTAATAAGTATAGATATAGACAGTAGCTGTAGCAGTGCAAGTGAAAGTAGTACTACAGTAAGTAGTGAACTTAATATATACTTATGAATTGATCACGCAGGTATACATGTAATCTTACGATAATCTTACGATGACACGTATCCATGGTACATTATTTTTTTTTTAGATGTCCAACGATACGTACGAAATTTTACGCACGTTGTATTGCATGTTATTTGGGTCCACTGTTTTTACTCCTTCTCTGCGATTTGATCTCGAGACTTCCATCCAGTCAGAAATGTACACAAGCAAGAGTATATTGGAGCCGGAGTAATCATATGGTTGAAGGGTTGGTTAGATGCAAATGATCACATGGTGTATAAGACATGGAAAAAAAAAATGGAAGTTGATGAAAACTTTGGTAAGCTCGATTTAGAAGATGATGATGATGATTGGTACAAAGCCCTCAAGCCACTAATAAACAGGAACCGGAAGCCTCCGATACCAAGCAACTCAACTCAACTCAAGCAAGAAAACTCGAACTCGGAGATCTGAAGACGAAAACTTCTACAATGTCACTCAAACTCATGAAATGTAAATTGTAATCCATCAATACTAATAAATATTATAAATGTAATATTCCGTTCTGCGAAGAGACATTACGCTGAAGTTCTAAAGGGGACGGATAGATGGGATACAAATTGTGCTGGAAATCGAAATATTTGGAGTAGTGACGAAATCTTACTTGGCCGGACGGAATATTTTATGGAGCATGATTCGATTGTATAGTTACGCCAAGTTAGAAAACTGTGCATCACGTCAGATCATTCTTGAGGAATCGTAGGCATGGGACATGCTGACTATATTTGTATAAGTGAATGGATCTGTCCCTTCTCTTCTACTCCTTCATGTCCTAATAAAATGAATGCTAGTATTACATTACTGTGTTTCATTTATAAATGTTATTGTAGTCCACATAAAGATAATGATGTCTTATACACAATGTTGTTGTAATCAAAGAAACACATGAAAAATAACTGCTAGTACTATCGACATCAGAATGCTGTAATGTACATCTCACATAAGAAAAGAAGTAACATTGTATAATCACCTTACATGTCGGTAACACTGAGATTAGAACATTGGACATCTGAACAGCTGTAAGTGCATCAGTGCACAGGAACACCGAAAGGAAGAAAGTATGGACTCACCAGTCCCCAATAAAGAAAGAAAGAGAAAAGTATGTTGGGACCTGCGGGTCACTAACCCATATAATCAATGAGAATGTTGATTTCGCGAGTGAACATCATTTACTTACATTCTCTGTACCGTGCATACGTATTACGATAACTGTCCATGCATTGCATGGTCACGGACAGCCTGTGCACAAGGCAAAAGTATGGTTCCTCGAACGAGATGCTAACCGGGGCACCGAGATCTTCGACCTAAGAGGAACAAAGGAAATCCACCGTGTGTAACAGAAGAACATGGAGTATTACGGGGCCTACAGTCGGGATTGCTACCCGGTCTGGAATGGAGCGTCGTAATATGGCTAAGATGATGCCTTCGGTGGGGCTCACAATCTGCACACGAAGTGTTCATCACTTACCACGAATAGTCTGTAACGACGGCATGTGTGTCGTCGGTGACCTTCATATAGATAGGCTTCAGGCTAACAACTGTCTTGTGCATGAAACATAAGTACGATATCTCGTACTGTTTACAGGGATGAACAAGTGAATTTTTGGTAAGACATCATTGATAAGTGATACGTACTATCTTTCATGTCTTTAATTATACTGCACAATACATATAGACGTGATGTTATTATTCTACTCGATATCATGAACGTTGTTAATTGACTTTAGTTCCTAATAGCAAGATCATATTCTAATAATGACATGTTTCACATGAATACTTAATGTTGGTTTAAGTGAGTGGGCTAGTTCTACTCACCAGTATGCGATATGTACTTGCCCACGTTTGTGTGCATCCCCAGGTACTCAGCTTTGGGGAGTGGCTTGAACTGTCCCGAGGCATCGTAGCATTGTTGGGACGCACAGAAGTTCTTCTTCCAAAGGATGTGTATTCTGTTATAAATGGCTTAATATATGGAGCATTATAATCTATTGTATTAGTGAGATTGTAAGCCAAGATGACAAGTATCAATGTAAGCCAAAAAACCAAGTATCAGTTGTAACCAAAGGTCTTGTAAAGTGTTGTAAGCCATGTTTTCCAATATCAATATCAATATCAATAAAGAGAAGCTTTTCAATCTATTCTAGTATGACTTCAATTTGTCTCCTTATTTTTGCTGCAATGTCGATGATTCTGAGATATACCTTTCATTGTCTATCTTCTTGCCTTGTACAAGTACAATCTAGACTTGTACGACATCATTTCGTGGCTACTTTCGATACTGCGGAACCGGGGCGTGACGATAAAGAGGTTTGAAAACTGTCACGCCCCAGTCCCAAAATACGTAGGACTAGGAATACGTAACACGCCAGCCGTATGTATACGAACTCCAATATATGGAAACCATATACACACGTACGTTGTATATGAATATCCAATCCACAGTGGTAATATACTGTCACAACAAGTCACACGCAATTCTATATCTCATCCACAGCACAAGTAATAGATAAATGGAAATCAATAACTGAATATCAAATAAGTAGTCTCAAAGTATGATAGTCGGATAGAAATAAATCCACTGTAAATTGACTATAATAAACTACTAAAGAGAGAAGAGAATAAACTCTAATATAAGAATAAATGTCTCAAAAAAGAATATCAACTAGAATCTCTAAATAGCTGCAATGAATCACATATAATCAGAAGGTAAGATCGCCTCAGACTGATAGGTAGCGTCAGGTCCAGGTCCATACTCCTGCGGGTACTCATGCTCATCTATATCTGGAAAGGGACCAGGTCCTCAGAGGGACGTAACAAGATACAAAAAATACATGCCAATAAAGTACTGAAATATAAACATCCAATGGGGTCGCCTAACCGACTAAGTGAATGCAGTTAAGAACACATTTTCCCACAAGTGAGCTATTTGGCTGAAAACTGGGATTTGGCATATTTCTCTTTTGGAGATCTAGGGGTCCAAAGGCACATCGTCTTTTGAACGGCGGAGGCCCGCCAATATACATAATATAATATATAGTGGTCATCACCACCCGTATCTCCAGCGGAGAATCCGGGCGCACAGAAAAAGTGCAAATGAGCTCAAATGCGGTACTTGTTGTTCTCCCCACCCAATGCTCTAAGCATGTCATGTCCATGACACGATAAACCTCTAATAACTGCCAGGTCTACTAGCATGCAAAATTTCTATTGACAGTTATCCCTATCCGTCGCACGACCTATACGTACCAGTGGCCAGCCGAGTACGCAAGTCCGTGTCCTACATGTGACTCACACTCGTGTAAGAATAGTGTCATGTCCAATGAAACATAAATGCCTCATGAAGATGGGGTAGTCTCATAAAGTAGGTCCAATACATATACATAAATAAAAATATAGTACGACGACACCGTCGTTGCACCCAAGTTTTCTTGGACGCGCAATTTATATAGCAGTTAAAATAAATAAACTGAAATAAGCAGAAATAAACATGCATGCATCATATGGAATGTAAATACAGTACAATGGCAAGGTATACTTGCCTGGCAAAAAATCTGTAAAGTGTACGCGCCCAAATGTCAAGGACACAGAACCTGGAACTAAGCCTCTGAACAAACGTCTCCGGATGCTGAAATAAACATCACCAACATTTTTGGAATGAGCAAAATAGCTAAAAACCACATCCCTTTCGTCCAATTTGGACACAGGGGCAAAACGGTAATTTCGGGTAAAAGTGAGGTCCACGTGTGGCCCACTTTGCACCGAAAAGCGTGCCGAGAGTAACAGTCTCTAAATGGGACAAATTATAGGTCAAACAACTCTAAATGTCAATATGAACCCAACGGTATGTCCAATTGTGGATTTCGATGGGCCGAACACAATTTTGTCCAAAGTCAACTGTGGGGGCCGCCAATTGGTGATTTGGTCAACCGTCTCAGAATTGCGTAAAAATTGGGTCACAGGACCAGCGCGTTACCACGAGTCCAGTGGCGCAAGTTTCGTCGCAATCTGACAAGCGTGCACAAAATACGTACGAGTTCCACAAAAGTTGCGACACGGGGTGTGTCCGAGGATACGGCCTGATTCTGGCGCGCACACGCGTCCGAATCAGTTCCCACGAATTTTTACGTGTCCGGTTACGCTGCATGCACCGTTCGGTACACTTGGTACACGGCGGGGCGGTCCCGTTTGGCGGGGCGCGCTCCGTTTTCCAACTTTTGGAAATTTGAAAAAAGTGGGTTTGCGGGGTTTTGTGACGAATTTAATTCTGTCCACAACAGCTAATAATCTAGGGTTATTTAACAGAAAATAAACTAGGTCAAGTGTTCTACACATATCAAAAATAATCACCGAATTCGGATCTCTGTGGTGGGAGATACGAACTCGGCAACATGGGTGGTCACCGCAGTTTTCTGCGATCCCAGAATTTGGTCTGCTCGCGCCAACTTGGGCGCTGTTTTCGCCTATGGGTACACATTGTTCAAGGTCTGCTATCATACAAATATGGGAGAGGGTTAAGGGGTGAGCATACCGGTGAAGACGGAACGACGTTTGGTTGAGCGAGTCGACGGAAAACAACTCCGGAACAAAGGTACCTCGTGTGGGAATCTGCAGTGCGCGAGGTCGGGGTCGTCGGGATTGGTTTGGACGGCCTGACGGGGTTCTGTGGCTGCGGTGGCGGCTCTAGATGAGAAGAGGGGGTCTGGAGATTTTAGGTTAGGATTTTATGAAAGATAAATATATATATATATATATATATATAATAGGAAAGAGGGAGAAATAATGGTTAGCGGGTCCGCGGAATTGCAAGGGCGCTGGATGTGGAACTAAAGGAGGGGGTGGGGGGGGGGGGGCTGTGCTTTTTGTGGGAAGGGATTTTGCTAAGTTGCTTAAGAATGGGTGGCTACGTTTGTTTGTAAGTAATAGTATATTATTATTAGTATATTATTAATTATTTTTTTTATACTTTCTTTTCTTTTCTTTTCTTTTCTTCTTCTTAAACATATATATATATATATATATATATACTCATAAGAAATTTATAGATTAGAATAATGCACACCGTTAGGCTAGCAACTGCTCAAGGGGTCTCCTACATGGAATAAATTCTGAAAAATTCCTAATGGTCCCATAAATCCTCTGAGTGTCCGAACACCTAAAATAAAAATTATTAAAAATCTATTTCTCCTATTTAGCCCTAATTACTACAATTTAATTAATAATTAATAAATAAAAAGGGTATATACGATTTTTAGGAAGGGGGTTTTACAAAAACGTCACAAAATGAACCGCTTAAGACATATGTATATCCTCTCGTAATTTAAAAAAACTAACTAATAACTTAACTATATTGATATTATCTAACTACCTGCACATATATCTATGACAAATCTTAATCAAAATATAAGCATATCTATAACAAATTCTAATTAAAATATATTTAAATTATATCTATAATAAATTCTAAATAAATTATTTTAAAAAAAATATTAGAGTTTTTTTACATCCAACACAGAGCACGTGACTTAGTGATTTTAAATATTGTATTTAAATTCCGTTTCTTCTACGCGGGAGATGGCAATTTCCTCTCCCTTTTTTTTTTTCTTTTTTCTTCCAAGTTCACATTCCTATCTCTCTGGGTATGCCCTTTCTTCTTCTCTTTTTTCTGCTTCTTTTGTTGATTCTCTGGTATTGCCTGGTAGGGGTGAGCATTCGGTTTATTCGGTTTCAACCGAACCGAAATAGTCAAAACCGAAATTCTAAAAAAATTGAAACCGAACCGAAATTAGCCAAAACCAAAACCGAACCGAATAAGCTAATCGGTTTATTCGATTTGTTCGGTTGGACTATTGCTATTGTTTAATAGATCAGACACAAAGTTAAAATCGTGGTTAAATTATATTAAATTATAATTTTATACACACATTTGTTGTATTTCAAAGTTGTGTCCAAAGTTGGGTTTCAAAACATATACATAGAATTGTTGTTTTCAAAATATACACATTGTTAATCATAAAATATGCATAGAATTAGAATATTTACATAATTGCATAAATCTTATTCGGTTTTCGATTTTGGACCGAAACCGAAACCGAAACCGAAATCCAAAACCGAAATCGAATAATTTTTTTTTAGTATTTTCAAAACCGAAACCGGACTGAATATCTTATTATATTCGATTTTCTGTCCAAAATCGAATAATGCTCACCCCTATTGCCTGGCTTTGCAGCTTATCTTGCAGCAGATTTAGCTTCGTTTTTTTATCAACTGTATAGTCTTAGCTGCTAGCTACTGGGTCAACCCCAATCCTAGGATCTGGTTCTGATCCGGATTCTCTTATTTTCGTAACCCTCTTATATATATATATATATATATATATATATATATTATTTTTATTTTTTTCTTAGCACTAATAACATTTCTTTCTTCAACCAATTAATAATACGTCTTATTTTTAGGGATATATATATATTTTTATTATTATCAACTTTTAGTCAAAAGGCCAAAAGTTGGTTGGGCTGTCCCAAAAAAATAGACGGTCCAACGGAGGGCAGGAACACACCTATGTCGGCGCCGACACGAAAGTCCGCCAGTGTTGTGTGTGGTGCCATTTCTGGCTATGGTGGTGAGACATGGCATGGCCAAGCCGGCAGACGTGCCACTGGCCAGGGTCCAAGCAAGCCCAACACCAACCGGAGTTCATAAAAGTAGGGGCAGGGCAGGGCGGGCAGCCCATAGTTCTAAAACATTAGGGGCAGGGCACGGCGGGGCAGCCCATAGTTCTAAAAAAGGAATGCTACCACATTTGATTCAGAGGCGTGGAATCAACGCAGGGATATCCTAATTCTTTCCCTCCAAGAAATACAACTCAGCCCTCCTTTCCCTTTCCCTTTACCTTTCTATTGTCTTTCTCCCCAAGCAGCACCTCTCTCTCTCTCTCTCTCTCTCTCTCTCTCTCTTTCCCCTTCCCCACTCCACTCCTACTTCTCCTAAACCACCCCATATATAACCACCATCTCCACCCTTCACTCTTCCAATACAAATACGACATTACTCTCTCAATCCAAATTACTCTCCTTCATCCTTATCATATATAATCAAGGTATGATTATGAACCATTTCCTTTCTTTTTCTTTCCTTTTATAATTTTGGCGCTCTTCGAAAATATAATATGGTCATGAAGCTGTTTAATTTAGGGTGTTCTTAGTGACACTCCTGAAATATTATCACGCACTTCTCTTTAATTTTCTATCATTCAATATGCTCCTGCATTAAATATGACATTAATTTGTGTATTGCACGAGTGCAGAATAATATTTTAGGAGTGCCAATAATGACTTCCTACTCCTAAAATGTAGTGCCTAATACTGGGACATATTTGGAATTTGAATGATAGAAAATTAAAGAGGAGTGCAGGAGGATGACATTTTAAGAGTGTTAATAACGGCACCCTTAATTTATTGTGCTAATTAGTATCTTTGTTTGTTCGTTTCAATCCATATGTCAGTACCACTCTCTCACGTGTTTATTTTTCATATGATCATCAAGCTTGTATATGATTGAGTACTTAGCTATGTGAACAAGTTGCATACATACCTGCATACATACGAGTAACCTGTATGAGAAAGTAATTACCAATTGATTGAATATGCGAACAAGTATGCTTCTTCTGGTGCTTGTGCATGCAGTTTCCTACTTTTTAAACAGTCTTCTTGATCCTTGTTTCTGATGCAACATCTTCTCACTATAGTGTGTATTAGACCTATTGTATCAAACGGAAAATAAAAATAAAAATTCAGATGCACTAAATTGCAAATGCGTGCCAGGGTTAGAAAGTATATATGCCGAAACCTTGATGCCTAGACCATTGGAAGTACCAGAAGTGGCCGATTCAAAACCTCTGAAATCCCCTTGTAACTACCAAAATCCGATTCAAAACATCTGAAACTGCCGATACTACCGATACTCGTAGAAAGGGCCCAAAACCCGATACTGTGAACAAATTTCATACAAGTTTCTTTTTGAATTTCTCAATATTAATATGTCTGACTCTAAACAAGATGATTTATTAAATAAAAGCCTAATTGTGTCATTCATGGACGAACGAGCTTGCTGCCTGCAAGTGGAAAAGACACGCCCATGACCAGATGTCTCTGGTCCTTGACCACTCGAGTTGATGCACTTTGGTATATAAAAGTCGAGCGTTTCGTTCATCTTTTTTCTATGCAAAGTATGTATTTTCTTCTTGTGCATTTCCAATGACATAATATTTTGATGAAAACAACCTATTCTTGAACAACTCGTATAAGATTTGTGTCAGATCCTTGTCTGATTCTTCTACTATTCAACTTGCTCCAACGCTCTAGTTTACTAACTAATCCTAACCCTACGAAAGCAGAATCCTAGATGCTACAAAAACAAAAGAGGCAAGAGTGGTCTACGATCAGGCTACGAAATCATAACTAAAAGAAGCTAAGAGCAAAATTTGTGCATATGGATATCGTCATTATTGATCAGACTGGAAGGGACACTCGCTTCACCTTTGAGACTTGGTCTAGATGTGGAATTAGAGGTCTTGTCTTGTTAAGTGGGTCTTTAGTCTAGTGTAGATGCCTAAATCTTTTGAAAGTATGTGTGTTGACTTCTCGTGTGCCTAATCGCAATTAGATTAGGTTGGTTTGGTCTAATGTGTCAATGCATTGCTTACTAATTATAAAGGGTTGGAGTAAGTTGGTATTCAAATCATGCAATTCTTTGTTCTTTATATTTCTTTTCTAGTATTTTTAGTAAATAGTACACCCATCTAACATAAGAATAGCATAAGAAGGCTTGTGTTTGTTTTTCGTTCTTTTTATCTAGCCAAGAACATACTATTTCGGATGCAAGAGCATGTTATATCTACCTATGCTGATGCAGGTTGGGTTTTGCTTGTTACGCAGCAGTTTGTTGTTCGGATAGATGGCCTCGCGGAGTGTTCAACCCAATATGGAGATCCCCCAATCCGACTCCCCCTGCTACAAGAAGAAGACAGCAGCAGAAGGGGGGTTCTGGACTAATGTCAAGGACCACTTTGGCGAATTCGTGAACACTCCCATGGACCGGCACACGATTTGCCTCAAGAAGACAATGCGCGGGGTCACTGACAAGTTCAAGAAGTCTGGTTCTGTAAGGCCCTGAAAACCTTTTTATGTTTGGATTATTTATCGTTACAAAGAAAACTAAAGTCTTGTGCCAATTTAATTGGCTGGTAGGTATTTTCTCAAAGATTTAATTGTCTGGTACATTCTGGTATGAGGCCGTGGTCATCTTTGAAAGATCTTGTGTTCATAGAACTAGATGCAGTGAATCATAGAAAAACTAACAATGTGGTAATGCATATTTAACTTTTATTTCTAGGGAAGTGTCTTTTGCTTTATTCCTCTTCAAAAGTATGTATTTTTCGATAAAAGAGTGAAATATACACGAAGTTAGAGATATTCTATCAAATTTATGCCTATAACTTCTACTTCATGATTTCTTTGGCTATAAAAATACCACTGGAAAATAAGTTCAATCGTAGAAAACCGACAATGTGGTAATACATATTTACTTTTCTTATATCTAGGGTAGTGTCTTTTTGCTTTATTCCTTTTCAAACGTATGCATTTTCGATAAAAGAGTTAAATATAGAAATATACAAAAAGTTAGAGATATTCTATCGAATTTATGCCTATAAATTCTACTTCATGATTTCTTTGGCTATAAAAATACCACTGGAAAATAAGTTCAATTGTAGAAAACCAACAATGTGGTAATACATATTTAACTTTTTTATTTGTAGGGTAGGGTCTTTTGCTTTATTCCTTTTCAAATGTTTGTATTTTCTATAAAAGAGTGAAATATAGAAATATACACAAAGTTAGAGATATCTATCGAATTTATGCCTATAAATTCTACTTCATGGTTTCTTTGGCTATAAAAATACCACTGGAAAATAAGTTCAATTGTAGAAACCCAACCATGTGGTAATACATATTTAACTTTTTATTTCTAGGGAAGTGTCTTTTGATAATTTATTCCTCTTCAAACGATATGTATTTTCGATAAAATAGTGAAATATTGAAATATACACAAAGTTAGAGATATTATATCGAATTTATGCCTATAACTCATGATTTCTTTGGCTATAAAAATACCACTGGAAAGTATGTTCCTTCATCATTGTGCCATTCTTGATTGGATGTACTTTGTTCTGTTCAGATGATTGCTCCTTCGAAGACAGGCAAGGAGGAGGATGCAGTAGCTGCTAAAGAAGCTGAGACTTCGGGTGCTAAATAAGTAGTAGGATTTTATGAGGCCTACCAGTATGGTAACTTCATGTCTGTTGAAAATTTGCAGTAGTAGTCTATATTAATAGTATCTTATTTTGAACTACTTAACTTCACAACGGCTTGATTTAATAATTACATGGGCCATCTTGATACTTCACATACATTTTTGAATGATGTGTTGATTTTTATTTTTATTTTTATTTTCTAACTTTTCTACTTGTCAATATTACTTGCATCATGCGAATGTGGGAATTTGCTCTAGTCTGGGCAAAATATGCAAGATTCTGATGGCTCTTGTGTGCAATTGTTGTTCGATTTACTATTGTGTTTATGACCAATTGAGACTTTCCTGAATAATTAGAAGAGATTATTCTAAGGTACCGAAGTTTTGACTATTCTTTGTGTGATTCTGTTGTCCGAAGATTTGACTATTCATTTTGGTGTTCTGATGTTTTGCTGCAACTTTTTCTTCTTTTCCTTTGCATTTGCTCTTTTTTTTTTTTTTAAGATTTGAGATTCTCTGATTTTTTTTTATTTCTTTTTTTTTTTAGACTTTGTTGGCATCTTGGTAAAATTCGAAGAAGAGGAGGGGTTGCAAGTTAGAGGCCTGGATGGCATTAATATGGATACTAATTTGTAAGCGGTCGATGATAACTTGAATTTCTTGTTTGTTTTAATTCAAACTGCGTCTCATTATGTTCTTATAATTCTCTCTGATGACTTGCACAACAGAGGAATAATACTATAAAGTCTTCTCTGTATATTTATTTGCGGCGGAGTGATTGATCCTGATAATATATGTACTTGTAGTTCTCTCTTGCTCGTTAGTTTCTAGGTAATGAAAAATCGTTTTGTAGGCATTGACCTGCAATAGATTCATCCATAGTTTTCAATGAAATTTGGATGACATCACTATGTGTTTCAGTTGGCTCCCAGCTACATATTCTTTGTTCCGTTCAGGCTGTCTGGACAAGGAGTTGGCTCCTAATTCATTGGCTCAAGACCTCCAGCAGCACTTCTGTACAATTAAGGAAGTTTGGTCTTCCAAATGGCTAACCATGTTCTTGATTCCATAGATATCTTTCGCCATGACTATTTCAATATGTTGAGCTGCTGTTAAGTAATTTAGTGAATGAGTTCTTGTTTTCTTGGTTCCGTAGATATCCTGAGAAAGGATGGAAAAGTGAGAGAAGAAAATAGTAGAGATATATAGGGGTGAGCATTATTGGGTTTTGAACCGAAAATCGAACCAAATTTAACCGAATAAGATATTCGGTTCGGTTTAAAAAAAATCAGTTCGGTTTTGAAAATACTGAAAAAAATTATTCTGTTTTGGGTTTCGATATGGGTCCAAAACCGAAAACCGAATAAGATTTATGCAATTATGTAAATACCCTAATTCTATACATATTTTTTGATTAAAAATGTGTATATTTTGAAAACAACAATTCTATGTATATGTTTTGAATTCCAACTTTAGACACAACGTTAAAATACAACAAATGCGTGTATAAAATTATAACTTTTAATATAATTTAACCATAATTCTAACTTTTGGTCCGATCCATAAAACAATAACAATGTTCAACAAACCGAATAAATAGAATAGTTTAGTTTATTTGGTTCGGTTCGGTTTCGATTTTTGCTAATTTCAATTTGGTTTCGGTTTTAAATTTTTAGAATTTTGGTTAATTCGGTTTTGACAATTTTGGTTCGGTTGAAACCGAATGCTCACCCCTAAAGATATATTTTTCATCAATATGGAAAGGAAAAACTATTTTTAAGGAATGAAAAACAGAAAGTATGCAATTTTTTTGTTTGGTATAAAAGAAAAATGATATATATATATATATATATATATATATATATATATATATATATTTTACCAATTATATTATCAACTAAAAAAAACATATTTACTATTTGATTTCATTGAATAATTTTTAAATAATATAATTTTCGTAATCGTAAATTATGTTATGTCCCCCTTTTCCTTCAACTTCTCTCAGTGTTGGAGTAGAAGAAAAAAAAGTAATTCCTCCGCTATTCTTTTCCTCCTTTTTTTTTTTTTTTTTCTTCCTCCTACTTTTCTCTTCTATCAAACTACCAAACGGAACCTAAAAAAAATGTTACACCCGAGACTTAACCAAAGATGGAATAACGCGTTGTCGATATCAAAGGTTCGCACAAAAGTTTCCACTCTGACTATTCTCGATTTTCACGAAGAATTATATAAATATTTCGATTACAATTTGCTCTCAAGATTACAAAGGAATCAGAAAAACAAACTTCACGTTCTTCCTTACACTCACAGATGCATACGGACAGAACGAAATTATAACTAGCAAAAGAGAAGAGAAAGGAGAAGAAGGAAATATGTTTGCTGGGGTGATGAAAATCACCGTTGCTCAAAACAAGATTCGCCCCACACGATTTCTCCCAGGAACCAGCAAGTTCACGTAGAACTTCTGGAACGTTCGATGTCACCTCCTTACTTGGACTCGCAAGAACTTCCTGGACTGCAATGACGACTGCAGCAACTCTCTTCGTCTCCTCTATTTCAAAGTAAAAAAAATTCAATGGAGACACGAAGAGAATATTTATAGAAGAGTTTGGCCGCCCATTAGTTACGAAAAAGATAGGAACAACTTTAATTCGAATCTCACAAAGATAGGAACGAATTAATTCAAATCCCACAAAAAACGGATCTGAATAACCGACCATATATTTTCATAACCGTTCAAATATATCTGATAGTAGCGGCCATGCAAGCAACCGCCCATGCGGCCGTTCATACAGCAGCGCGGAAGCCGCGCACTTAGCAGCTTATGCGGCAGCCCATGCGGCCCGAAGTGCAAAGTGCGTGAACAAAGCACCACTTTGCGCCCTTGAGTCCGAGTCGCTTAGCTCCTATGTAAATAATTTTAAGAGAATGACAAAAAACATAAAAGCTTTTATGAGGAGTTAATCATTTTTTCTTTTAGAAAAATACCCCCACATGGCATCCATGTGCTCCACCATACCACATGTGCACACCTCAACTCATACAAAGTATTATATTGAGATATCCACTTAGTGGTGTAGTCAATGTGAGACTATTTTTACTAGTTCAAAGACAAAAACACTATCAAAAAGACATTTGTTCAGTTTGTCATTTCTTTTAGTTGTGCGTTTTATGTTTTTACTAAACCTCTATACTGGCTTAAGAAACTTGTTGCTTTCATGTATGGGTATGGCACTTGTTTCCTTTCTCCCACATCTTTCCTTGTCTACTCCAAAGTGCGTTTTGATGGTAATCTTTGTCTAAGCATGATTATGAATGATTGAGCTTTCTGCATGAAAGTTGTAATTACATGTCGAAGGGTTTTCTTTTCAATTATGTTCATGTTTTGCAGAGTTTTTAAATTATTTTAAATATGAACACTCCAGTAATTGTACTTTATGCTCGGTTGAGGCTTCCAAAGAGAAAAATGTCTTGGCCTTGGGCACATTCAGCCCTTCAGTGTGTGGCTGGCTCATGAGGTATCCAGTATTTAGAAACCAAAAAATTCTAGGAGGTCAACGAATTTCAGTAAGAACATTCGATTCGACGTTTTTTACTTGGGAGCTCATTTGTAGCTCGTTTTTTCGATGACGGAAGTTTCTCCTGAGACGGAAGCTCGTTTCCCCGACGACATGATCGCTTTCTATAATATGACCATAAGTTTAAAAGATGATATAAATTTTGTGAGAGAAATTGAAAAAATTTCAATACACATTTATCAAAGTACCAAGAAACTAAAGATTTCGTACCTTGACGTCATAAAAAATTAACATGCGAAAGATCTTTCTGTAACTTTGAACCGAACTTTATAAATTCTAATAAATTTTAAAATATTTATAAGTTTTGATAACAATAATTAATAAATATTAAAAATTTATTAGCGCACGTTCCCATCACGCTCCCAAATTTAGAATCTTCTAAGTAGTCGCGCTTCCCCGCCTTCGCTCCAGTCCCCACTTCCGTCCCCACTCCCGCTTCTGGCTTCTAAGATCCAGCCTCATGTGCACTTCTTCCTTACCAGATCCAGAGATAAGTACGACAAGACTTCAGATTTTGACAACTTCACGGATTCAGGATAACTCTCTCACAGGATCGCAAGTAACCCAAAAGACATAAAAAAGCATCAGCAATAGGTCAGGTCAAGAAACAACAAAAATTAGCCCCGGTTAGAACACAATCGGACCGCCTGAGCATCATTAGTAGTTGGAACTCTAAAATGCAACTTGAGGTCCAAAATTTCAAAAATAAAATAAATAAATAATGTATAATGAGTTGGATTTGTATGAGAATAGTAGAAAATAATAAAGTGAACTCGGATCCCAAAGATTGTGTGATTGTGAGAAAAAAATAATGTAAAATCAAGAATCTAGAAAATGGATTCCAAATTAGTACTTACTATTCTACAAAATGAATTCCTACAATCTAGAATCTATAAATTGGGAGGTCCAAACTTTAAGTCCTTTGGGTGGAATGTGACCAAAAATTTAGAAAATGAAATAGGAATAGAGTTTACTATTCAACCAAATGAGCTTCTAAATTCCAAATCTAGAAATTGGGACCGGGAGGAGCCTTACTAATGATGCTCTAAGAGCATCTCCAACCTATTGTTTTATTTTGTGTTGTGATTCCTATGTGGCATGAGGCACAAGACAATGTCTTTCCTATGTGACAAGATTATATTCACGTAAGACAATGAGATAGAAAATTGTTCTCCAATACAAAAGTATTGAGAAGACAATAAAAACTACTTTTTTTCCAACTTTCAAGACAACTTTTCCACTTCTTCCTTTTTTATAAATATTTTTATTCATAATTGATGATATGGAAGTAAAGTATTGTGCAATTCATTATCTAGATCTAAATAACCAACTTCACATTGTCTTTAGCATGTCATTGTATGTTAATTTTATAATTTATTTCACATTTGTATTAAAATATATATATATTGAAATAAAAAATTATAATTTCTGATTTTTTTTCTAAACTTACAACAGGGTTGGGGATGCTCTAAGACCATGTTTTTGTTCCTTGTATGGCGAGTAGGTCATGCTCTCAAAGTTCCTCCTCTTCCTTTGGCTCATTGTACTCAATTGTAATTTGTGCATGGACTCCACAACGCACTCATTGTGTATGGAAGGAAAAAACAAAGGAACTCTGAAATCTGGCCATGTTTTTATTCCCTCTTTTCTTGGGCTGTTGATAAGGGCACTACTAACTTTTACTTGGTACTAGTCCAGAGTCCATTAATGAGCAAAGTTTACTCACACTAGCCCATTAGTTTACTCATACTAGCCCACTTTGAAACCCTTCTTCCCAAACACTCCCAACCTCTCCCCACCCCATCGGAGCCCTCCCCCCTCCCGCCGTCCTCCTCCGCCTCCACCGCAGCCTCCCGTCGCCGCGCCTCCCGTCGTCGTCGCCGTCAAAACCAAAAAAGAAAATGAAAAAATAGAAGAACCGTCAAAATTTGACATATATGTTGATTTTTAGGACTGTCAAAATTTTGACAGTCCTACCAATTGGAACTGTCAAAATTTTGACTGTCAAAATTTGATTGTCCTAGTTTTATATAAAATTTATTTAATATTGCTGTCAAAATTTTGACTGTCAAAATTTGACATGCTATGTGGACAGTCAAAATTTTGACAGTCCTAATTTTATATAAAATTTCTAGGACTGTCAAAATTTTGACAGTCCACATAGCTTGTGGGACTGTCAAAATTATGACAGTCCTAACAATTTGTAGGACTGTCAAAATTTTGACAGTCCTGATTATAACAATTTGGGCTAGTCCCAAGTAACTTTGGAAAACTTGTAATTTTGGGAAATGGGACTGTCAAAATTTTGACAGTCCTAACAATTTGTAGGACTGTCAAAATTTTGACAGTCCTTCCAAGTGGTAGGACTGTCAAAATTTTGACAGTCCTGATTATAACAGTGGGCTAGCCCCGAGTAACTTTCATGATGGCAAACTTGTAACTTTTTCTAAATTTTCAATGGGCTAGCCCCGAGTAAAATGTGTAGTGCCCTTATAATTACCCTTTTCTTGTATGTTTGGCAAGGGAAAAAAAACAATTTTTTTTTATGGAACAGTTGAAAACCAAATGCCGAAAAAAATGCTACGTTTACAACCAAATAGACAACCCATCACAACCATCTCTTCCTCTGCTATATGGGTCTCATCCAGTCCCACCTCTCTCCTCTCTTCCTCAATCGAGGTCGACCACGTAACGGTTGTAACATCCTTAGTGGTTGTAACACTCTTAGAGCTTCTCCAACTCTGTTGTGAGTTTGGAAAAAATGGTTGACACATAGGAATCACAACTTCATATTTCAAAAATCATTCTCCAATACAAATGTAAAGTTTGTTGTAAAATTGACATGACAATAACATAACAAGGACAATGTAAAACTTTTTGTCTAGATCTAGACAATGAACTTCACAGTGCTTTACTTCCACATCATCAATTATGAATAAAAATATTTATAAAAAAATGAATAAGTAAAAAAGTTGTCTTGGAAGTTAAAAATATATATTTTTTATTGTCTTCACAATACATTTGTATTGAAGAACACGTTTCTATCTTACCCACATAGAAAAGATATTGTCTTGTGACTTATGTCATATAAGAATCACATCACAAAACAAGACATAATGTCTGATGATTCCTATATGACATGAGCAACAAGACAATGTCTTGTTTAGATGGCAAGACAATATTTCCACAAGACAACGAGAGGAAAAACTTTCTTATTAGTTGTTGATGTAGGGTGCAGTCCATCGTTTAAAAAAAAAAAAAAAAAATTCTATTATCTTCCCCCCCTCCCCTACCCCGCTCTACCGTGAACAAGAAAAAACAAATTCCTTAAAAAAGAAAAAAACTATTTTCCTTGAATATATATATATATATATATAATATTTTTTTTCTAAAAAAATATTGATGTTTGTGTAAGTATTTTTCCGTATTTCGACATGCAAGTTTACATTCATCTTGCCACGTCATTGTTGTGCCAACTTCACGATGTATTCCACATTTGCATTGAAAAAAGAATTTTTAAATCAAAATTTGTAATTCCTATGTGACAACCATTTTTTTTCCAACCCACAACATAGGTTGGAGGGGACGCCCTTGTTTAATATGTCTAAGAGTGGTATGTCTATGATTGAAAATTATGGAAGAATAGAAAAGACTTCATATTTAATTGTTATGAAAAAGTAATTTCCAAGGTCCACTTGAAAATAATTTTGTTTTTATAGAAATGTTATTTTAATATTTTGTTTAGACAATACCATCCTCATTTCACTTTCAAAATTTTAACTTCAAATTTCAACTTCTATCTCAAACATGTAAATTTAGGTAATAAAAATATAAAAAAATATTTATAAAAAATTAAATAATTTTTTTTCCATATTCTCAATCAAACATAACTGAAAATGGCTATAAAAATGTTGAATTCTTTTTTGGAAATGAAAAAAAATTCCTAGAAATACAAAACCGAATCCGGTTTGTAAGGGAGTTTGTGGGCATAGTAAAAGCCCCCAAAAAAATTAGGATTTGAAAAAAAAAAAAAACTCAAGCTTAGGATTCCTTCATTTTATTTATGGAACAATTCTCAAATTCTTCATAGCTCTCGATTATTATTGTTGCCATGAAGTTCCAAGAAACAAACACCCTTGGGACCTGTTTGGTTGTTCGAAAGTGGGCTGGAACTGAACATAATATGCAACTGCTCCGAACTCGTGTGAGTTCACATGTTTGGTTGCAAGGGTTGAAACTGCAGATTTTGGGATGAATGATGGCTTGCAGTTTCATGTGGCTTTTTATAAGGGCACTACCATATTTACTTGGGGCTAGCCCATTAAGGAGGAAACTTTACTTACACTAACCCATCATTTTACTCATACTAGCCCACTACTCCCAAACCCTTCCAAACACTCCCAAACCCTCCCCACCCCACCGGAGCTCTCCCCCCTCCCGCCGGCCGATTTCCGAGAGTCTGTCCTCCTCCTGCTTGTCGATGGCTCCCAAAGTCTCGAAAGAACTAAGGTACAAATCATCATTCTCCTTGTGCTATTGTATTTGCAAAATTGTCCAAAAATTTTAAAAAATCCTATTGCATTTTGAAAATTTTGAGTGATTTTCTTTCCATTCTTCAAATGAGGGCATACAAGTCCTTGACGGAGTTTAGGATGTAGTTTAGACGTTCACTTGGTTGATCGAACACGATTTTAGGGCATACAATATCGAGAATCGTCGACATTGTCGAGCAGTATCGGACGGGACTGTAGAATTTCCTACAGTCCCATATAGATTTAGGACTGTAGGAAAATCGACAGTCCTATTTATATTAAGGACTGTCGAATTGTCTACAGTCCTAAATTTATATAGGACTGTAGGCATTTCAACAGTCCTAAAAAATTAGGACTGTTGAAAATTCTGCAGTCCTGTATACTTACAGGACTGTAGAAATTGCTACAGTGCTGAATGTAAAATTAAATTATTATGTTAAAATAGAAATTAATTTTTTGTCTTATAGTCATGCCCCTGGAAAGAACACTGTGGATGAAGATATGAGAAGACGTCCTACTGCGTCGATGCGTAAGGAACGCACAGTTTCGCGTACTATTGAACCAGGCGTCACTATCCGCGAGGCCGAGGCACGCCCTGAAGTGAGGAAACGTCGATTGACGAAGAAGACTGCCTTTCGTTCGAAGAGACGTGCTCCTCCTAGTTCTTCCGGTTCTTCTTCCTCCTCCGATGAGGACATGCCAAATGTTCCAAATCGGCCTACTGATGGTTCAGGACCTTCTCAGCCTGCAGATAGTCCTGTCGAGAGTCTTCCACAAACTCTCGGAAACCGGACTACTGATGGTTCAGGACCTTCTGAGCAGGCAGATAGTCCAGTCGACACTCGTCCAAACGGTTGCTCTATGTTACCGTCGATCGAAAACCATATTGCATACCAAATATGGAACAATCCGGTAAGTACATTACGTTATGATAAATTTATATATAGTTGTAAGTTCAAAGTTCATTTTACATAGAGGTATAATTTTATCCAATTGTTGACTTTTCAGGAGAGTGGTCGTATGTTGACGGTGATCAACCACGGGAAAAAATGCAATACATGGAGGTATGAATTATTGGGAGATGATGTGAAGGCAAAAATCAGTCCTACCGGTCTACAATATTTGGGTAGCTACTCATATACGACGGTGGATAATGCACTGATTTTAGCATTTGTAGAACGGTGGCATCCAGAAACCAACACTTTCCATCTACCCAATGGGGAGTTGACGATTACCCTTGATGACGTCCATCATATATTGGGACTTAGGGTTGATGGTCGTCCCATGATGAATCATACTTTTGATGAGTCGAGCATCAACTATTACGACTATATTGTGGATCATGTATCAGGGTGTCTGGGAGTTGATTCCACTAGTTTTACTAGTCTTCGAGAATTCAAGAAGTCCTACGGACTTCCTCTAAAATATTTGGAGGAGATATTCGCTGAGTCGGCGGATAGCGAAAATGTGGCCCGCGGATATATGCAGTTCATCTTAGGGGCTGTCGGCATTACCGATAAGTCTGGAACGTCCATAAATGCCAAATATCTTCTCAATTTGGACAACATTGACACGGTGGACAAAATTTCTTGGGGAAGCGGTATACTGGCATACCTTTACCGCGATCTTGGTGCGGCATCTCGTGTGGGTTCGAAGACAATTTCCGGATGCCAGACTCTACTCCTTGTATAGATATATCTTTTTCAACTTGTATACATAAATTTAAATTGTGTTATTTATTTTTGGACTAATATATTTTTAACATGGTAACGTGAAGGCATGGATATACGAGCACTTTCCAACCCTGCAGAGGGCGAAACTGAACCGAGGGTATGACGAGAACCTGCCTAGAATGTGCCGATGAAAGCCAACTAAGGAAGATGTCAAACGTTCTCACACATTGGCCGCCCTACGGCATGCACTCGAAGATATGACGACAGAAGAGGTGAATATAGACCTAATTTTGTACTTAATTGGTATTAATTTACTACGTTATGCTAAATGACGTTATGCTAAATTTTATGTGGTGCTGATTGTATGGGATCCATACCGTGATTTGCGACAGACTATCCGTCCATTGCAAGCAGTCGCCTTATTTCACGGTCTTATCAGTTGTCATGAAATCGAGGAGGCTTATATGCTGGATAGAGTGCTCCGTCAGTTTGGCTACGTACAAACTATCCCAAGGTACACTTTGAAAATGATAACTCCTCCGTGCGGTACAAAACCGCTAAACTATATTCCTGCGACGTTCAACTGGGTATCAAACTTCTTCACCGAGTGGCAACGCCACGTTATTAGAGATACCGAACGGCAAGCAGCAGTCAATATGATGGAGTGTAGTGACAACTACCTCGCCTACTACGCCGGTGTCGGACTACCTACCTTGTTCCAACGCGGAGGGGATATTGTGCGTGTACCTTCAGAGCTTCCTGCCAAATCGGTCTTGTATACTGCACTGGTCAAGATGGTGAGCCAACTTGTAGACTTTAAGTTTGATATTTGTAACTGTTTCTAACAAATTGTTTTAATTCTCATGAATAGGCAAGGAAAGTGAAGAAGTTGGGAAGAAGCCTCGTTAGTTGCCAGGGTTCAAATTATATGGCAATCAATGACGAACTCCAACAAATCGACAATGCTGAAGAATTTTATTTCTTGGAAAATAGAGAGCAACGTACAAAGAGTCGTCATGAAGTTTAAACTTTCATTTTGAGTTGTAAAAGTTTAATGAATATGACTTTTGAGAAGTATAATAGTTTAAACTATGATTTTGAGTTGTATGAGTTGTATGACTTTTGCTACTATTGACACTTTCAATGAATTTGCAACTATTGACACTATGAGTGAATTTGAGTTGTATACAAGTTTAAAATAACAATTTGAACTGCATACATACAGTTGTCTAATGTGCAGACAGTGGGGGTAATTTTATATATAAGACAGTGTGTAAACTGTATGTATGAGGACTGTCCCAATTTTGACAGTCCTAGTATATATTAGGACTGTCACAATTGTGACAGTCCTAAAGTTACATATAAGTGTGCTATAGACAGTGGGTCAACTTTAGGACTGTCACAATTGTGACAGTCCTAAAGTTACATATAAGTGTGATATAAGACAGTGGATAAACTTTAGGACTGTCACAATTTTGGCCGTCCTAGTATATACTAGGACTGTCAAAATTTTGACAGCCCTAGTATATACTAGGACTGTCACAATAGTGACAGTCCTAAAGTTACATATAACTGCTAATAGACAGAGGGTAAACTTTAGGACTGTCACAATTTTGACAGTCCTAGTATATACTAGGACTGTCACAATAGTGACAATCCTAAAGTTACATATAACTGCTAATAGACAGTGGGTAAACTTTAGGACTGTCACAATTTTGACAGTCCTAGTATATACTAGGACTGTCACAATTGTGACAGTCCTAAAGTTACATATAACTGCTAATAGACAGTGGGTAAACTTTAGGACTGCCACAATTTTGACAGTCCTAGTATATACTAGGACTGTCAAAATTGTGACAGTTCTAGTATCCTGGCAGTTTTACATATTGACAGTCCTAGGTTATTAGTAGCAATGCACAACATACAGTCAAAATCTATTAGTATCAATTAAATAACTCCTTTCATTACACAACATACACACAACATACAACATATAGTTCAATATACATGGATCAACACAAAATACATTTTCAATATACAGTATCAATCGATTAGAATATCAAAGTAGTCGTCCGGCATGATTTTTGGATCCTCCATCTTCATCATCTTCTTATAGGCAGCCATTGCATCCTTGTAGGGTGTCGTCCATGCGATCGCTTCCTCTGGTGCGTGTTTATACCAAAGCGTAGAAGGTGGCAGAATAGGAGAATGAGCGATCAACCTTGGGATGACGAAGTGTTGTCCGACAAGCCCTATGCAACATAGATTGGATACTCGGTGTTCGGCCGGGGGGGGGGCACACATTGGAAAAAAAGTATTGTTAATACCTTGTGAGATAATTACAATAGGTAACTTATACCTATTAGAGAATACGTAAGCAGCAGGTGGGACATCCATGTAATGGTCTGGTCCGGTAACTGTTTTCGTACAAGGTATGCCTGCCAACAAATCTCCAACAATTTCTTCGCCAAGTATCTGGCTATAGAAGGCTAGTCGCGACTCTAACTCCTCGTACAGCTCTGCCCTAACCTGTCTCCATCCTGGTTCAACTGAATAGCCTAGTTGTCTTGCTAGTGCATGGTATCCACAATAGCCATCCGCAGGAACATCAACAATAGACCAAATAAAATTCCGTATCTCAGGTAGGAAATTTTCAATATATAGACTATAAGAAACAGAAAAGTTTTCAACACCCTCCGCCGTGCCTGCATCTATCGTTTTCTGTTTCTTCCCCCTTCGAATAGTTAGCTTACTCTTTTTCTGCGAAAATACCCCCCATCCATTACGGACTTTGCCTCCAAACTGCGTTCGATATGTTCAAATAAGGATGGATCTCTTTTAGTTGACTCCTCCTCCTTCTTTTTTGCTCTACTCTTTCTTGACTGTGGTCTTCCCTTAGGAGTTCGAACAACGGATGGCTCTTACAATCGAGTTATTGCCGGAACTGCAATCTCTTGGATTTTAAACTCAATGGATCTTCTCTCCGGTTCCGATGCGCCACACCACCCTGCGTGCAGTAGTTTCACTTGGGGCAACGCAAAGAAATCATCTTGCACTTCCATCGTCGGCATTATCGACAGCTGTCGCCAACGTTGATCAACACCATCTATTGGAATAGGTATAGATTTACGACGATATTCGTTGATCTCATGTGCATACGAAAGTCCAAGTGAATGTCGATATGAACAACCGCAAACCTCGGGATCATAACCCACCGACTTCGACTTACGAATCTCCTCAAACAATAACCCCAAGGCCTTGTGAGATACCACATGGGTTAAACCATCCAAGAGGTATTCTTGCTTGTATTCATGCTTTGCAATATTGAGGCTCATCTCAAATGATGCTACAATATTGTTCACCGTGGCAATAGTCATCAAATGAATCGATTGCCAAACAGAGACAAAATTATCGACCGATGACCGTAGATATCTTTTTAAACATGAGTGTGCTCCTTCGACCCGGTTCGTAGTGATCGTGCCATAATGCTACACCATGTTGGTCCATGCTAAGACGAATTGCTCTTTATGTGGTTCTAGCCAAGTATCTTTGATATAAGATATGCATGTCGGGTTACTCGTCTCCCACTTCTGTTGGAACATGTACCATGCTGTGTCGTAACTGTCTGTAGTACTTGCTCGCCATACAAGACTCCAATCACTGTAGAATTCTTCGAAGCGAAGCATGTCAATTTTACCGTCCACATTTTCAAATTTTCTCTTGCATTGAGATTTGATATTTCTATTTATATGCCAAGTGCATAGTAGTCTATGCGCATGAGGATATACAATATCTATAGCATTTATCAACGCATATTCTCTGTCAGTAACAAAAACAAACGGCTCTTTGTAACATGTGTAAAGGGATTGTAGTTTCCTCAACGCCCATGTGTAATCCTCTACTGTCTCACTCTTCATAAAACAAAAAGCGACTGTAAATATTTTTCCCGTAGACGTAAACTCGACAACATAAAAAAGAGGCATCTTGAACTTGTTGGTCTTATATGTACAATCAAGGACTAACACGTCTGCGAAGGACCGAGCCAAGTGTGTGCAATCAGGATGAGCCCAAAATAATGAAAGGAGTTCATCAGTTTGTGGATGTCTTCTATGGTACTCCACGTAGTGATGCTCCCCAAGCAACTTTAATACTTGCTGCATCGCCATTCTTCCTTTCATACTATTGCATTTTGCTCTGGCCAAACTATTATAGATCGTCCTCATGGTAGACTTGTTCCCATCTTGTTTTTGTCGCACAGCAGAATAAATTTGTTTCAGTGCAACTCCTGAAAGGAACAATTCTTCAACCAACTTTTTCTCATCCTCCTTCAACCGTGCCACGTAGGCATGACCCGTAAGTGTCCCTGGAATATGATGATTGTGTCTTCCATTCTTAACTTCGATTATCCACATCACATCTTCAATTTTTACAATCAACACCTTCAATGGACAACCACATTTTCTCGTCCCAACATTTTTCTTAGGGATTTCTTTTTCAACAACACCCTTTTTTTTAAGATGCTCCCTAAACACACCTCCTCTTTCGCATCCCAGCTCAAGATATTTTCGACCCGGCCGAGATCTGATGGATCTTGCAATGACAATAACTACGTTATGTCGTCTCCCAACTTCTCTGCACCACTCTAATGCTTCTTCATGGCTTACAAATTCAATATCCGTTGAGAAAATATCATCCACATCAACACCAACAGCAGGATGTACCACAATATCTAAACAAGGTTGGTCCTATAACCAATATAAAATAATATAAAAATTAATAACTTCATATAAATATCCAGGACTGTCACTATTTTTACAGTCATATTTTTAAATAGGACTGTCCAAATTATGATAGTCCTACTTTTATATAGGACTGTCGAATTTATCACAGTCCTCTATTAATTTAGGACTATAGACTATTTGACATTCCTATATTTATATAGGGCTGTCTAATTTTTACAGTCCTAACTCGTGACTGTCGAATTAGGGTTGTCGTTTTACGTACCGTACGTGCTTCGAAACAACCAACATGTTCTTCGGAACGTCCGGAGTGCATATTTAATGAATTGGACGATCCGACTTCGTCATCGAACATTTTTTCATGCATTGTTCCTACAATAGTCAAAATAAACTAAATCTTTTTCGGACAATTGCAAAACTTATTCATCGTAGGTTGTCGAAGACATACCGGAAGAATATTTCTTGGAGTATCACCAAAGTAAAATCCTCCTCCAACCACAACTAGCAATTTTTAATTTTAGGTTTGGGCTTGGTGGAATGAGGGTTTCTTCAAGTCTTGGTGGAATGCCAAAAATAGAAAAAAATTCACTTTTATACTTTGGTTTGGGCTAGCCCAAGTAACTATGAGAGTGGCAAACTTGTAATTTTGGAAAATGGGACTATCAAAATTATGACAGTCCTAACAATTTGTAGGACTGTCAAAATTTTGACCGTCCTTCCAAGTGGTAGGACTGTCAAAATTTTGACAGTCCTGATTATAACAGTCCCGAGTTTGGGCTAGCCCCAAGTAACTTTCATGATGGTAAACTTGTAATTTTTTGTAAATTTCCAATGGGCTAGCCCCGAGTAAAATGTGTAGTGCCCTTATAATTTGCCTTTCATGTCCCCCCAATATTCCTTCAATTTCACATCCCCATTAATTTAGAGAAACTCATCTCTCTGTGCAGAGGAAAGAGAGAATGAAAGTCACAGAAAAATAGAGAAATTTCTTTTAAGAAGTTGATTCCGGTCACCCCCAAATCCACTCTCGTTCCCATTCTAGTCCCCTTCGCCTCTCCGATCACAGCCAGAGGAGACAGACGGTGATGGTGGTGGCTGACGGTAGATAGAGGAGAGTGAGGCCTCGTCGACATCGTTTAAAGAAGGAGAAGGGGTGGACGGAGAGGCCGACGGTGATGGTGGAGGACGGCGGCGGAGGCAACATCGGGGAGAATGACGAAGAGGAATGGAGAGAAGAGAGTATTAGATCTGGGCAAATTATAAGGGCACTACACATTTTACTCCGGGCTAGCCCATTGAAAATTTATAAAAAATTACAAGTTTGTCATCCTAAAAGTTACTTGGGGCTAGCCCAAACTCGGGACTGTTATAATCAGGACTGTCAAAATTTTGACAGTCCTACCACTTGGAAGGACTGTCAAAATTTTGACAGTCCTACAAATTGTTAGGACTGTCATAATTATGACAGTCCCACAAGCCCAATGTAAAATTTCCCAAAATTACAAGTTTGCCACTCTCATAGTTAGTTGGGGCTAGCCCACACCAAAGTATAAAATTGATTTTTTTTCTATTTTTGGCATTCCACCTAGACTTGAAGAAACCCTCATTCCACCAAGCCTAAACCTAAAATTGGAAACTTCTAGTTGTGGTTGGAGGAGGATTTTATTTTGGTGATACTTCAAGGAATATTCTTTCGGTATGTCTTTGACAACCTACGATGAATAAGTTTTACAATTGTCCGAAAAAGATTTAGTTTATTTTGACTATTGTAGGAACAATGCATGAAAATATGTTCGATGACGAAGTCGGATCGTCCAATTCATTAAATATGCACTCCGGACGTTCCGAAGAACATGTTGGTTGTTCCGAAGCACGTACGGTACGTAAAACGACAACCCTATGTCACTACCGTATTTTCTAGAAAAGGATATTTTGGTTATTTTATAATTAATTAAATATTGTGCATGTTAAATATTTATTTATTGTATTATTTATTTATTATTAGCATGTTAGATTTATTTTTTGGACTTGTGTTAGTGGACCTAACTAGTTAGAATAGATCCATGGACCAACATGTATTAATTATTAGAATTGAGCCCAACTAGAAAGTCCATTAATTAGGAAGATGATTAAATTAATTAAACCATTGGACTAGAAGCTTCCCACCTTAATTAATTTCTTCATGAGAGGTCCCACGGGGTATTTTAGACTTTACATAGTAGCTTGAGGGAGGGGGCAAGTGAGGCCTATATAAAGGGGATAAAAACTTTCTCTCTCTTCATTTTTTATTCCAAATCTAGATCTAGAATTTTCTTCAACCAAATTTTATCAAATCCCTACCAAATTTTCATCCAATTACTTCTCAAATCACCATTGGAGACTAGAAGAGCAAGGATCTAGAAGGAGGAAGCAAGGATCTTCAAAGAGGAGCAAGGATCTAGAAGTTGGAAGCCAATTTTACCAATTTTGGAGGTTTCATTGGAAATCCATCTCCCAATAGGTATAATTCAGTTTTTTCCCTTAAAATAGCTTCTAAATCTGAGATTTAATCATGAATAATCAACCCATATGTATGTACTACCCATAGGATTTGTTTTTGTGTTCATAGTAGACCTTTGGAGAAAGTTATGGTCTTTTTGTGTCAATTTTGGAGGAATTCCGAAAATGACTTTTATTGTGTGTGTCAATTGATCCTATAGATCAATTTAGCATATGTTTATATGTTTGGGGCTAGTGTCGTATCCACAATTGGGTACGTGTAGGTCGTATCCCAACAATTTGGTGATACGTGTTGTTTTGGGGATTTTTCCTCCGACACGGGACTTTGTACATATCGTATTTTGACACGGACACATAGATCTACATTTGACATTTTATTTTGTTCATAAATATTATATGTGATTTGTTTGTATCCTTCGGGATGCAATTGGATGTGTGGTGGACTCGTGTCGCATGCGTATCCTAGATCTAGTGGGATACGGTTTGATACTATCCAATTGTTGCGTATTTATGTGTAGATCTAATTAATTGTGCTTTAATTCTTGAATTATAATTGTGTATGTATCTATATATATTATATATGTATTATGTATATTTATTATAGTGTTTATTGTATCATAGATCTATGTATTATATATATGTATTAATAGAATATATATTATGTAGCTTTCTTCTACATGCATTAATATATATGTTAGGGATGTAAATATATGTATATATTTTATATAATATATGTGTATGTTTAATTAAGTAATTAGATTATTTATAGTTATTATATGATTATTTATATATATATATATGTATGTAGATATATATTTATAAGTGGTAGCATATGTGTATATAATATAGTAGATATATTTATATGTGGTTATATATATATATAGTTATATTATATATTGTTATGTATTTATATCATTGTATGATTATATATATGTATAGTTATATATACATATTACTATATGTGTGTGTGTATGTTACTATGTGGTATTCTATACAATTTACTATGTATAAGTGTATGTATAGTTATATATAGTTTTATATGTATATCGTATAAATATATATTGTGGGTTATATATATGTATTTAAATATATATTGTATAAATATATATGGTGGGTTATATATATGTATATATATATATATATATATATATATATGGTAATTAATATATATATAAATATGTTCCAAATTGCTATTTGTATTATAGTATACTATATATGTATATATTTAGTTGTAGCATATAAATTTATTAGAATAGTTAGTCTATTTTAGTTATCAATTGTTATGAGTATCTTTTATATATTATATATTTGAAGGTATGTATGTACGTATATATGTATTAATAGTTAGTGTGTAGTTGGTAGTTAGTATTATTCTATTAGTACATACTAGAGTTATATTGGATTGATATATGTAATTATTGATGGGTAGTTAGTATATATATGAGATTTTGGCAATTACCTTGAGATACCAAGGTAAGTATCAAGATATACCAAGGTATGAGTAGTAGGTATTGGCATAAGTAATAGGATAGTTGTAAACTAATTATGGATTAGTATTAAGGTGACTAAAATAAGGTATATAGTATTATATAAATACTAAATGCATAGTAGTTTATAATTATTGTTGGGTAGTTAGTATAAATAAGGTTTTGAATTTACCTTGAGATGCCAAGGTAAGTATCAAGGTATTGGAGGATAATCAAGGTATTGGATTTGGATATCAAGATAGAGGTATAGTATTGCGATACCAAGTTGGTTCGAAACCAAGGTATCCATTTAGCATTTGTAATTAGGATTTTATATATATAATATTGTTTGATATGTACATATGTGTTATATTTATCCCTTGTTTGCGTATCCTGAGATACGGTATCTTAGTATCCTAAGATGTAGCTTGTATGGCCTAGATTCATAGTGTGTGAGCCCAATATCTTTGAGTTAGACTCATGCAACCTAGAAATAGGTAGTTGACCATAATTTGACTATAGTTGACCATAGTTGACTTAGAGTTGACCTAGTTTGACTTTTGACTTAGAAATAGTTTTATGACCTAGAAATTGACTAGTTTAATTTATTTCTCTTCCCCAAAACTTGTATTAATGCAATATTTCATATATAGGTCTGTGACACCAGTTCGGACATCATTTTTTCATCATTTGCTCTGGACCACAGGCGAGTACATTCTCTGACAGTTTCCATTATTTGATTACCACTATAATTCAAGTATTTAGAAATGTTACTTATGATTCTTGACACGATGGTACACGGATTGGTATTGTTATTGGATCGTCAGTCATGGGATGTTACCTTGATTATAGAGATGGTATCAGATACTGTCCTTGTTGGTATTGGATAACATTGGATATTGTAGATTAAATATTGGATACATTGGCTAGTGACGTGTCATGATTCGATCCATCATATCAGTTGGGGCGGAGGAAATACCAATTAAATATGTGATCAAGAAACTATCGGCTAGTAGTGTAATCATTGGCTACTAACTAACTATGCAATTCACGTATGGTTGAGTTAGCTCCTTAGTGTAATCATTGAATCTCCCAGGCCGATCACATATTTAGTTAGTATCTCAAATCACATAGTTATTATAGATTCCATTATTCAGTTCATTGATTACCATGTTCTATTCTGACATTATTGTTTATTCCTTTATTCTTGTACGCATTGATTATATTCTGTTGTTAGTATTGCCTATTCTTTCATTGTTCTTGATTATCAGTTATATCCTCATCGTAGATAGCATCTTCTATTCTACTGCTTTATAGTTTTTATTAATTAATTGGAACTGCTATTGGGTTGTACTTCGCTCCATTCCTGACTGGAAAATATTTTTTAGAGGATCCGGGAGATTGGTGTCCGACATAGTACGGACCTCAGCCTATAGATGGTGCAGACTTGGACCCACTAGTTCTGGAGTGACTGTCGAAAGATTTAGCCGGATTCACTAGTTGGCATAGTTAGTTCTCTTTAGCATTTTGGTACCGGATTTGTTTTCGGCATATATTTGTGTTTGGATATTATTTCTATTTGTTGTTGTTATATTTTTAACTGCTTAGTTATGTTAGACTTCTTTGATATCTTCTCGTGCCATAGTAATGTGATTGAGTATTGTGTCGAACTAAGTTGATTATACTCTCATCTTGGAGTTGAGATATTATTGGAGGTTTATGCTTTATAGTGAGATAATTAGATAGTATAGTTGACCAAGACAGCGTTCTACCGCCGATGCTGCGGCGTAGGCTGGGCGTTATTTCCGACTTGCATCCCTACACCGGGTGCAGGTCGTGACACATTTTTAGTGGTGGTCCATGCAGGTCAGGCTTCGCAATATTGCGATGTCGTGGTAGTGCGACGACTTAGTTGTACTACTGCGTGCCTGCGATAGGACATAGGATACTAGGATGAGAGAGGGATACTCAATCACAACTAGGAATTCTAATCTGAATTAAATCGCTACTTTTGATTCCTTTTGAATACTTTTGTCCTTCCTTGATGATATCTTATCTTGTGTCGAATTGATCTCTTTTGTTTTGATCTGTCTTCAGGATGCCGCCGAAGACTAGATCCCATCGATCGGGAGCAGTTTCTGCGAGGTCTGCCACCTCTCAATCTTCCACTCAGGCAGTAGGGTTTGTACCTCCTACAATATTAGTTCATGTAGGAGTCTCGGCTGCCTTCGGGATTTCTCCTCCACCTGTTCCGAGGACTACTCCAGTTGCTTCGGAGGGACTTCCACCACCTCCATTTTCAGGAGATACCGCGCCGATGGTTGCACTGTTTAGAGATATAATGGAATTACAGAGGGCACAGATAGAAGCCCAGCACAGGCAGTCAGATTTGATGCGGTAGAGTATGGAAAATGCCCATCAGATAGCTATATCAGTAGTTCAGAAAGAGGATCCTCCACAGCCACAGGATATTCAGATCAAGCCAGGCAATATTCAAAATTTCAAGAAGCTTGAGCCTCGAGTTTTCAAGGGTACAGAAGGTATAGTCTATGCTGACGATTGGCTTGAAGATATCGAGCGACTCATAAAGGTGTCCCGTCTTGCGGAGGATCTGAAGGTTGAGGCGGTAGGACTTTAACTGTTTGACGTTGCTCGCACTTGGTTCAGGAATGAGCCAATTCTTACTGATGCGGGGCAGTCTTGGGAGATATTCAAGGATCTCTTTAAGAAGAAGTTCTTTGCTCGGACGGACAGATTGAAATTAGGAAGGCAATTTGAGAGCCTTACACAAGGAAGCATGTCCGTAGAGGAGTATGCCGCAGAGTTCGGGAGGCTGAGCCGATTTGCGGAGTACTTGGTGAGAGAGCCAGAAGTTTGGGCTATCCGTTTCCACGAGGGTCTGACTTGGGAAGTCAAGATTCTCATTCCGTCTTTCTACGAGACATATTTCGAGATACTTTCGGAGGAACGCAAGGTCAAGAGGGAGTGGAACTTGAAGTCGAAGAGGGACCGTGATATATTTGGGGGTGACAATAGCAATACGGGACCGACAAAGAGGCCTCGGTTCCAGCAACAACAGTTTCCAGTACAATTCGGAGCCTATCAGCAGCAATATCATATGCCAGAACCTATTGTTGGTCCAGTACAAGCTCTAGTACAGCAGATACCAAAGCAGCCTCAGAGACAGGTGCAACAGGCTCCTCAATGCACCTATTGCAAGAAGGCTGGGCACACTTGAAAGATGTGCCGGAAGAGACTTGGAGCATGCTTACATTATGGATCAACGGAGCATATGGTGAAGGATTGTCTCTGGACAATTCAACGTCCAGGCCAAGATGCCGATCAAGGGCAGAGAGGTGGAGTTAGGCGACCTGTAGCACCACAGATTGCTCATCACCCGTAGAGGGAGCTACCTCGGCAGGGCGAAGCATTTGCGATGACGGTCAAGGAGACCAATACTACAGGTGATGGGTTAGAGAGTCTGTTCTTTCTTTCTGTTTCTTTCATCTATTTTGATTGATTGATTCTTTAGTACCTTTTGGATGCTTGTGTTATATAATTAGTGTAGCTATAGAATATCCTGACAGAGATAACAGTAATAAGACAGGTGGAGACCATGACCATGCATGTTATTCTTTGCATATGATTGTTCTTAGTGAGATAAGACCTTATTAGACTATGATTGCTGGGGGTTTGACCTAGAAGGAGTACGATCACCCTTAAATTTCGAGAACGAAATTATTTTAAGGGGGATAGACTTGTCACTACCGTATTTTCTAGAAAAGGATATTTTGGTCATTTTATAATTAATTAAATATTGTGCATGTTAAATATTTATTTATTGTATTATTTATTTATTATTAGCATGTTAGATTTATTTTTTGGACTTGTGTTAGTGGACCTAACTAGTTAGAATAGATCCATGGACCAACATGTTTTAATTGTTAGAATTGAGCCCAACTAGAAAGTCCATTAATTAGGAGGATGATTAAATTAATTAAACCATTGGACTAGAAGCTTCCCTCCTTAGTTAATTTCTTCATGAGAGGCCTCACGGGGTATTTTAGACTTTACATAGAAGCTTGAGGGAGGGAGCAAGTGAGGCCTATATAAAGGAGATGAAAACTTTCTCTCTCTTCATTTTTTATTCCAAATCAAGATCTAGAATTTTCTTCAACCAAAATTTATCAAATCCCTACCAAATTTCCACCCAATTACTTCTTAAATTACCATTGGAGACTAGAAGAGCAAGGATCTAGAAGGAGGAAGTAAGGATCTACAAAGAGGAGCAAGGATCTAGAAGTTGGAAGCTAATTTCACCAATTTTGGAGGTTTTATTGGGAATCCATCTCCCAATAGGTATAATTCAGTTTTTTCCCCTTAAAATAGCTTCTAAATCTGAGATTTAATCATGAATAATCAACCCATATGTATGTACTACCCATAGAATTTGGTTTTGTGTTTATAGGAGACCTATGGAGAAAGTTATGGTCTTTTTGTGACAATTTTAGGGGAATTCCGTAAATGACTTTTGTTGTGTGTGTCAATTGATCCTATAGATCAATTTGGCATATGTTTATGTGTTTGGGGCTAGTGTTGTGTCCATAATTGGGTACGTGTAGGTCGTATCCCAACAATTTGGTAATACATGTTATTTTGGGGGTTTTTCCTCCGACACGGGACTTTGTACATATCGTATTTTGACACGGACACATAGATCTATATTTGACACTTTGGTTTGTTCATAAATATTATATGTGATTTGTTTGTATCCTTCGGAGTGCAATTGGATGTGTGGTGGACTCGTGTCGCATGCGTATCCTAGATCTAGTGGGATACGGTTTGATACTCTCCAATTGTTGTGTATTTATGTGTAGATCTAATTAATTATGCTTTAATTCTTGAATTATAATTGTGTATGTATCTATATATATTATATATGTATTATGTATATTTATTATAGTGTTTATTGTATCATAGATCTATGTATTATATATGTATTAATAAAATATATATTATGTAGCATTCTTCTACATGCATTAATATATATGTTAGGGATGTAAATATATGTATATGTTTTATATAATATATGTGTATGTTTAATTAAGTAATTAGATTATTTATAGTTATTATATGATTATATATATATATATATATATATATATATATATATATATATATATATATATATATATATATATATATATATATATATATATGTAGATATATATTTATAAGTGGTAGCATATGTATATATAATATAGTAGATATATTTATTTGTGGTTATATATATATATAGTTATATTATATATTGTTATGTATTTATATTATTGTATGATTATATATATGTATACATATATGTATAGTTATATATACATATTACTATATGTGTGTGTGTATGTTACTATGTGGTATTCTATACAATTTACTATGTATAAGTGTATGTATAGTTATATATAGTTTTATATGTATATCGTATAAATATATATTGTGGGTTATATATATGTATTTAAATATATATTGTATAAATATATATGGTGGGTTATATATATGTTTATATATATATATATATATATATATATATGGTAATTAATATATATATAAATATGTTCCAAATTGCTATTTGTATTATAGTATACTATATATGTATATATTTAGTTGTAGCATATAAATTTATTAGAATAGTTAGTATATTTTAGTTATCAATTGTTATGAGTATCTTTTATATATTATATATTTGAAGGTATGTATGTACGTATATATGTATTAATAGTTAGTGTATAGTTGGTAGTTAGTATTATTCTATTAGTACATACTAGAGTTATATTGGATTGATATATGTAATTATTGATGGGTAGTTAGTATATATATATGAGATTTTGGCAATTACCTTGAGATACCAAGGTAAGTATCAAGATATACCAAGGTATGAGTAGTAGGTATTGGCATAAGTAATAGGATAGTTGTAAACTAATTATGGGTTGGTATTAAGGTGACTAAAATAAGGTATATAGTATTATATAAATACTAAATGCATAGTAGTTTATAATTATTGTTGGATAGTTAGTATAAATAAGGTTTTGAATTTACCTTGAGATGCCAAGGTAAGTATCAAGGTATTGGAGGATAATCAAGGTATTGGGTTTGGATATCAAGATAGAGGTATAGTATTGCGATACCAAGTTGGTTCGAAACCAAGGTATCCATTTAGCATTTGCAATTAGAATTTTATATATATAATATTGTTTGATATGTACATATGTGTTATATTTATCCCTTGTTTGCGTATCCTGAGATACGGTATCTTAGTATCCTAAGATGTAGCTTGTATGGCCTAGATTCATAGTGTGTGAGCCCAATATCTTTGAGTTAGACTCATGCAACCTAGAAATAGGTAGTTGACCATAATTTGACTATAGTTGACCATAGTTGACTTAGAGTTGACCTAGTTTGACTTTTGACTTAGAAATAGTTTTATGACCTAGAAATTGAGTAGTTTAATTTATTTCTCTTCCCCAAAACTTGTATTAATGCAATATTTCATATATAGGTCTGTGACACCAGTTCGGACATCATTTTTTCATCATTTGCTCTGGACCACAGGCGAGTACATTCTCTGATAGTTTCCATTATTTGATTACCACTATAATTCAAGTATTTAGAAATATTACTTATGATTCTTGACACGATGGTACACGGATTGGTATTGTTATTGGATCGTCAGTCATGGGATGTTACCTTGATTATGGAGATGGTATCAGATACTGTCCTTGTTGGTATTGGATAACATTGGATATTGTAGATTAAACATTGGATACATTGGCTAGTGACGTGTCATGATTCGATCCATCATATCAGTTGGGGCGGGGGAAATACCAATTAAATATGTGATCAAGAAACTATCGGCTAGTAGTGTAATCATTGGCTACTAACTAACTATGCAATTCACGTATGGTTGAGTTAGCTCCTTAGTGTAATCATTGAATCTCCCAGGCCGATCACATATTTAGTTAGTATCTCAAATCACATAGTTATTATAGATTCCATTATTCAGTTCATTGATTACCATGTTCTATTCTGACATTATTGTTTATTCCTTTATTCTTGTACGCATTGATTATATTCTGTTGTTAGTATTGCCTATTCTTTTATTGTTCTTGATTATCAGTTATATCCTCATCGTAGATAGCATCTTCTATTCTACTGCTTTATAGTTTTTATTAATTAATTGGAACTGCTATTGGGTTGTACTTCGCTCCATTCCTGACTTAAAAATATTTTTCAGAGGATCCGGGAGATTGGTGTCCGACATACTACGGACCTCAGCCTATAGATGGTGCAGACTTGGACCCACTAGTTCTGGAGTGACTGTCGAAAGATTTAGCCGGATTCACTAGTTGGCATAGTTAGTTCTCTTTAGCATTTTGGTACCGGATTTGTTTTCGGCATATATTTGTGTTTGGATATTATTTCTATTTGTTGTTGTTATATTTTTAACTGCTTAGTTATGTTAGACTTCTTTGATATCTTCTCGTGCCATAGTAATGTGATTGAGTATTGTGTCGAACTAAGTTGATTATACTCTCATCTTGGAGTTGAGATATTATTGGAGGTTTATGCTTTATAGTGAGATAATTAGATAGTATAGTTGACCAAGACAGCGTTCTACCGCCGATGCTGCGGCGTAGGCTGGGCGTTATTTCCGACTTGCATCCCTACACCAGGTGCAGGTCGTGACACATTTTTAGTGGTGGTCCATGCAGGTCAGGCTTCGCAATATTGCGATGTCGTGGTAGTGCGACGACTTAGTTGTACTACTGCGTGCCTGCGATAGGACGGATACTAGGATGAGAGAGGGATACTCAATCACAACTAGGAATTCTAATCTGAATTAAATCGCTACTTTTGATTCCTTTTGAATACTTTTGTCCTTCCTTGATGATATCTTATCTTGTGTCGAATTGATCTCTTTTGTTTTGATCTGTCTTCAGGATGCCGCCGAAGACTAGATCCCATCGATCGGGAGCAGTTTCTGCGAGGTCTGCCACCTCTCAATCTTCCACTCAGGCAGTAGGGTTTGTACCTCCTATGATATTAGTTCATGTAGGAGTCTCGGCTGTCTTCGGGATTTCTCCTCCACCTGTTCCGAGGACTACTCCAGTTGCTTCGGAGGGACTTCCACCACCTCCATTTTCAGGAGATACCGCACCGATAGTTGCACTGTTTAGAGATATAATGGAATTACAGAGGGCACAGATAGAAGCCCAGCACAGGCAGTCAGATTTGATGCGGTAGAGTATGGAAAACGCCCATCAGATAGCTATATCAGTAGTTCAGAAAGAGGATCCTTCACAGCCACAGGATATTTAGATCAAGCCAGGCAATATTCAAAATTTCAAGAAGCTTGAGCCTCGAGTTTTCAAGGGTACAGAAGGTATAGTCTATGCTGACGATTGGCTTGAAGATATCGAGCGACTCATGAAGGTGTCCCGTCTTGCGGAGGATCTGAAGGTTGAGGCGGTAGGACTTTAACTGTTTGACGTTGCTCGCACTTGGTTCAGGAATGAGCCAATTCTTACTGATGCGGGACAGTCTTGGGAGATATTCAAGGATCTCTTTAAGAAGAAGTTCTTTGCTCGGACGGACAGATTGAAATTAGGAAGGCAATTTGAGAGCCTTACACAAGGAAGCATGTCCGTAGAGGAGTATGCCGCAGAGTTCGGGAGGCTGAGCCGATTTGCGGAGTACTTGGTGAGAGAGCCAGAAGTTTGGGCTATCCGTTTCCACGAGGGTCTGACTTGGGAAGTCAAGATTCTCATTCCGTCTTTCTACGAGACATATTTTGAGATACTTTCGGAGGAACGCAAGGTCAAGAGGGAGTGGAACTTGAAGTCGAAGAGGGACCGTGATATGTTTGGGGGTGACAATAGCAATACGGGACCGACAAAGAGGCCTCGGTTCCAGCAACAACAGTTTCCAGTACAATTCGGAGCCTATCAGCAGCAATATCATATGCCAGAACCTATTGTTGGTCCAGTACAAGCTCCAGTACAGCAGATACCAAGGCAGCCTCGGAGACAGGTGCAACAGGCTCCTCAATGCACCTATTGCAAGAAGGCTGGGCACACTTGAAAGATGTGCCGGAAGAGACTTGGAGCATGCTTACATTATGGATCAACGGAGCATATGGTGAAGGATTGTCTCTGGACAATTCAACGTCCAGGCCAGGATGCCGATCAAGGGCAGAGAGGTGGAGTTAGGCGACCTGTAGCACCACAGATTGCTCATCACCCGTAGAGGGAGCTACCTCGGCAGGACGAAGCATTTGCGATGACGGTCAAGGAGACCAATACTACAGGTGATGGGTTAGAGAGTCTGTTCTTTCTTTCTGTTTCTTTCATCTATTTTGATTGATTGATTCTTTAGTACCTTTTGGATGCTTGTGTTATATAATTAGTGTAGCTATAGAATACCCTGACAGAGACAATAGTAATAAGACAGGTGGAGACCATGACCATGCATGTTATTCTTTGCATATGATTGTTCTTAGTGAGATAAGACCTTATTAGACTATGATTGCTGGGGGTTTGACCTAGAAGGAGTACGATCACCCTTAAATTTCGAGGACGAAATTATTTTAAGGGGGATAGACTTGTCACTACCGTATTTTCTAGAAAAGGATATTTTAGTCATTTTATAATTAATTAAATATTGTGCATGTTAAATATTTATTTATTGTATTATTTATTTATTATTAGCATATTAGATTTATTTTTTGGACTTGTGTTAGTGGACCTAACTAGTTAGAATAGATCCATGGACCAACATGTTTTAATTGTTAGAATTGAGCCCAACTAGAAAGTCCATTAATTAGGAGGATGATTAAATTAATTAAACCATTGGACTAGAAGCTTCCCTCCTTAATTAATTTCTTCATGAGAGGTCTCACGGGGTATTTTAGACTTTACATAGAAGCTTGAGGGAGGGAGCAAGTGAGGCCTATATAAAGGAGATGAAAACTTTCTCTCTCTTCATTTTTCATTCCAAATCTAGATCTAGAATTTCCCTCAACCAAAATTTATCAAATCCCTACCAAATTTCCACCCAATTACTTCTCAAATTACCATTGGTGACTAGAAGAGCAAGGATCTAGAAGGAGGAAGTAAGGATCTACAAAGAGGAGCAAGGATCTAGAAGTTGGAAGCTAATTTCACCAATTTTGGAGGTTTTATTGGGAATCCATCTCCCAATAGGTATAATTCAGTTTTTTCCCCTTAAAATAGCTTTTAAATCTGAGATTTAATCATGAATAATCAACCCATATGTATGTACTACCCATAGAATTTGGTTTTGTGTTCATAGGAGACCTATGGAGAAAGTTATGGTCTTTTTGTGTCAATTTTAGGGAAATTCCGTAAATGACTTTTGTTGTGTGTCAATTGATCCTATAGATCAATTTGGCATATGTTTATGTGTTTGGGGCTAGTGTTGTGTCCATAATTGGGTACGTGTAGGTCGTATCCCAACAATTTGGTAATACGTATTGTTTTGGGGGTTTTCCCTCCGACACGGGACTTTGTACATATCGTATTTTGACACGGACACATAGATCTATATTTGACACTTTGTTTTGTTCATAAATATTATATGTGATTTATTTGTATCCTTCGGGGTGCAATTGGATGTATAGTGGACTCGTGTCGCATGCGTATCCTAGATCTAGTGGGATACGGTATGATACTCTCCAATTGTTGTGTATTTATGTGTAGATCTAATTAATTATGCTTTAATTCTTGAATTATAATTGTGTATATATCTATATATATTATATATGTATTATGTATATTTATTATAGTGTTAATTGTATCATAGATCTATGTATTATATATGTATTAATAAAATATATATTATGTAGCTTTCTTCTACATGCATTAATATATATGTTAGGGATGTAAATATATGTATATGTTTTATATAATATATGTGTATGTTTAATTAAGTAATTAGATTATTTATATTTATTATATGATTATATATATATATATATATATATATATATATATATATATATATATATATATATATATATATATATATATATATATATATATATATATTTATAAGTGGTAGCATATGTATATATAATATAGTAGATATATTTATATGTGGTTATATATATATATAGTTATATTATATATTGTTATGTATTTATATTATTGTATGATTATATATATGTATACATATATGTATAGTTATATATACATATTACTATATGTGTGTGTATGTTACTATGTGGTATTCTATACAATTTACTATGTATAAGTGTATGTATAGTTATATATAGTTTTATATGTATATCGTATAAATATATATTGTGGGTTATATATATGTATTTAAATATATATTGTATAAATATATATGGTGGGTTATATATATGTTTATATATATATATATATATATATATATATATATATATATATATGGTAATTAATATATATATAAATATGTTCTAAATTGCTATTTGTATTATAGTATACTATATATGTATATATTTAGTTGTAGCATATAAATTTATTAGAATAGTTAGTATATTTTAGTTATCAATTGTTATGAGTATCTTTTATATATTATATATTTGAAGGTATGTATGTACGTATATATGTATTAATAGTTAGTGTGTAGTTGGTAGTTAGTATTATTCTATTAGTACATACTAGAGTTATATTGGATTGATATATGTAATTATTGATGGGTAGTTAGTATATATATGAGATTTTGGCAATTACCTTGAGATACCAAGGTAAGTATCAAGATATACCAAGGTATGAGTAGTAGGTATTGGCATAAGTAATAGGATAGTTGTAAACTAATTATGGGTTGGTATTAAGGTGACTAAAATAAGGTATATAGTATTATATAAATACTAAATGCATAGTAGTTTATAATTATTGTTGGGTAGTTAGTATAAATAAGGTTTTGAATTTACCTTGAGATGCCAAGGTAAGTATCAAGGTATTGGAGGATAATCAAGGTATTGGGTTTGGATATCAAGATAGAGGTATAGTATTGCGATACCAAGTTGGTTCGAAACCAAGGTATCCATTTAGCATTTATAATTAGGATTTTATATATATAATATTGTTTGATATGTACATATGTGTTATATTTATCCCTTGTTTGCGTATCCTGAGATACGGTATCTTAGTATCCTAAGATGTAGCTTGTATGGCCTAGTAGTGTGTGAGCCCAATATCTTTGAGTTAGACTCATGCAACCTAGAAATAGGTAGTTGACCATAATTTGACTATAGTTGACCATAGTTGACTTAGAGTTGACCTAGTTTGACTTTTGACTTAGAAATAGTTTTATGACCTAGAAATTGACTAGTTTAATTTATTTCTCTTCCCCAAAACTTGTATTAATGCAATATTTCATATATAGGTCTGTGACACCAGTTCGGACATCATTTTTTCATCATTTGCTCTGGACCACAGGCGAGTACATTCTCTGATAGTTTCCATTATTTGATTACCACTATAATTCAAGTATTTAGAAATGTTACTTATGATTCTTGACACGATGGTACACGGATTGGTATTGTTATTGGATCGTCAGTCATGGGATGTTACCTTGATTATGGAGATGGTATCAGATACTGTCCTTGTTGGTATTGGATAACATTGGATATTGTAGATTAAACATTGGATACATTGGCTAGTGACGTGTCATGATTCGATCCATCATATCAGTTGGGGCGGGGGAAATACCAATTAAATATGTGATCAAGAAACTATCGGCTAGTAGTGTAATCATTGGCTACTAACTAACTATGCAATTCACGTATGGTTGAGTTAGCTCCTTAGTGTAATCATTGAATCTCCCAGGCCGATCACATATTTAGTTAGTATCTCAAATCACATAGTTATTATAGATTCCATTATTCAGTTCATTGATTACCATGTTCTATTCTGACATTATTGTTTATTCCTTTATTCTTGTACGCATTGATTATATTCTGTTGTTAGTATTGCCTATTCTTTCATTGTTCTTGATTATCAGTTATATCCTCATCGTAGATAGCATCTTCTATTCTACTGCTTTATAGTTTTTATTAATTAATTGGAACTGCTATTGGGTTGTACTTCGCTCCATTCCTGACTGGAAAATATTTTTCAGAGGATCCGGGAGATTGGTGTCCGACATACTACGGACCTCAGCCTATAGATGGTGCAGACTTGGACCCACTAGTTCTGGAGTGACTGTCGAAAGATTTAGCCGGATTCACTAGTTGGCATAGTTAGTTCTCTTTAGCATTTTGGTACCGGATTTTTTTTCGGCATATATTTGTGTTTGGATATTATTTTTATTTGTTGTTGTAATATTTTTAACTGCTTAGTTATGTTAGACTTCTTTGATATCTTCTCGTGCCATAGTAATGTGATTGAGTATTGTGTCGAACTAAGTTGATTATACTCTCATCTTGGAGTTGAGATATTATTGGACGTTTATGCTTTATAGTGAGATAATTAGATAGTATAGTTGACCAAGACAGCGTTCTACCGCCGATGCTGCGGCGTAGGCTGGGCTTTGTTCCCGACTTGCATCCCTACACCGGGTGCGGGTCGTGACACGTTAATTCGACAGTCACGAGTTAGGACTGTAAAAATTAGACAGTCCTATATAAATATAGGACTGTCAAATATTCTACAGTCCTAAATTAATAGAGGACTATCATAAATTCGACAGTCCTATATAAAAGTAGGACTGTCATAATTTGGACAGTCCTACTTAAAAATAGGACTGTAAAAATAGTGACAGTCCTGGATAATTATATGAAGTTATTAATTTTTATATTATTTTATATTGGTTATAGGACCAACCTTGTTCAGATATTGTGGCACATCCTGCTGTTGGTGTTGATGTGGATGATATTTTCTCAACGGATATTAAATTTTCAAGCCATGAAGAAGCATTAGAGTGGTGCAGAGAAGTTGGGAGACGACATAAGGTAGTTATTGTCATTGCAAGATCCATCAGATCTCGGCCGGGCCAAAAATATCTTGATCTGGGATGCGAAAGAGGAGGTGTGTTTAGGGAGCATCATAAAAAAAAGGGTGTTGTTGAAAAAGAAATCCCTAAGAAAAACGTTGGGACGAGAAAATGTGGTTGTCCATTGAAGGTGTTGATTGTAAAAGTTGAAGATGTGAAGTGGATAATCGAAGTTAAGAATGGAAGACACAATCATCCTATTCCAGGGACACTTATGGGTCATGCCTACGTGGCACGGTTGAAGGAGGATGAGAGAAAGTTGGTTGAAGAATTGTTCCTTTCAGGAGTTGCACCGAAACAAATTTATACTGTCGTGCGACAAAAACAAGATGGGAACAAGTCTACCATGAGGACGATTTATAATAGTTTGGCCAGAGCGAAATGCAATAGTATGAAAGGAAGAATGGCGATGCAGCAAGTATTGAAGTTGCTTGGGGAGCATCACTACGTGGAGTACCATAGAAGACATCATCAAACTGATGAACTCCTTTCATTGTTTTGGGCTCATCCTGATTGCACACACTTGGCTCGGTCCTTCGCAGACGTGTTGGTCCTTGATTGTACATATAAGACCAACAAGTTCAAGATGCCTCGTTTTCACGTTGTCGGGTTTACGTCTACGGGAAAAACATTTACAGTCGCTTTTTGTTTTATGAAGAGTAAGACAGTAGAGGATTACATATGGGCGTTGAGGAAACTACAATTCCTTTACACAGGTTACAAAGAGCCATCTGTTTTTGTTACTGACAGAGAATATGCGTTGATAAATGCTATAGATATTGTATATCCTCATGCGCATAGACTACTATGCACTTGGTATATAAATAGAAATATCCAAGCTCAATGCAAGAGAAAATTTGAAAATGTGGACGGTAAAATCGACATGCTTCACTTCGAAGAATTCTACAGTGATTGGAGTCTTATATGGCGAGCAAGTACTACAGACAGTTACGACACAGCATGGTACATGTTCCAACAAAAGTGGAAGACGAGTAACCCGACATGCATATCTTATATCAAAGATACATGGCTAGAACCACATAAAGAGCAATTCATCTTAGCATGGACCAACATGGTGAAGCATTATGGCACGATCACTACGAACCGGGTCGAAGGAGCACACTCATGTTTAAAAAGATATCTACGGTCATGATCCCTAGCAATTTTGTCTCTGTTTGGCAATCGATTCATTTGATGACTATTGTCACGGTGAACGATATTGTAGCATCATTTGAGATGACCCTCAATACTGCAAAGCATGAATATAAGCAAGAACACCTCTTGGATGGTTTAACCCATGTGGTATCTCACAAGGCCTTGGGGTTATTGTTTGAGGAGATTCGTAGGTCGAAGTCGGTGGGTTATGATCCCGAGGTTTGCGGTTGTTCATATCGACATTCACTCGGACTTCCGTGTGCACATAAGATCAACGAATATTGTCGTAAATCTATACCTATTCCAATAAATGGTGTTGACCAACGTTGGCGACAGCTGTCGATAATGCCGACGGTGGAAGTGCAAGATGATTTCTTTGCGTTGTCCCAAGTGAAACTACTGCACGCAAGGTGGTGTGGCACATCAAAACCGGAAAGAAGATCCATTGAGGTTAAAATCCAAGAGATTGCAGTCCCAGCAACAACTCGATTGCAAGAGCCATCCGTTGTTCGAACTCCTAAGGGAAGACCACAGTCAAGAAAGAGTAGAGCAAAAAAGAAGGAAGACGAGTCAACTAAAAGAGATCCATCCTTATTTGAATATATCGAACGCAGTTTGGAGGCAAAGTCCTTAATGGATCGGGGGGTATTTTCGCAGAAAAAGAGTAAGCTAACTATTCGAAGGGGGAAGAAACAGAAAATGATAGATGCAGTCACGACGGAGGGTTTTGATAACTTTTCTGATTCTTATAGTCTATATATTGATAATTTCCTACCTGAGATACAGAATTTCATTTGGTCTATTGTTGATGTTCCTGCGGATGGCCATTGTGGATACCATGCACTAGCAAGACAACTAGGCTATTCAGTTGAAGCAGGATGGCGACAGGTTAGGGAAGAGCTGTACGAGGAGTTGGAGTCGCGACTAGCATTCTATAGCCAGATACTTGGCGAAGAAATTGTTGGAGATTTGTTGGCAGGCATACCTTGTACGAAAACAGTTACCGGGCCAGACCATTACATGGATGTCCCGCCTGCTGCTTACGTATTCTCTAATCGGTATAAGTTACCTATTATAATTATCTCACAAGGTATTAACAATACTTTCTTTCCAATGTGTGCCCCCCGGGCCGAATACCGAGTATCCAATCTATGTTGCATAGGGCATATCGGACAACACTTCGTCATCCCAAGGTTGATCGCTCATTCTCCTATTCCGCCACCTTCTACGCTTTGGTATAAATACGCACCTGAGGAAGCGATCGCATGGACGACACCCTACAAGGATGCAATGGTTGCCTATAAGAAGATGATGAAGATGGAGGATCCAAAAATCATACCGGACGACTACTTTGATATTCTAATCGATTGATACAGTATATTAAAAATATATTTTGTGTTGATCCATGTATGTTTAACTGTATATTGAACTATATGTTGTATGTTGTGTAATGAAAGGAGTTATGAAGATTTTGACTGTATATTGTGCATTGCTACTAATAACTTAGGACTGTCAATATGTAAGACTGCCAGGATACTAGGACTGTCACAATTATGACAGTCCTAGTATATGCTTGGACTGTCATAATTGTGACAGTCCTAAAGTTTACCAACTGTCATATATGGACAGTTATGTAACTTTAGGACTGTCACAATTTTGACAGTCCTAGTATATACTAGGACTGTCAAAATTGTGACAGTCCTAAAGTTTACCCACTGTCATATATGCACAGTTATGTAACTTTAGTACTGTCACAATTTTGACAGTCCTAGTATATACTAGGACTGTCAAAATTGTGACAGTCCTAAAGTTTACCCACTGTCATATATGCACAGTTATGTATGCAGCTCAAATTGATAGTTTAAACTTTGATACAACTTTTACAAGGCAAAATTAACTCAAAGTGTCACAACAAGGCAAAATTATAGTTTAAACTTTTACAACTCAAAGCCTCAATATCGTCAAAAGTCATATTCAGTCAAACTTTTACAACTTTTACAGCTCAAATTTTGACAATTCTCAAAAGTCATATTCAGTCAAACTTTTACAACTCAAAATGATTGTTTAAACTTCATGGCGCCTCTTTGTACGTTGCTCTCTATTTTCCAAGAAAGGATAATCTTCAGCGTTGTCGATTTATTGGAGTTCGTCATTGATTGTCATATAATTCGAACCCTGGCAACTTACGAGGCTTCTTCCCAACTTTTTCACTTTCCTTGCCTATTCATGAGAATTAAAAAAAATTGTTAGCCACAGTTACAAATATCAAACTTAAAGTCTACAAGTTGGCTCACCATCTTGACCAGTACAGTATACAAGGCCGATTTGGTAGGAAGATCTGACGGTACACGCACAATATCTTCTCCGCGTTGGAACAAGGTTGGTAGTCTGACACCGGCGTAGTAGGCGAGGTAGTCGTCGCTGCAGTCAGCCATATTGACTGCTGCTAGCCAGTCGGTATCTCTAATAACGTGGCGTTGCCACTCGGTGAAGAAGGCCGATACCCAGTTGAACGACGCAGGAATATAGTTTAGCGGTTTTGTCCCGCGCGGAGGAGTTATCATTTTCAAAGTGCGCCTTGGGACAGTTTGTACGTAGCCAAACTGACGGAGCACTCTATCCGGCATATAAGCCTCTACGATTTCATGACAACTGATAAGACCGTGATATAAGGCGGTTGGTTGCAATGGACGGCTAGTCTGTCGCAAATTACGGTATGGATCCCATACAATCTGCACCACATAAAATTTTGCATAACGTCATTTAGCATAACGTAGTAAATTAATACCAATTAAGTACAAAATTAGGTCTAAATTCACCTCTTCTGTCGTCATGTCTTCGAGTGCATGCCGTAGGACGGCCAATGTGTGAGAACGTTTGGCATCTTCCTTAGTTGGCTTCCATCGGCACATTCTAGGCAGGTTCTCGTCATACCCTCGGTTCAGTTTCGCCCGCTGCAGGGTTGGAAAGTGCTCGTATATCCATGCCTTCACGTAAAAAGTATTAAAAATATATTAGTCCAAAAATAAATAACACAATTTAAATTTATGTATACAAGTTGATATATCTATACATGGAGTAGAGTCTGGCATCCGGATATTATCTTCGAACCCACACGGGATGCCGAACCAAGCTCGCGGTAAAGGTATGCCAGTATACCGCTTCCCCAAGAAATTTCGTCCATCGTGTCAATGTTGTCCAAATTGAGAAAATATTTGGCATTTATGGACGTTCCTGACTTATCGGTAATGCCGACAGCCCCTAAGATGAACTGCATATATCCGCGGGCCACATTTTCGCTATTATCAATTTCGGGGGCCGGCTCAGCGAATATCTCCTCCAAATATTTTAGAGGAAGTCCGTAGGACTTCTTGAATTCTCGAAGACTAGTAAAACTAGTGGCATCAACTCCCAGACACCCTGATACATAATCCACAATATAGTCGTAAAAGTTGATGCTCGACTCATCAAAAGTTTGATTCATCATGACTCGACCATCAACCCTAAGTCCCAATATATGATGGACGTCATCAAGGGTAATCGTCAACTCCCCATTGGGTAGATGGAAAGTGTTGGTTTCTGGATGCCACCGTTCTACAAATGCTAAAATCAGTGCATTATCCACCGTCGTATATGAGTAGCTACCCAAATATTGTAGACCGGTGGGACTGATTTTTGCCTTCACATCATCTCCCAATAATTTATACCTCCATGTATTGCATTTTTTCCCGTGGTTGATCATCGTCAACATACGAGAACTCTCCTGAAAAGTAAACAATTGGATAAAATTATACCTCTATGTAAAATAAACTTTGAACTTACAACTATATATAAATTTACCATAACGTAATGCACTTACCGGTGTAAGCCCCCTGATTTTCAGGGATTTCTAAATTTGAATTGTCATAATTTTATGCAATTTTTTGGGATTTTTTTCTGTAAATAAAACCTAGTCTTTTGGTAATTAAATAATTTTTAATTGTTGTTAAATAATAGTAAAATATTATGGAAATAATATTTTATGGTGTAAAATGGAAAACCGAACATAGAATAATTTTCTGAGAATTTATTGGACTCCGGAATCAGTTTAAAGCTCTAGAAACTATTAAATAAATAAACCGAATTAAACCCGTGCCAAACGCCCAACATCCCCATGAGAGCCGAAGCCAAGCCCAAGGAGCGTTGACCCAGCCCAAATCCTAGGACAAACCCAAGCCCAAATTTCTGCATGTATAAATGCCTACTTTCCTAGTTTTCTCCAAAAAGAAAAAGAAAAGGAAAAAGAAAAGGAAAAGAAAATCCCAAATTCCCCAAATTCCCCAAATCCCTAAACCTAACCCTAACCCTAAGCCGCCACCCTTTCCCTGACCTCTCCGGCGAGCCTCCAGTCGTCGCCCTAGCCGAAACCCTAACCCACGTCGACCCCTCCTCTTTCCTCCTCTAGAACCCACAGTCCCCTCGCCTCCGCTGCCCAGCCATCGTCCCCGACACCTCAAGATCCTCCACCGCAGCCACCGACCCGCTGCCCTAGCACCCGTCTCCCCTCTCCCCTCGCCGCCGTCTCCATCGAGCCTGCCGCAGCCGACCTAGCCCCGACTCCACCTTCCCTCCTCATCCTCCACCTCCCTCTCCTTCACCCAAGTCCGCCCGCTGCACCCCTCGACTACCTCCTCCGCCATCCCCCGCCTAGTCACCCCCTCAGAGTTCCTCGACCCTCATCCTCTCCGTCGACATCCCCAGACTGCTCCTCCTCCACAGCCCGACCACCCATCCTAACCATCTCCAGCCACCCTACCTCGATGACCTAACTCCCCGTCCCCAGCCCGCACGACCACCGCACGCCGAACTCCCCGACCCCTCTCTCCTTCTCCTCCTCCATCTCCAGTAGCCGGCCCCAGCCTCAACCACGCCGGAGCCCTAGTTTGACCTCTTCCTCCGCCTGAGTCTTCTTCCTCCTCGTGTCCTCCACCGACCTCGGCCAGCCCCGTCCCCGCCGTTCCTTCCTCCGCCTCGAGCCACCGGCGTCGTCCCCTCACCCCGCTGCCCTCCGCCAGCACCCTCTGGCCCGCAGCAGCCAGCCCGCCGAACGCCGCCCTACGGCCACCGGAGCAGCCCTGACCTCGCCACTGCCGCCCGCGAGCGCCTCCCCGCTCGCCGTGCGACCCGACACAGCAGCCCTAGGCCGACCGTCCGCTGCCCTAGCCCGGACACAGTGGACACGGCCAGGACACGAATCCCGTGTCGAATCGACACTCGGACACGTGGAATTCAGCGTTCACGAAGCCCTGTTCAGGTACCATTTTCTCTCACCTCGTAACCCCATTTTCAATTCTGTCAGTTGCAACGCGTAGACTGCATGACCCCCTCGGTGCCCGTGCAAACCGCTCGGTGCTTCGCGTCCTGTGGTGATCGCACACCGCGATCCAAAAACAGGAAAAACAACACCCCGTTTCATCCCGGAACCGAGTGCGCCCCGCCAAACGGGACGACTTGGTCGCGTGCGGTCTTCACCGATACATGCACGACGTTGATACAGACGTGTGGGATTTCGCAGAAGTTGATTTGGATGTGTGTGCACACCAGAATCAACGCGTATCCGCCGACACCGCCATGTATCCGTCGGTTCTGGAACACGTTGTAACTTTGTGTACACACGTCGGATCGAGACGAAACTTGCGCCATCGGACTCGTAGCAATACACTGGTCCTGTGACCCAAGTTTGGTTCGATTCTGAGAACGTTGACAAAATCGCGTATCGTGGGCGGGCGATTTTGTGACCGGCTCATCGAAATCCAATTCTAAAAGTTCCGTTGGGTTCGTATCATCGTTCCTGACTTGTTGACACTAAGTTTGACGAATTTGGAGACCTTTGACCCTGACACGTTTTTTGGTGCGAAGTGGCCCACATGTGGACCCCGCTTTGGCCCCAAAATATCATTTTTGTCCCTGTGTCCAAATTGGACTCAAGGACAGGCATTTCTAGCTATTTGATATTTTCTGAATCTAATGGTGATATTTATTTCAGCAACCGGAGTAGTACCTGCAGATCACACTGAGACCAGAGCTACAGTTGGAGCCAGGACCCCAGGCAAGTGTACCTTGCCAAAACTTGCAGTCCTTGTTACTTATTTCCTTGGCTTATATATATGTATATATTGTGGTTCATTCTTGACCTAGGGCCGTGTGACTTTACTTAGCGTCCGATTGATAGTCGGGTGCCAACACCGTACGCGGCGTTGTGTATTGTCATCTAGACATGGATACCGAGACCCCTATTTCTCGTACTTGTCCTATCAAGTACATCATGACCCAGGACACTTGACACTATTCATGAGACAGGATCTTCCCGAGATAGTCGTGGTGATTCTGTATAGGATACAGGACTAGACAGAGATAATATATCCATAGATATTTATGACTTGTTGCATTTAGCTATGATCTTGCGTAACATAGACATGGGGCCACATGGACATGAGACGTATGATTACATTGGGTGGGGAGAGACACACAGGCTACAGGTTGATTATATATATTATGACGGCGTCTCAGTCTCACTCTAAGATAGACAGGTGCCGGTGTCTCAGTCTCTCGCTGAGCTAGACAACCACATGATATCACTGCTACCGGCTCCCCGACACAGAGCTTGTAGTAGTTTCAGCCTGAGTTCTAGTGCTGCTCTCATCTTGCATTTTACTTAGCTGGTTATATAGTGTTCCCATCTTGTTTCATTTATTGCTGGAGAGACACACAGGCTACAGGTTGATTATATATATTATGACGGCGTCTCAGTCTCACTCTGAGCTAGACAGCTGCCGGTGTCTCAGTCTCTCGCTGAGCTAGACAACTACATGATATCACTGCTACCGGCTCCCCTACACAGAGCTTGTAGTAGTCTCAGCCTGAGTACTGGTGATGTTCTCACCTGCATTTCACACAGATGTTTACATACTTGCCCTATTTATTCTATTTATTTTCTGCAATGCATTTGTTTTGGCTTGAGCTTTCTTGTACCTTGCTATGTCCCCTGAGGACCTGGATCCGGATTATGTCCCCAGGATTAGCAGAGGAGATCCACCCAGAGTTATATAGTACAAGAGCATTAGCAGGAGCAGAAGCAGGAACAGGAGCAGTTACTGGAGTAGTACCAGATTCAGCAGACGAGTGATCACCGAGGTTATCTTCTGAGTATATATTGTTTCCATACTCAGTATTGTTGTAGTTATCTTTATTCTCGTATCCTGACATATGTATCAGACTCATTACCGGGTTATTCCCCGAGTTTATATTTTATTGAGATATGATCTTGTTTTATGATTCTGATATTGTGGTATTTATTCTGTGGATGAGATTAGTATATTTGGACCCTTACTGTTATTTTACAGCTTAAGTGCGTCTGATGGATCCATTAAATTGGGCTTGTCCATCGGTGTGTGCTGCTGGCCATTGCCACGCGTCCAGTCCCTCGGTATTTTGGGACTGGGGCATGACAACCGGATTGTTCCATATTTGGTATGCAATATGGTTTTCGATCGGTAACATAGAGCAACCGTTTGGACGAGTGTCGACTGGACTATCTGCCTGCTCAGAAGGTCCTGAACCATCAGTAGTCCGGTTTTCGAGAGTTTGTGGGAGACTCTCGACAGGACTATCTGTAGGCTGAGAAGGTCCTGAACCATCGGTAGGCCGATTTGGAACATTTGGCATGTCCTCATCGGAGGAGGAAGAAGAACCGGAAGAACTAGGAGGAGCACGTCTCTTTGAACGAGTGGCAATCTTCTTCGTCAATCGACGTTTCCTCACTTTAGGGCGTGCCTCGGCCTCGCGGATAATGACACTTGGTTCAATAGTACGCGAAACTGTGCGTTCCTTACGCATCGACGCAGTAGGGCGTCTTCTCATTATATGTTCATCCACAGTGTCCTTCCCAGGGGCATGACTATAAGACAAAAAAATAATTTCTATTTTAACATCATAATTTAATTTTACAATCAGGACTGTAGCAATTTCTACAGTCCTGTAAGTATACAGGACTGCAGAATTTTCAACAGTCCTAATTTTTTAGGACTGTTGAAATGCCTACAGTCCTATATAAATTTAGGACTGTAGACAATTCGACAGTCCTTAATATAAATAGGACTGTCGATTTTCCTACAGTCCTAATTCTGTATGGGACTGTAGGAAAATCTACAGTCCCACCCGATACTGCTCGACAATGTCGACGAATCTCGACATTGTATGCCCTAAAATCGTGTTCGATCTACCAACTGAACGTCTAAACTACATCCTAAACTCCGCCAAGGACTTGTATGCCCTCATTTGAAGAATGGAAAGAAAATCACTCAAAATTTTCAAAATGCAATAGAATTTTTTTAAAAATTTGGACAATTTTGCAAATGCAATAGCACAAGGAGAATGATGATTTGTACCTTGATTCTTTCGAGACTTTGGGAGCCATCGACAAGGAGGAGTACAGACTCTCGGAGATCGGCCGGCGGGAAGGGGGAGAGCTCCGGTGGGGTGAGGAGGGTTTGGGAGAAAGTGGGCTAGTATGAGTAAACTATTGGGCTAGTGTAAGTAAAGTTTCCTCATTAATGGGCTAGCCCCAATCCTGGGCTAGCCCCAAGTAAATATAGTAGTGCCCTTATAATTATCCTAGATCTGTGGATGCGGTGGGAAATGAAATATTTGTGAAGAATGAGAGAATAATTATTTCTGTTAATAATAATAATAATAATAATAATAAAACAGAAAATTTACTGTAGCTAAATTAGTTTATATTAAATTAATGTAAACGAAAAGAGTTTATCTAAATTAAAAATAACGAAGCAGTCGGAAGAACAGACCACAACCGACACGTTTATAGCAAAAGACAAACGTTGGCTCCAATCTGGACCCATTGCTCAATTTTCGCCGACTGAGTTGGCCGAAATTGTGTTGCATAATTTCGGCCAACTTGGTTGGCAAAATTTGGGCAATGCGGCCCGCAGGTTGGGGTGGTTTGATTTGTTTTATGAATTTTTTTAATTAGTTATGTTTTGATTATTTTTTATTTAGTTTTATTTTGGATTTTGATTTAATTTTTTTTTTTTTTTTAGTTTGGATTTTGGTAGAAATTTTTTGTAGTTTTTTTTTTTTTGTACTTAGTTTTTTTTCTTTTTTTTCTCATATTAAAGTTTAAAGTTTATTTTGATAAGAACAAAAAAAACTAAGTAAAGAAAAAAAAACTAATATTTTGTTATTGTTCTCTAAGACTTAGAAAACGTAAATTAACTAAATCTGACTTAGAAAAAAAAAACTATTAAAATAAACTAAGTCTAAGAGGACACAAAAAAATAATATTTTTTTTTTTTCTTTATTTTTTTTTTCTTGTCAAACATTGCAATAAGAATTTTTTTTTACAATTTTCTAAGAAAACTAAACCGGTTTTTTTTTTACATTTAATTTATTATAATTTTTTTTTCGTTAAAGTAAATTTTCCTAAACCAAATTCTAAAACTGAACTAAATAAAAAAAACTAAATCCAAAATACAAAATCCAAAATAAAACTAAATCAAAAAAACTAAATAAAAAAATCAAAACATAACTAATTAAAAAAAAAATTATAAAACAACCCAAACCAAAACACCCTAACCCACGGACCCACTGTCCAATTATGCTAACCAAATTGACAAAAATTGAGCACTAAGCCCTAATTGGAGCTCACGTTCACCTTTTGTTATATACATATTGACCGCGGTCTATTCTCCGCCGCCAATTGAGTTAAATTTTAATTTAAATAAACTTATTTAATTTACATTAATTTAATATAAATTAATTTTATTACAGTAAATTTTTTGATAATAAATTTATTATAATTATTTATATTATAATACTTAGGTTTAAATAAAAAAATTATTTCTGTTAAAAAAAATGAGAATAAATATACATGTTTACCACCTCTTCAACAAACATTCACTTTCAACAACTATCCAAACAATCCAATTTTTTTTTCACTTTCTGACCAAACAACGAATATCATTTTTTTTTCACTTACATATTTTTCAATTCCACCAACTACACAAATTTTAAAAATTTCAATTCCACCAACAAAACAAATTTTGAAACGTACAGTTTTTTTTTTCACTTTCAACGGATCTCATTTGTTCTCCCCTTTCATAATTTTTCAATTCCTCCAACCAAAAGTCAAAATTTAGGATGTAACTCCATTTTTTTCACGGCCCTTGAGTTCTTCTGCCTGCATTGTGCCAAGTTTTTGTAGAGCTTTGGAGAATTCCAAATTAGAACCTATGACCAAGGGATTCACAGGCTAACAATAATGACACGACACCAGAATTGAGAAACATTTTCAATTTTTTATCACATTTTTTCAACTACCAGTAGTAAAATAAGACAGGACCAGAACCCACACAGACCAAACTAAAGAGACTGAAATCATAACATAACATCAGAACCAGATCAAAAAAGCATAACCATAGAACCAACACGAAGGGAACTCATTTTCCGGGAACTCGGTTCCTCACCAGTTCCCATCAGATCCACCTCCACCCCTCGAAGAGTAACCACCTCCATAACCACCGCCACCACGGCTGTAGCCACCGCCACCACCTCCTTCACGACGACCGCCTCCATAGCCTCCGCCGCCGCCGCTCCTGAACCCGCCGCCGCCGCCTCCACCGCCGCCGCCACCTCGCGACTGGGCTTCGTTGACGGTGATACTCCTCCCGTCGAGGTTCTGTCCGTTCATCCCCTCAATGGCGTCCTTCATCGCCTTCTCGTTGCTGAACGTCACGAACCCGAACCCCCGAGACCTCCCGGTCTCCCGATCATTGATAATCTAAACCATCATCACACCAGAAATCAATATATTTTCTTCAAAATAAAAAAACTAAAGAATAATTTACAGATCGAGAATGGAAGTGACCTTCGATTCGACGACCTCGCCATAGGAGCTGAAGGCCTCCTCGAGGGAGCGGTCGTCGGTGGCCCAGGCGAGGCCTCCGACGAAGCAACGGTACTCAACATCAGCACTCGCCATTGCTGAAGAAAATGAGAGAAAGAAACCCTAGATCTGGGAGAACGAGGGGACTGGGAAATCCACCTCAGTTGAGAGAGCACAAGAAATTTCTGAGGCGGACCGAGCCCTCCATTTATAGACCCCAAAACCCTAAACCTAACCCTAATTCCGGTCTGGTTCTTTACTTCTTTACCCCCTCTCCAGAATATACAATATTTTTGTATGTATACCCTTGTTAAATTTCTCTGTGATAAACAAAAGGTTAGAGACCCAAAAAAAAAAAAAAATGAATTATAAACTTCTACTAATTTTAATATATCAATTTTAGTAAAATATTTAATTCTATTATTGTTATATCGTGATTGTATACCGTCTTAGAGTAATTGTATTAACATAACTGGTAAACTCGCGTGCGTTGCGCATTAAATAATTTTTTTTCTGATATTATTAAAAAAATTAATATATTTGAATGAAAATTTATTATATATATATATATATATATTTATATTTTAATTCAAATTTGTTAAAAAATTAGTTATATTTTAATTATAATTTATTATGGATATATGTGAATAAAAGGAAGGATATTCCATTATAGAAAAGAAATTTTTTTAATTATAATCTTATATAATTTTTTAGTTAAATGGTTAATAATTTACAAACAGTTTGGACGGCTCATTTTTGAACTACTTCCAAGCCGTATTATAATTGTAGAGATGTCTAATATTGAAAAATAAATATGATTAGTCTATTATTGTCAGCAAAAGTAGTATTTTGTTTGTGTGATTTTTTTAGAAAATAAATTGATGGTAGAATTTTAGAAAACTAAACTAAATGATCCCGAAACCTTGACAAATATAACAATAGACATAAATCTTAACCATTATTCTTTCTTTGTAAAAGAATACCTTAACATTAATTACTTTACAAAATATTGGAACATATAGAAACACAAATGTGTATTCTAAAGAGTGTACTGGCAAAATAAATTTATAATAGGATTTTAGAAAACTGAATTATCTCAAGAGCTTTATATATATACAATATACATAGATCTTAACATTTATTACTTTACAAAATATCGGAGGAAGTAGAAACAAATATGAGTATTCTAAAGGGTGTAAACGCAAAACTCCTTCCCAATAATGTATGTACGATAGACCGGGTTCTTTTCCCGGTTTAAACAGATGGCACGGGTGATGAGCAAACTACAGTAGCGCTAGTTTGGGGATCACATATCACGTGATTTTGGTAGAGTTCGAGATTGAAAGGGCAGAGGGAAAATGAATATCTTAAGCCAACTCGAACCGCAAAATATCTGGGACATCAAATGACCATTTTAGCCCTCATAAATATCCGACATAATCTGTACTAGTCCATTCGAAAACAGAAAATTAGGAATAAAATATAAAAGTTTAAATTTATTTCAAATAAGACATATAATTTGTTAAATTTGTACTTTAAGCATACAATCGTCATAAATTTGGACGTAAGAATCATAATCTGAATTAAACAAATTATATAAAATATTTATACTATTTTTTAGGATGTAGGTTCTTAACTTACGTCACAGTCCTATTATGGGACGTAAGTTACCAATAAGTATTAAATTATTTTAGAAGATGCGGATTAAAATTTAAAATTGTGAACTTACGTCATAATCTAGTGCGTAGGTTAAGAATATACGCCCATTTATTTGACATAAGTTACTATTTTATTTTTTTATATATAAATATTTTTTGTTTTGTTCGTAATAGAAAAACCTAAATAAAGAAAATAAATTTCTTCCTTCAAAATTACTTAAGGAAGAAAAATCAAACATTCAACTAACTTGGGTCGCATGGCTAATTCGGCCGCATGGATTCATAGGCCGCATAGCAGAGTCGACCGTATGCGTGCCCAGGCCGTATGGATGACTCGGCCGCATGTTTGGTGTTACCGCATGGCTGACTCGGCCGCATGTTTGGCGTTGCCACATGAACACATTGCTTTAGAACATTACTCTGATCTAACGCCTTTGTGGTTTATGCAGTGACTTTGCCCACCACTCCTTCTGGCGAACTAGTCCTTGGGCACCGTCCACTATCCTTGTACATGAATCTCGGGAACCCTGCTGCACATATCGGTAGAAGACATGCAGTACACTCGACTGTTGCATCCTGGTCATTCGAAGCCTGCGGTATGGACATCATTGGACCAATTAGTCCCATCCAAACCTTAAATAAATAACAAAATAATTTAACTAACAAATTAATAATTAAAAAATTCTAAAAAAATTATAACTATCTGTTTACGTGTTTCCCTTACGTAGAAACATCTTAAAATTATTATAATTACTTAAACATATATTCAAATATATATATATATATATATATATATATATATATATATATATATATATATATATATATATATATATATATAACAAATCCAAATAAAAATATATTCAATATTCAAAATATATTTAAAATATTTTTTTATATCTAAACATATATCCACAGTTTTACAAACATACATATTTATAACAAACTTTAATTTAAATATATTCAAATCAAATTTAAACTATTTTAATATAATTTAAATAGTATTAATACTTTCTAATATCAATGAATTTTATAAATCTAATTTTCCAAAAAATATATATAATAATAAATTTTAATTTACAAATATTTGAACTATTTTCAACAATATTAAAAAAAAAATTACGTGCAACATACGTGCATTTACTAGTATATATAAAATTGTTAGTAATAAAAAACTGAAACAGAGAAAAAAAATTATATATATAAACACACACACACACACACACACACACACACACACACATATATATATATATATATATATATATATATATATATATATATATAATACGTTAACTTACTAATATGACTAATTAATATTTTAATTAGGGGAAGAATGACTTATGTCCTATATAGGGCGTAAACTCAACTTACGTCCAAATATTAGGCGATATTATGCTCCGCTTAATATTTTTTCAAACTATATGCCTTATTTAAAATAAACTTAAACTTTTATGTTTTATCCGTAATTTTCTAATTTGAAAAAGCTGGCAGGAGTCCGATCATAAGAGCATCCACAGTGAGGACACTCCAAAGACATAATCTAAATTATTATAAATTATGTAAATTATTATTTTTTGAGTGTTTACATGCTATTGGCACACAATGGTACATTCCAAATTAATCTCCTCTTTTTTCTCCCTCTTTTTTCTCTTTATTTTTCTTCCCTATTTGGTAATATTTTTCCTCTCTTTTCTCTTTATTTTTCTTTTATGTTTGATTATTTTTGGTGGGCCCATCAATTAATATAGAGGAGGTAGGACACACTCCAAATCTGGAGTATCTCGTAGCTTTTAGCAATTTTTAAGTATGCACAAGTGTCCATTGCAGTATTCAAGTGCTACAAATTTTGACTAAAATAAAAATGTAGCACTTGAAACATTTTCCACTGTGGACGCTCTAATAAATTAATAGGCCATACTTTTTCGTTCGTCACTGCCTCTATGATAGGTGGGCCTACCATTATCGTGATAGTTTGTAAATGAATATTTTAGCAAATGTTCCTATCTTAAATGTTAAAACTAGAATATACCTCCACTAATTTTTTAATCAAATGTCCCGAAAATCAATAAATTCGGTTAAAAAAGTGAAGGCATATCTTAAAATTTTAATTGCTCCGTACAAAGAATAGAAACATTTACTAGTTTTTTTTTAGTGGGAGTATATGGAAGTTTTAACAATTTTTTTTTTGGGTATTTGCTAAAATATCTCGTTTGTAAAAAAAAAACAAAAACTTAACAACCATTAATGTTTGGAAGAGCAAGAGTAGTTTTTTGAAAACAATTTTTTTTAAGATGTTCGACGTAACGTTCGCGCAAAATTTTGTGCACGCTGTATTGTATATCTTTTGGGTCCATTATTTTCAACTCCTACAAAATAAATAGAAGAAATAATATGCTCCTATGGCTCGATCCATCGATCTTCTGTCATCCAGTCAAAATCTTATACCTCATTTTGGTAACAACAATGGTCATTCGAGTTCGGTGAAATAACTTTTTAGACTGAATTTGAATTCTTGGGATTAATATTTAGGTTGCCTTTTCTCTTCTTCTTTTTTCTTAGAGTTTTTTGGAGAATATTTGGTAACAAACTACTTATCATAAAACTGTTGAAAAATTATTCCAAATTTGGTGCAGTATTTTATAGAAGATTCTCAGTTATTGTGAAAAGCTGCTTTACTGCTAGGAAAATAACCAAGCCTTAGGTTGGGTTTGTGATTGTTTATTGAATGTTATTTTTGCTTTTTTTTTAAAAGACATTCTAAAATTGTTGATAACAATTAGGGCTATTCGACTTATTTGGTCACAGTTGTAGCCAAATTAAAATTATTTAGTTGTGAAAGAATGATAGTTGAATCAAACCAACCAACTGGTCGGTTCGATTTTGAAACCGATTGACTTGGTTCGATATGGCTCGGCTCGGCTGATAGATTTTGTATTTGAACACAACATATTTAAAATCAACAAAAATTTAAATATGTTGAGCAATCTTTTGCCACATGTTTGCTAATAACTCATTTTTATCATTACATCTACGACAAACATAATATCTCATTTTCATCAATCTATTTCTGATAAAGAAAAAGAAAAGATATAAAAATAACAAACAACAAAGCAAAATAATAAAAATACATAAGGTCCACCGGTTGATCGGTTTGGTTCAATTTTTGATATTATCAATTCATTGACTAAATTAAACCGTTCAGTTATTAAGAACACTCAATCGACCCAACCCGAACAGTCCATTGGTTTGGTTAAAAAATGAACGTTTCGATTTGGACCAGATCATTCGATGCAAATTTGCAAAGCCCTAATAACAACAACTAATAAAACATATCAAAAGTCAATTTAATTTTGGAACAACTTTTGCTGCATAAGGAAAACTGTTACCATAAGTGTTGGAGTTTTCTTCTTAGGACTAGCAAAGATAGTCCCACATTGGCTATAACTCCAAGTGGGTATCTCAATATAAGCTTTGCTTGTTATTGAGGTATGCACATGGTTGTGGTGGGCCACATGTAGGTGCCATGTGGGAGTGTTTTCCTAGGAGGAGTAAGGTTAAACTCCTCAAGAAATTATTTATGCTTTTTGTTACTCTCTTGAGAAATTTTTCTTTGAAGTTAAGCCCCAAAGGGGCTTAGGGACTCAGACTTGGACGCAAAGTGGTATTTTGATGGCACACTTTCCACTTAGCACGTCAGCATCTGTCACGTTCCAGTCCCAAAATACGTAGGACTATGAATATGTAAGCATGACAGCCGTATGTTTGTGATATTCCAATATGTTAAAAATATCATAATACACACGTACGTTGTATATGAATAAATAATTCACAAGTGGCATATATATTGTCAACACAAGTCACATGCATCTATATCTCATCCACAAACACAAATAAAGAATATCAAAATAAATAACTAAAGAAGTCTCAAGTACGAAGTATCAAAAGAATAATAGTCGGGTGGAGACAAATCCACAACCAATCGACTAAATCAACTAAATGATAGAGGAGGTCAGAACTCCAATATAAAATAAAATGTCCATTAAGAAAAGAAACAACAACTAAAGATCCATCATTAATGAAGTAATCATGGATACTCAGAGGGTAAGACCTCCTCGATAGAGAATGGTGCGTCAGGTCCCGATCCGTACTCCTGCGGATAATCTTGCTCGTCTATACCTGAAAAGGGACCATGTCCTTAGAGTGACGTAACAAGATACATAGAAACATGCCAATAATGTACTGAAAGTAAACATCAAACATGGTCGCCTAACCGTCTATATGAAATACACTTTTGAGAACAACTTTCCAACGTATAGGCTATCTGGCTAAAAATGGGATTGGCATGACTCTCTCGGAGTGTCAGTGGACTAAAAAACGTAACGTCTTTCGATTGTCAGAGGTCGCCTGTAAATGATATAATATAAGGGTCATATGACCACGCATCTCCGACGGAGTGTACGGGTTATAAAAGAAAAAGTGTAAAGGAGCCCATATACGCTTACTCATTGTTCTCTCCACCCCATGCTCTATACATGTTGTATCCACAACACGTTTCAGCTACTAAGTCGAGACGGAGTGCGAGTATCGGCGTCGTAACTTTGGTTCATAGACTATCGTTAGTACAATAGCCCAACCCTACAACAAAACAAGGACAATGTGTCACACCCATTGCCAGATTTGGTATTTCTTAAATTTGTGATATTTATAATTTTTTATGCAGATGTATTCATGCTGTATTTACATATAGGTTCATATTAATTATGTTGTATTTATTTAATTGTATTCATATTTATTATGGGAGATTGTCCGAGACCAGTAGTGAACATCTTGGCGATTGCCATAGACCCGTGCTATGACCATTATATTGGATGGATACCAGACTTGGTTCACTCTTGGAACCACTAATCCTATTTTGGATGGTTGAGATTGGTTGGAGAGTGTCATGACTTAATCTTAGGGCTAACCTTATTTCTCGACTTAGTATATATATGTGGTTTTCTCTCTCCCCTCTCATTTTTTCTCATTTTTACTTTCTTTCTTCTTTCTTCTTCCCTCAAGAGCTCCCCTTGGCTGAAGCCCTAGCCCTAGACTTGGTTCTAGGAAGAGGTTTGTTAGTCCACCAAGGCAAGTACATCTTGCTCAAAGTGGTGAAGCCATATAGATTTTTGGATTTTTATATATACGTTGTTTAAAAATATGGTTGATGGAAAATGTTCTCCTTGAGTTGCTAATTATATTTAGTTCTTGGAGTTTTGAATTTTGATGTATAGATTTTTATAGATCTGAGTTTCAAGATTTGAGTTTTTATGTATTCTATGAGTTTCTTTGGTTTTGATCCACTACAACTTAGTGTTTTCGAAAACTAGTTGTTCCTTATGTTAGAATATTTTATTTCGAGCATTTTGGCTTTTGTTTTACTTGATTAAAATAAAGTTTTTATGAAGATTTTTTTTAAAAATTTTTGGAGCTTTTTTTGCCATGGCTGAAATTGATGTCTGGAGAAGACGAAATTCTCATGCGGCCAGCGCAATATGCTACCGAGACTTCCATGCGGCATGATACTTATGTGTCTGGACTCTTTGCCGCATAGCCAACCAGAATACGTCCATCTTGTTGGACGCATGATTGCTGATCTACACAAGTGTCCTTGAACACTTTGTGCATTCACTCGCTGAACGAATAAAAAATTCGCTAAGTCCAAAAGGTACTCCATGCGACATCGAACTTATGCAGCAAGCAGAGCATGCGGCCATCTTTTCTTTCACGCATGACTCTGAACTTTGGTGCATCCTTGGCGCGTCTTTCTATAGTTTTGTATTTTCTTCCTGATACTTTTTGTCACATCACACTTTATGTCACATCACTGACACTTTATTTATTTTTCGTTGCTTCATCACTTATCCTGAGGAGTATACCTTAGCCCTGACTCCATGCGACATGACTCCATGCGACCAGGATTGCCATGCAGCCAGCTTGTCCATGAAGCCAACTTGTCTATGCGGCCAGCTAGTCCATACGACCAGTGCTCATGCGCCTAATCAGTGCATGCAGCCTGACCCATGCGACAATTCATTCATGCACTTCTCATGCGCGCATGTGATCCCATGCGACCCTAGTAATCTATATACATATTCCTTGATTTCTTGAGTTTAATTATTTATTTGAAATATTTTTTTGTTCTATGTGGTTGGTCTTAAAAATTGCTTGTTATTGATCCTAAGGAAGAAATGGACTTAGTAACCAGACTGTGCTATACCTGGCTATGTGTCACGCCCCAGTCCCAAAATACATAGGATTAGGACACGTAAGCATGTCAGTCGCACGTATATGGCAACTCCAATATATGGAAACCATAACACATGCGTACGCTGTATAATGAACAATAATTCACAAGTGGTAAAAACTATCACAAGTCACAGGCATAATCTAAATCTCATCCACAGAAATCAAATATAAATAAATAACCAATATCTATGAAACTAGATCTAAATCTGAAGTATCTAAAGATGACAGTCGGATGGAAACAAATCCACTGCCGAACTAGAATATATAAGTGCAACACAATAAACACAATATAAGAATATCAACTAACAATCATGGGGCTCGAAGAGAAGACCTTCTCGAAATATAAGTAACCAGTCCGGATCTGCGCTCCTGCGAATACTCATGAACATCTACACCTGAAAAGGGACCAGGTCCTCAGAGGGACATAACAAGGTACATAATAGCATGCCAATAAAGTACTAAAATAAATATCCAATGGAGTTGCCTAACCGTCTAAGTGAATGCAGTTTAAGAATAACTTTCCAACACGTAGGCTATCTGGCCATAAAATGGGATTGGCATGACTCTCTCGGAGAATCAGGGGCCTACAAAGCATATCGTCTTTTGAACGACAGAGGCCGCCAGTAATATATGGGGTCATCACCATCCGTCGCTCCGGTGGAGCGTCCGACGAACAAAAGGAAAGTGCAACAGAGTCCAAACACCTTACTTGTTGTTCTTTCCACCCCATGCTCTAAGCATGTCACATCCATGACACGATAATACCTCTAATAACTGTCAATTCTACTAGTATGCAAATTTTTTAACAGTAGTTATCCCTAACGTATGGCCCACACATACAGGAGGCCAAACCCTGCATGCAAGTCCGTGATCTATATGAGACTCACACTCGTGTAAGAAATGTGTCACGGCCAATGAAATATAATGATGCTTCATGATAATGGGACGGTCTCATAAACAAGATCAATGCATATACATAATAAAAATAAATTATGACGACATCGTCGTTGCACCCAAGTTTTCTTGGACGCGCATTTTATATAGCAGTTAAAATATATGAACTAATGACAGAAAATAAAGATGCATGCAACATATGGAATATGAATAACAGTACAAATGGCAAGGTATACTTGCCTAGCAAGAAATCTGCATAGTACCAATAACCTTCTCCTGAAGTCGAGCAGATAAATCCAATCGGTCCTCTATACATATAATATAATATAATACAACATTAGTCATTACACTAGCACACACATAACCAAAACACATTGGACTCAGAGGGTACGCTAGGGGTGACACGGGTCAACTACCAAGGTAATTTGATGTTTAAAATTACGCGGGTGTCACGTCTTCAAGTGTTGTACACAATCAGACAGTCAACTAATCAGGTGTCTAAGCCAGTAAGTTAATGTACATAAGGCAGTCAACTAACAGGTCTTTTAGGGTCACTTGGTCAATCAGAATCTGGAATACCCATAATTACCTAGGGCCATACAGAATAAATATATATACAATCATAATTAGCATTACCATTTAAATAATTATACTATATATATATATATATATATATATATATATATATATATATATATACGCATATGCGTACGTACACATATACGAGTCATTGGGTTCACCGACTCAGGGCCTGAAGTCAACTAACTGAACTTAACCAATATGCTAACCTAGATGTTATATACACAAACACACATAAAATGAAGGGAGAGGGACAGGTTCGAACCTCAGGGTGCACGCACGGGAATGACGGTGACGACGATGAGGTTGACGACGATGACGATGATGTTGACGAGGGTGATTATGATTGAGGTGACGATGATGACGACGATGAGATAATGATGATGGCATGATGATGATGAGATGATGATGATGGGTTAATGATGATGGGTTGATGATGATGATGATGATGACAGGGATGATGAGGTTTGCTCGTCGGAGTTACTGTTCTGGCCAGGCTCAGGCGGCCGAGAAGGACAGGAAGAAGTGGTCCAGTGAGGAAGGTGATGGGTGGACGGTGCTGACAGGGAAGAGGAGGAGATCGGGGAGGATGTTGGGGACGGTGAGCAGTCGTGGAGAGATGACAGGGAGGAGGAAGAAGATGGTGGCGGTGGTGATGAACCAGAGAAGGTGGTGGTGCAGGGTGGAGAAGGAGACGCTGGTGGTGGTTGTCGACGTGCAGAGGGGAGGATGATGGAAGAGGAGGTAAAGTCGAGGGGAGGAAGTGCATGCGTGGTGGTGCTGGTCGGGATTAATGGCCGGGAGAGGAGGACGAAGGTGGAGATTGGTGGCTCATGGTGGTCGAGGGGGGAGAGGTGAACGGAGACGATGGTGAACAGCCGGGTCGACGGCTCTTGGTTCTCCGGTCGTGCATGCGTGGTTCGACGAGGGAGATGGCCGGCTCGGGATGTCAAAGTTGATGGCGTTTAATGGCAGTTGGTCGAAGGAGGAAGATGATGAAGAGGGAGACGGCGGATCCGACGAGAGGTCGACAGAGAAGGAGTCGAGCGGGGAGGACAACGGGTCTGGAGGAGGATGGTGGGTCTCCGGCTGCTGGCGCTGAACTCCGACGAAGTCGGGTTGGCCGGCGGGTGTAGGCATGGAAGTCGGGTTGGCCGGCGGGTGTAGGCATGGAAGTCGGGTTGGCCGGCGGGTGTAGCCATGTGTTGGTTTAGGGATGTTTTTTGGATAAAAAAAAGGAAAAATGATATTTATACATGTGAAGGAGGGTTGAATGTTTGACCTAAAATTTTGGGCTTTGTCAACATTTCCTTGGGATGGGCTTAGCCTCTCATGGGGATGTTTGGAGGCTATAATATGCATTGTTTAAAATGCAAGTCTAGGGTTAAATGAGGGCGATGTTGCGCGTTGCACATTCCAAAAATTATGGAAAAATTTACATGAAGGAGAAATAATGGATTTCTTCATGTGTCATATCTAATGGTGCGGACACCTCAATGCACTTTTGCATAAAGGCGTCCAACAATTAGAAAATTGCACAAAGACAGAAATTAGATTAAATTGATTAAAATTAATGCGCATGGTGTTCTGGAATTAATTATAAGTACATGGGGATAAAATTAGGTGGAACACAAGTGTCATGGACATAGAGAACTAAGAATAGAATATTATCATAAATTGGATTGTACGAAACGGATCAAGATTGTGTCTCCAATTTTGATTGGAATGCACAACGATACAAAGTTGGAATTATTTAGAATTAAATATAAACGTCCGTGACGAATGTTGTGCAACTAAAATGTAGCACAAGAGAGCATAACTATAAGTTACACAAATGTCAGAATAGAAGGCGGGCACGTCTAGAACAAGGGTGTAAAATTTATAGGAGGGCAATGACTAGTGAGGTGCTCCAATTATCGAAGCAACGGTAAGGTACACTATGTGATATAAATATTATATAACTAAATAAAATATTGTGTTCTATTTCTAATTGGGTTCAACTAGCCCTAGTTTCACTATCTAAGTCAAGTAGACCTAATTTTGGGTGAAGGGGTTTATAATATACCCAACTTAAAATAATTTCGTCCTCAAAATTAAAATAAGGCATAATTTGTTGAATCCTTCACATTCGTACATAAAGCAAGTCTATTGCAATCTCTTCCAAAAAAATTTTAAATAACAAAATCTTTTCAATTTTATCGCAATCATGTTAAATTTAAAATAACTGTTGTTTAAATCAAATTTAATATATTGTAATCTTTTCTTGATTTCTCAAATCATCAACATCCAAATTTAAATCAATCTATACAACATCTTCAAGATTTAAATAATCCCTACCAAATTTTTATATCACGATCTCCAACTATCATAATCTCCTCTAGAAAACAATTCTAATCCAATATTATTCCTATTTTCACTTATGAATTTTATATTCTTCAAAATTTTAAATTTAATTCACATCCTCAATATTTCAAATAGGTAATCCAACAATCAAAGTTTAACTTTTAATTCAAATCATCAAATTTGGAATTCAATCCGTCAATGTTCATGTTTAGAGTTCCATTTATTTTCCTCAAGATTTAAATCGATGATTCAATCTTCGATATTCAAAATTTAAATCATGTGCCCAAGTATAAATATTTGGTCCGCAATATCAAGATATAAATTTTTATTAAATTCTCGTTATCTTAATCATTCTTCTAAAATTATCAATATTTAAAATAACTTTTTCTCTCAATTTAATCTTACTTGATCACCATCTAAAAGAATTCACCTCAAGTTAACAATGTAATTTCTATCCAACTTAGAATTTACCTATCTATCACATAAGGCTATATATTTAAGAAAAATATTCCTCAAATCATTTAATCATGTTATTCAATCCTTAAAAGTTTTAACACCAAATATATCACATATGATATGCCCTTAATTGCGGAAAATAATCATCAAGTAATGTGATTGTCCTACGGGGTATATCTAGTACTATTAGTGTATCAAACTTATACCAAGCACGAAGTTTCGTCTTTCCGAAATAAGGGAAGACGGAAGGCAATAATAAGGAGTTCAAGGGGGAGGTAATAAAATAGAAGTATGGGGATCAAGGCAATTAGAGATTTCAAAAGGGAATTGTCAAGGCAGTTGTGGATTAAAATTCTGTTTCGTAGATTCTTATTCACATGCTCACATCAGTACAGTTATGTACTTGATATGATATGCTCTGACACGTCTAGGGGTAAGTATATTCGTCTAAGAAGCTAAGGCAATTTTATCTCAATCCACATAAGTAGTCATGCGAGCGAAGGGTGAACCAAGCGTACTAAGGTTGATCAGACCGTAATACATTGATTCTGAAATGTATTGGTGTATACATCCAATAATACATATATCATGATCAAGCTCGATAAAAGAGTAAGCTTACAAAACTAGGCTATAATATAGCAGCATAAGTCAAGGTAGTACAGAAAATATAAGTACGCTAGATTATGACGAGAGAAGTTACAAAATAATTCAAGTTCACAAAAAGATAAGATTCTACAATCTCTACAGTTGTCATACAAACTCCTTGTCTAAGTCGCTAGTCGACCAAATAGGGGTATGGGCCTCTAACTTTTACATTCTGGATAAACGCAATCGTCTTATGCTAGTATACAGTTAATGTCATTCAGTTACACTTCAATAATATGTCAAAAAAATTATGTGATACTAGGTTGTGAGGCATACTACCCAACTTAAAAGAATTAAACTAATACTGTAACTGCATTTAGGGGTTCCTACAAAATAATATTGTCCTTATAAATAAAGTATAAACTCTTATTGGGGTATATACGAAAAAGATCTTGGTACTTATTAGGGTCTTCTATTGCATTATATAGGTAATGGTCACCTTAAGTCTTAATCATAGTGCTCATAGAACAAGTGTCAATAATAAAAATGGAAGAGCTACTGGCTCTTAAGTGAAAAGATGATATAACCTATATTGAGTTATGGATACGAATTACGCGATTTAAAACTAAGGACTAATCATCAATTTATAATCTAAAAGAACAACTCAAACCATTAAGCTCTAACTACTAAGCACATAAATTCAAAATTCAAGATTACAACTATAACCCTAGCAAACTATATATCCTAACATAGAATAAAATCACTCGGCCTACAATCAGAAGGTTTAGGTGGCACAAATTAAAAGATAAAGAATAGAAGAACATAATTAGTCATCGCACAAATAGCGAGTGTCAAGGTTGCAAAGGAACAAGATATGAAATTAAAATAGAGGGACTCTAGATAATATCATGGTTTCTTAAGAAAATGGGGTATGCTAATCTCTATGTTCGAGGTATGATCAAGAAAAATATTATATTTATTCCTCTAGGCTTCCTAATGTAATGTCTGCTAATATCAGGACAATAATCTAAATTTATAGTTTTATAATACTATCTCACTATAAAAGTTTTGGTCCTAATATTCAACCTTGGATTTCTATTGGTTCCTCAATACTAGGGTCAAACACTATGGTCAAATTTTTAATTAATCCTAGTAGTGTTTATACTACTCTCAAGTCATTCATAAACATATCAAGGGATAATGTTAACCCAATCTATAGATAAGGAATTATAGTGTTCACTAGATATTCTAAACTTAGTGATGTGTCAATACTCTAGTGGTATTCTTAATAGGAAGGTTACCCTACTTATCATCCTAACAACAGAGATTCCTATTTTTTAGCAGAGGCTATACTCAAGGAACTATTAGGAAAGTACATGAATCAAACATAATGCAATTATTTAAATAGAACAGATTAAAAGGATTGTGAATCATAGTCAATTGTGGATGTGATCCTATACTCTAATCCTAGGTGCAGGCTTGCTCGGTACAGTAACGTAACCGAGACAATATGCTCTTGACCTGCATGGGCCACCACTAAAATATGTCACACCCCAGTCCCAAAATACTTAGGACTAAGATACGTAAGCATGCCAGCTGCATGTATATGGCAACTCCAATATAAGAAAACCATAACACATGCGTACGCTGTATAATGAATAATAATTCACAAGTGGTAAAAACTATCACAAGTCACAGGCATAATCTAAATCTTATCCACAGAAATCAAATATAAATAAATAATCAATATCTATGAAACTAGATCTAAATATGAAGTATTTAAAGATGACAGTCGGATGGAAACAAATCCACTGTCGAACTAGAATATATAAGTGCAATACAATAAACACAATATAAGAATATCAACTAACAATCACGGGGCTCGAAGAGAAGACCTCCTCGAAATATAAGTAACCAGTCCGGATCTGTGCTCCTGCAAATACTCATGAATATCTACACCTGGAAAGGGACCAGGTCCTCAGAGGGACATAACAAGATACATAATAGCATGGCAATAAAGTACTAAAATAAATATCCAATGGGGCTGCCTAACCGTCTAAGTGAATGCAGTTTAAGAACAACTTTCCAACACGTGGACTATCTGTCCATAAAATAGGATTGGCATGACATTCTCGGAGAATCAGGGCCTACAAAGCATGTCATCTTTTGCACGACAGAGGCCGCCAGTAATATATGGGGTCATCATCATCCGTCGCTCCGACGGAGCGTCCGGGCGAACAAAAAGGAAGTGCAAAAGAGCCCAAACGCCTTACTTGTTGTTCTCACCACCCCATGCTCTAAGCATGTCACATCCATGACACGATAATACCTCTAATAACTGCCAAGTCTACTAGCATACAAAGTTTCTAACAGCAGTTATCCCTAACGTACGGCCCACACATACATGAGGCCAAACCCTGCACACAAGTCCGTGATCTATATGAGACTCGCACTCGTATAAGAAATATGTCACGACCAATAAAACCTAATGATGCTTCATGATAATGGGACGGTCTCATAAACAAGGTCAATGCATATACATAATAAAAATAAATTACGACGACACCGTCGTTGCACCCAAGTTTCCTTGGACGCGTATTTTATATAGCAGTTAAAATATATGAACTAATGACAGAAAATAAAGATGCATGCAACATATGAAATATGAATAACAGTACAAATGGCAAGGTATACTTGCCTGACAAGAAAGTTGCGTAGTACCAATAACCTGCTCCTGAAGTCGCGCAGATAAATCTAATCGGTCCTCTATACATATAATATAATACAATACAACATTAGTCATTACACTAGCACACACATAACCAAAATACACTGGACTCAGAGGGTACGTTAGGGGTGACACGGGTCAACTAACAAGGTAATTTGTGCGTTTAATTATGCGGGTGTCACGTCTTTAAGTGTTGTACACAATCAGACAGTCAACTAATCAGGTGTCTAAGCCAGTACGTTAATGTACATAAGGCAGTCAACTAACAGGTCTTTTAGGGTCACTTGGTCAATCGAAATATGGAATACCCATAATTACCTAGGGCCATACAGAATAAATACATATACAATCATAATTAGCATTACCATTTAAATAATTATATAATATAAATATATATACCTAATCTAAATATATACGCATACGCATTCGTACACGTATACGAGTCATTGGGTTCACCGACTCAGGGACTGAAGTCAACTAACTGAACTGAACCAATATGCTAACCTAGATGTTATATACACAAACACACATAAAATGAAGGGAGAGGGACATGTTCGAACCTCGGGGTACGTGTACGGGAATGACGGTGACGACGATAAGGTTGACGACGATGACGATGACGACGATGTTGACAAGTATGATGATGATTGAGGTGACAATGATGACGACAATGAGATGATGATGATAGGGTGATGATGATAAGATGATAATGATGATGATGATGATGATGATGATGATGACAGGGATGATGAGGTCTGCTCGTCGGAGTTACTGTTCCGGCCAGGCTCAGGCGGCCGAGGAGGACAGGGAGAGGTGGTCCAGTGAGGAAGGTGATGGGTGGCCGGTGTTGACAGGGAAGAGGAGGAGATCGGGGAGGATGTTGGGGACGGTGAGCAGTCGTGGAGAGATGACAGGAAGAAGAAAGAAGATGGTAGCGGTGGTGATAAACCAGAGAAGGTGGTGATGCAGGGTGGAGAAGGAGACGCTGGTGGTGGTTGTTGATGTGCAGCAGGGAAGATGATGGAAGAGGAGGACGAAGGTGGAGATTGGTGGCTTGTGGTGGTCGAGAGGGGAGAGGTGAACAGAGACGATGGTGAACAGCGGGGTCGACGGTTCGTGGATCTCTGGTCGTGCAGGCGTGGTTCGACGAGGGAGATGGCCAGCTCGGGATGTCGGAGTTGATGGCGTTTAATGGCAGTTGGCCAGAGGAGGAAGAAGATGAAGAGGGAGACGGCGGATCCGGCGGGAGGTCGACGGAGAAGGAGTCGAGCAGGGAGGACAACGGGTCTGGAGAAGGACGGTGGGTCTCCGGCTGCTGGCGCTGAACTCCGGCGAAGTCGGGATGGTCGGCGGGTGTAGACACGGAAGGAAGTGATGTAAATCCCCTGATTTTTCAGGAATTTTTAAAATGGATTTTTCACAATTTTTCTGGATTTTTCTGTAATTTTTCTCTATTTAAATCTAAGGTAATTTGAATTTAAATGATTTTTAAATTATGTTAAATAATATTAAAATATTATGAGAATAATATTTCTGGGTGTAAAATAAAAAACTAGACATAGGATAATTTTCCGGAAATTTATTGGACCCCAAAAATATTTTTAAAAGACCAAAAACTCTATTTTAATTAAACCAAAATAAACCCTAAAATAAATCCGGTTCAATTGAACCAAATGTAAACCCCTGAATTTTCAAATTATTAAATCTTGGATTTTTTCCAATTTTCTGAAATTTTCTGGGAATTTTCTGTAATTAAAATCAAGATTTTTAATTAATAAATGATTTTTTAATTGGCAATAAATAATATTAAAATATCATAGAAATAACATTTTTGGGTGTAAAATGGAAAACTGGACTTAGGGTAATTTTTCTGGACCTCAGACCTATTTTTAAATGCCTAAAAACAATTTTATTAATTAATTAACTATTTAATTAATTATTTAATTATTATTACTTTTATTATTATTACTTTTTAGGTTTTTTCGGCCCAAGCCCGCGGCCCACCTAGCTCGGCCCGGCCCTTTGGCCATCCGGGTCGGGTTCGGGTCGGTCAGACCCGAACCGCTCCGCACCCGAACCCGCTAGCACCCCCCAGCCCCCGCGTGACCCGCTCCGGCGCCCGCGTCTCCCGCCGGACCCGCCGGCCGACCTCCGCGCTGCCGCGGCCACGCGTCCCGGCACCCACGCTGCCCGGCCCACGACCTCCCCTCTCTCCTCCACCTCCTCCGCCTAACCCGCCGGCCGACCCCTATATATACCCTAACCCCCCCTCTTCTCCGGTCACCTCCCGCCAGACCAGCCGCCACCGCTCGACGCCGCGCCGCTGCCGCATCCCTCGCCGACCTCCCTCCTCCCGCAGTTGCCGCCGCCGACGACAGCCCGATCTCCTCCTCCCCGCAGCGCCGAGCCAGCAGCAGCAGCGGCAGCCAGCGCCTCCGGCCGCCGCCCGTCGGCTCCGCCGCCACCAGCCACCGCCCCAGCTCCCCTCGGCGAACCGTCCCCCCGCCCTCGCCGGCGCATCTCCGGCCGGTCCCCGCCATCCACGGCCAGGAAACCCGCAGAACCCTAACCCTAGCTTTCCCTATTCTTCGTGTCGTGTCGGACACGACACAGATACGAAAATTTCCGGATTTTCAGAGCAGGTTCAGGTACTCGTATCTTGCACCCTGTATCTCCGTTTTTGATTCTGTAAATTTCTACGCGAAGCCTGGGTGACCCTCTCGGTGTCCGGACAAACTGTTCGGGGGCATCGCGTCCTGTGGTGATCGCACACCGCGATCCAAAAACAGGAAAAACCAGACCCTGTTTCACCCGGAACTGAGTGCGTCCCGCCAAACGGGACGATTTGGTCACGTGCGGTCTTCACAGATACGTGCGCGTCGTCGATACGGACGTGTGAGATTTCGTGGAAGCTGATTCGGGTGTGCGTGCACACCGGAATCAACGCGTATCCGCGGACATCGCCACGTATTGGACTTTTTGGCAATTTGCCCTAACTTCTTGTACACTCGTCAGATCGAGACAAAACTTGCGCCATCGGACTCGTAGCGATACGCTGGTCCTGTGGGTCAAGTTTGGTTCGATTCTGAGAACGTTGACGAAATCGCGTGTCGTGGGCCCTTTAGGTCCCGCTCGACGGGCGATTTTGTGTTCGGCTCATCGGAATCCAAATCTGGAAGTTCCGTTGGGTTCGTATCAGCGTTCCTGACCTGTTGACACTAAGTTTGGTGAATTTGGAGACCTTTGACCCGGACACATTTTTCGGTGCAAAGCGGGCCCACCGACGGACCCCGTTTTGACCCGAAACTGCCATTTTTTTCCTTGTCTCCAAATTGGACCCAAGGACAGGCGTTTCTAGCTATTTGATATCTTTTGAGCGTGATGGTAATGTCTATTTTAGCTTTTGGACTCACCTCTGGAAATTTTCCCCAAGAACCAAATTAATCAGATCCAAACAACAGGCAAGTACCTGCACTTCAAGTTAAATCTTTATATTGTGATAATTAATTTCCTGCTTTACTAGTACCCTTGATGATTACACCTAGTGTTAGAAATGCTGGATTTTCATGTCTTGAATATTGAAGTTCTTGTCTTGTTTTTTATGTCGGGTGGGAGAATACTAGAAGGCATGTAGTTTACCCTTCCCCTTGTCATGTTTAATAGCTGTTGGTACGCGACTGTACCTCAGCCGGATCTCGATTTTTCCTGTTTAATAGCCGTTTATGACGGCCGAATTAGCCTTATAAACCCCTACATGCCAACTATGTATTCTAAAAAGAAACACAAGTTCACACAGTTTCTGGTCTTGTTACATATATCTTGCTGACTGTTGTAGTTTCATTTCCTGTCTCATTTATTTCTGCTTTCTCATATCCCTGTTTACAGCTTTAACTTTGAGATAATGATGTTATGTTATGCAGTTTCTCAACCTGATATTCAATATTTAATTGTCATAAATATTTAGTTTAACCTTGTTGTGCACTGTGTACTTTGCTCCTTTCCTGACTGGATCTGTTGATTTAGGCGATGATGAGGACCTTGCCCCTACTTATTATGGTCCCTATGAGGGTACTGATAATACCTACGAGGAGTCAGAACCCACCCAGGAGACCCCTGCTACCGAGTAGCTAGTAGTAGCTATCTTTATTTATATTCTTATCTTATTTATCGGGTTTGTCCCCGATTTCATTCTGATTTTTCTGTACTAAACATTTGAATCTGTTGTCACATTTATTTCAATTGCATATCTTAAGTTTCTGTTCTCATTATTATCTTGCCTATGTTAATTTTGAATGAGCTAGTTAGTAAATATGGATTTGACCTAGACAGCGTACTACCGTCGACTCTGCGGCGTAGGCTGGACGTACCCACGCACTCGTGCCCGAATTTCCGGGTGCGGGTCGTGACACCAAAGCAACCCAAACCGGACCGGTTTAACAAACCCAACCCAACTCAACCCTAGCGGGTCGGATCCGGGTCTAACCCGCCGACCCGAAACCCACTAGACCCGAACCCGCATTTCTGCTTAGCGGATCGGGCCGGATCCCTGCCCGACCCGACCCGTCACCAACCCGACCCGGGTGAACAGTGCCCCAGCCCTTTCTTCTCCCCCGACGTTTCAGCTCGCCGCCGGCCGACCTGCCGTGGCTCAGCCTCCCCGCTCCCGTAACCGGCGCCTCTGCCCCTTCCCCTCCCCGACCGGTCGTCGCACCGCCTCCCGCTCCGCCCTATAAAAACCTGCCCCGCCTCCGTCTCTCTCCTCCTCTACCTCGCTTCTCCAGCGAGCCCCGGCCGCTCAGCCAGTTTCGCCTTCCCCCTTGCCGTCGCCGCCTTCGTCCCCGCCTCCACTGCACCCTACTCTCCTCGAGTCGACCCCGCAGCAGTGAAACCCCCAACCACCGACGAGATCCACCGTGCCCTAGCCACCCGGAGCCCTAGCCGCCCTCCTCCCTCGACGTCCTCCTCCTCCAGCACCGGCTCCCCAGCCGCCTCCTCCCTAAGCCCAGCACCTCCACCACCCAGTAGCCGACGGCGCCGCTCCTGCCGCCGCCCCCTCGAGCCAGAGCCGCTCTGCCTCCAGCAGCAGCCCAACTCCGCCTCTCCGGCCGCCCCGCTGTCCGACGAGTAGCCGCCAGCATGTTGACGCCCTCCAGCGAAGCCCTAGCCACTGGCCGCCTGAGCCCTAAACCCTAGAGCAGCTCGGACACGGCACAACAACAGCCCGGACACAGGACACAGCACAGTGTCGAGAGACACGCGGACACGAAAAATCCTTGGTTCACGGAGCCCTGTTCAGGTAACCCGTTCTCTCTCCTCGTTGCTCCATTTTTAGTTCTGTTAGTTGTGATGCGTAGACCGCATGACCCTCTCGATGCCTGTGTAACCCGCTCGGTGCATCGCGTCCTGTGGTGATCGCAAACCGCGATCCAAAAATAGGAAAATATTTACCCTATTTTCCCCCGGAACTGAGTACGTCCCGCCAAACGGGACGACTTGGTCGTGTGCGATCTTCACCAATACGTGCGCGCCGTCGATACGGACATGCGAAATTTCACAGAAGTTGATTTGGTTGTGCGTGCACACCGGAATCAACGCGTATCCACCGATAACATTCCGTATCCGCCAGTTCTGAATCTCACTGTAACTTTATGTACACACGTCGGATCGAAACGAAACTTACTCCATCGGACTCATAACAATACGCTGGTCCTATGACCCAAGTTTGGTTCGATTCTGAGAACGTTGACAAAATTGCGTATCGTGGGCCCCATGGCTCCACTTGACGGACAATTTTGTGATCGGCTCATCGAAATCTAATTCTGGAAGTTCCGTTGGATTCGTATCATCGTTCTGGACCTGTTGACACTAAGTTTGACAGATTTGGAGACCATTTGTTCTGACACATTTTTTGGTGCAAAGCGGCCCACGTGTGGACCCCGCCTTGACCTAAAAATGTCATTTTTGCCCTTGTATCCAAATTGGACTCAAGGACAGGCGTTTCTAGCTAATTGATATTTTCTGGATCTGATAGTGATGTCTATTTCAGCAACCGGATAACTGTCTGCAAATCTCGCTGCTGCCAGAGCTACAATTGGAGCCGCAACCCCAGGCAAGTGTACCTTGCCAAAACTTGCAGTTCTTGTTACATAATTCCTTGTCTTATTGATCTGTTATACATGCTTAAACCTAGGACCGTGTGACTTACTTAGCGTTCGATTAATAGTCGGGTGCCAACACCGTACGCGGAGTTGTGTAAGGTCAACTAGAGATGGATATCGTGACATTTACATTCTCGTACTTGCCATATCAAGTACATTATACCCAGGACACCTGACACGAATCATGAGACAGAATTTTCCTGAAATATTCAAGGTGATTCTGTATAGGATACAGATTTCATGACATGGACATTATTTTTCTTAGATCTTATTATGACTTATTATATTAGTTTGATCTTGCGTGACATGGACATGAGACATCGTGAACTGTGACGTGAGATTACATTGGGTGGGGAGAGTATTACCATATCAAAGGCTGATCATATTATAAATATTGTCATCTAGAGGTGTCTTAGTCTCTGATACAGAGCTTTGGCGCAAGTTCTGGCCCTTCGAGAAAATACTGCTATAGGTTTTGACCTAAAATTTTGGGCTTGGTCAACATTTCCTTGGGATGGGCTTGGCCTCTCATGGGGATGTTTGGAGGCTATAATGTGCATTGTTTAAAATGCAAGTCGAGGGTTAAATGAGGGCGATATTGCGCGTTGCACATTCTAAAAATTATAAAAAAATTACATGAAGGAGAAATAATAGGTTTCTTCATGTGTCATATCCAATGGTGTAGACACCTCAATGCACTTTTGCATAAAAGCATCCAATAATTAGAAAATTGCACAAAGACGAAAATTGGATTAAATTGATTAAAATTAATGCGCAAGGTATTCTGGAATTAATTATAAGTACATGGAGATAAAATTAGATAGGACACAAGTATCATGGACATAGAGGACTCATAATAGAATATTATCATAAATTGGGTTGCACAAAACGGATCAAGATTGTGTCTCCAATTTCGATTAGAACTGTCACGACCCGCACCCGGAAGTTCGGGCACGAGTACGTGGGTACGTCCAGCCTACGCCGCAGAGTCGGCGGTAGTACGCTGTCTAGGTCAATCCATCTAACTAATCTAACTCATTCACAATTAACATAGGCAAGATAATAATGGGAATAGAAACTTAAAATTTGCAAACTGAAATAAATGTGACAGCAATTCAAATGTTTAATACAGAAATTCCAAATGAAATCGGGGACAAACCCGATTAAATAAGATAGAAAACAGAATAAAAGATAGCTAAAACTAGCTACTCAGCAGCAGGGGTCTCCTGGGTGGGTTCTGGTTCTTCATAGGTATCATCTGTACCCTCATAAGGACCATAATAAGTAGGGGCAAGATCCCCATCGTCGCCTAAAAATCAACAGATCCAGTCAGGAAAGGAGCAAAGTACACAGTGCACAACAATGTTAAACTAAATATTTATGACAATTAAACATTGAATATCATGTTAAGAAAATTGCATAAAGAATGTCAATATCTCAGAGTCACAACTATAAATAAGAATATGAGAAAATAGAAGTAAATGAGCAGAGTGAAACTATCACAGTCAGCAAGAAGATAACATGACTAGAACTATCTGTATGAAACTTGTGTTTGTTTTTAGAATACTTAGTTGGCATGTAGGGGTTTATAAGGCTAATCCGGCCATCATAAACGGCTATTATTCACGAATAATCGAGATCCGGCTGATGGACAGTCGTGTACCAACAGCTATTATTCACGACAAGGGGAAGGGTAAACTACATGTCTTTCAGTATTCTCCCACCCGACATGATAACAAGACATGGACTAATATATCCAAGACATGAAAATCCAGCATTTCTGACACTAGGTAATCATCAAGGGTACTAGAAAAGCAGGAATTTAATTATCACAATATAATTAGATTTAACTTGAAGTGCAGGTACTTGCCTGTTGTCTAGATATGATTAAATTAGGTTCTTGGGAGAAATTTCCACAGATGAGTCCAAAAGCTGAAACAGACATTACCATCATGCTCATAAGATGTCAAATAGCTAGAAACGCCTGTCCTTGGGTCCAATTTGGAGACAAGGGCAAAAACGGCAGTTTCGGGTCAAAACGGGGTCCGCCGTTGGGCCCGCTTTGCACCGAAAAACGTGTCCGGGTCAAAGGTCTCCAAATTCACCAAACTTAGTGTCAACAGGTCAGGAACGCTGATACGAACCCAACGAAACTTCCAGATTTGGATTCCGATGAGCCGATCACAAAATCGCCCGTCGAGCGGGGCCTATGGGGCCCACGACACGCGATTTCGTCAACGTTCTCAGAATCGAACCAAACTTGACCCACAGGACCAGCGTATCGCTACAAGTCCGATGGCGCAAGTTTCGTCTCGATCCGACGAGTGTACACGAAATTAGGGTGAATTGCCGAAAAGGCGGATACGGAGCGATGTCCGCGGATACGCGTTGATTCCGGTGTGCACGCACACCCGAATCAGCTTCCGTGAAATCTCACACGTCCGTATCGACGCTGCGCACGTATCTGTGAAGACCGCACACGACCAAGTCGTCCCGTTTGGCGGGACGTACTCGGTTCCGGGGTGAAACAGGGTCTGGTTTTTCCTGTTTTTGGATCGCGGTGTGCGATCACCACAGGACGCGATGCCCCGAACAGTTTGTCCGGACACCGAGAGGGTCATACAGGCTTCACAACGCAATTTGCAGAATTGAAAACGGAGCTACGAGGCGAAAGTTACGCGTACCTGAAGGGGACCCGAAAACAGGGTCGAAATCGTGTCCGTGTCGTGTCGGACACGACACGAAGAAAAGGGGATTTAGGGTTAGGGTTTCGGGACAGCGGCGGTCGGCCGGAGGCCTGGGCGGCGCTGGCTGGCCGGTGGTGGTCGGGGAGGGTTCGCCTGGGCGAGGCGGATCCGTCGACGGGCGGGGCGGCGCCGGAGGCCGACGGGAGGCGGCTCCAAGGCTGCTGCTGCTGCTGTCGAGCTGCCGGAGGAGAGGAGGGAGGAGCGGCCGGCGGAGCGCGGTGCTGGGCGACGTCGGCGCGGCGTCCGGCGGGGAGGGGCGAGGTGGTCGGCACGGTGGCGGAGCTCGGTGGCGTTCGGGGGAGAAGGGCCGGAGGGGTGGGGTTTTATAGGCTGGGGCGCCGGGGGTCGAGGCCGAGACGGGCGGGCGACGTGGCGGTCGTGGCCGCGCAGGGCGCGGGGGGGGGGGGGGGCGGAGACGTGGCGCGGCGGACGCGGGCGGAGGGCGCGGCGGAGGCGGCGGGAAAGTCGGGCACAGGGGAGAGGGGGTCAGCCGGGTACGGGCGGGTCGGGCGGCGCGGTCAGACCCGACCCGACCCGGGGGAAGCGGGTCTGGGCTGGGTTCGGGCTGTTGGGCCGGGCTGGGCCGGCCCAATGGGCTGGGCTGGGTTCGAATAAAAATAATAATAATAATAATATAAAATCATTAATTAATAATTAATTAATAAATAATTATTTAAATAAATAAATACTTTTTAGGCATTTAAAAATATGTCTGAGGCCCAGAAAAATCCAGAAAAATTACCCTAAGTCCAGTTTTTCATTTTACACCCAAAAATGTTATTTTCATGATATTTTAATATTATTTATTGCCAACTAAAAATCATTTATTAATTAAAGGCCTTGATTTTAATTACAGAAAATTCACAGAAAATTCCAGAAAATTGGGAAAAATCCTAGATTTAATAATTTGAGAAATTAGGGGGTTTACAACCTACCCAACTTACAAAAATTTCGTCCTCGAAATTTAAGAATAACAAGGCACGAAAGGAAAGGCCGAAAAATAAAATACAATATACCTCAGGGTTCAAAAAGGTAGGGGTATCGCTCTCTAATCTCGTCTTCTCGCTCCCAGGTGGATTCGCCGGGAGAATGATGCTTCCAAGCTACGCGAACCAGGGAGATAACCTGATTCCGTTGGACTTTCTCCGAGCGATCCAGGATCTCCACGGGTTGCTCTTGGTAGGTCAAACTTGGGCCTACTTCGAGTTCTGAGTGATCCAAAATGTGGCTGGGGTCTGACACATACTTTCTCAGCTGCGACACGTGGAAGACGTTATGTACTCCATCCAGAGAGGGTGGCAATGCCAGTCGGTATGCCACTTCTCCGATTTTCTCCTGTATGCCAAAAGGTCCGATGAATCTTGGGCTGAGTTTTCCACTCCTTCCGAACCTAATGGTGCCACGTGTCGGGAAAATCTTTAAGAACACCAGCTCTCCAACCTTTAATAAAGTCACAATCAAGTCTTAGTTCCATAAGCAAAATATTTAAATTGACTTGAATTTCATAAATTTAATTACCTCAAATTCCAAGGGCCTTCGGTGGCTATTTGCCCAATATCGTTGCCTGTCTTGAGCCACTCGAAGTCTGTCCCTTATTTGCTTTACCTTCTCAGCTGAATCGATCACCATCTCTGGTCCCAGTAGGGCTCTTTCTCCAACGTCGTCCCATGATAGCGGGGTACGACATCTTCGGCCATACAGGGCTTCAAATGGAGTCATCTCGATACTGGCTTGGTAGCTGTTGTTATAAGAGAACTCCACCAGATGTAAATAGTCTTCCCAGGATCCTCCAAAATCCAGAACACATGTACGGAGCATATCTTCAAGTGTCTGGATGGTACGTTCCGATTGTCCATCGGTTTGGGGATGATAAGCTGTGCTGAATTTGAGTTGAGTCCCCAAGCTGGCTTGTAAGCTCTTCCAGAAGTGAGAGGTGAATCTTGAATCTCTGTCGGAGACAATACTTACTGGAACTCCATGCAGCCTAACAATATGTCTGATATATAACTCTGCCAGCTTCTCTGTAGATAGCCCTACTTTGAAAGGTAGAAAATGTGCAGACTTGGTCAGTCTATCTACTATCACCCAGATTGCATCCTTTCCACTAGGTGTCCTTGGAAGTCCGGAAACAAAATCCATTGTGATATGTTCCCACTTCCACTCCGGAATGGGTAGTGGTTGAAGCAACCCTCCAGGTCGTTGTCTTTCAGCCTTAACTTGCTGGCACACTAAACAACGAGATACGAACCTGGCTACTTCTCTTTTCATGCCATGCCACCAAACATGCGTCCTCAGGTCCTTGTACATCTTGTTGGCTCCTGGATGTATAGAGTACTGCGATCTGTGCGCCTCTTGCATAACTTCTTCTCTTATGTCTCCTTGAGGTACACATAATCTGTCGCCATGCCTCAGTGATCCATCTTCATGAATCCTGAACTCTTCTACTAATCCAGCTTGCACTTGACCTCGAAGGCTTCGCAGGCCTTCGTCTTGAAACTGAGTCTCCTTGATCTTGTCTATTAAGGTAGACTGAATCTGCAAGTTCATCATTTGGCCCTCTTTTCCTGGGATAATTACTTCAATACCCAAACTTTCCAAGTCCTCCAGCAGGTGTCTGTCCATAGTCAAGTACATCGCCATAGGATACCTGCTTAGAGCATCAGCAACTACATTTGCCTTCCCAGGGTGATATTGAAGAGTGATATCAAAGTCTTTCATTAGTTCCAGCCACCTTCTTTGCCTCATGTTTAGCTCTTTCTGAGTGAAAATATATTTTAGACTTTTATGGTCTGTAAATATTTCCACCCTTTCTCCATAAAGGTAATGCTTCCAAAGTTTAAGAGCAAAAATGACAGCTGCCAATTCTAAATCATGGGTTGGATAATTCTTTTCATGTGGTCGAAGCTGTCTAGAGGCATATGCTATTACTTTCTTATTCTGCTCCAATACACAACCTAGACCTTTTCCAGAAGCATCACTATAAATAGCGAAACCTCCGGTTCCAGAAGGTAAGGTCAGAATAGGGGCAGAAGTCAGCCTTTTCTTCAATTCCTCAAAAGCATGCTGGCATTCATCAGTCCAGGTGAACTCTTCATCCTTCCTTGTTAACTTTGTCATGGGTTCAGCAATCCTAGCAAAGTCCTTTACAAACTTCCGATAGTAGCCAGCTAGTCCCAGGAAGCTTCTAATCTCTGCTACAGAGTCTGGAGTGGGCCAGGATTCTACTGCCGCTATCTTCTTAGGATCTACGGCTATTCCATCTCCAGTCACAACATGTCCCAAGAATTCTACTTTGTCTAGGAAGAAAGCACATTTGGATAATTTTCCATAAAGTTTTTCCTTCCTCAAAGTCTCCAATGCTAGCCTCAAATGTTCTTCATGTTCTTCGGGGGTCTTGGAGTAGATCAAAATATCGTCAATAAAGACCACTACAAATTTGTCTAGGTATGGCTGGAAGACTCTGTTCATTAGGTTCATAAAAACTGCTGGAGCATTCGTCAACCCGAACGACATTACTAAGAATTCGTAGTGTCCGTTCCGGGTATTGAAAGCAGTTTTAGGGATGTCTTCTTTCCTTACCCTTACTTGGTGGTATCCAGACCTCAAATCAATCTTTGAAAATACCCGAGCTCCACTCAACTGATCAAATAAGTCATCTATCCTGGGCAGGGGATACTTATTCTTAATTGTTAAGGCATTTAAGGCCCTATAGTCAATACACATTCTGGATGTTCCGTCCTTCTTGGGCACAAAAAGTATTGGGGCTCCCCAGGGTGAGACACTAGACCTAATGAACCCTTTGTCTTCTAGCTCTTTGATTTGTTCATTAAGTTCTATTATCTCTTTCTTGTTGATTCTGTAGGGATTCTGAGATACTGGTGCTGCTCCTGGCACTAAGTCAATGGAGAATTCAACTTCTCGGTCTGGGGGTAAGCCTGGGAGATCCTCAGGGAAGACATCTAGGTATTCTGAGATGATAGGTGGCAACTCTTCTGTTACTAGGGCTCCACAAATTTTGTTATTACCCATTTCTCTAGAACCTCTAGCAAATTCAAATTCTGGCTGGCCAGGGGGTCTGAAGATTACACTGCCCCTGTGACAGTCTATTGTGGCATGATGTTGACTTAACCAATCCATACCCAGTATAATGTCAAAACTGGGCACTGGCATTACAAGTAGTCTAGCATACAGTTCTCTTCCACATAATGTGATAGGACAATTGTTACAAGCATCACTAACCGGAATGATTCCTCCACCGGTAATGATCTTATAACAATTCCTAAGGGGTTTAGTGCTTAAGCTATGCTTCATAAGGAAATCTACTGACATGAATGAATGAGAAGCTCCAGAGTCAAATAAAGTAATAGCTGGTATTGAATTTATAAGCACGGAACCTGTGATCACGTCAGCTGTGGCTTCTGCTTCTTCCAGAGTCATTGCATAAGCACGGCCTTGCTGCGGTGCACCCCTCTGTTGCTGCTGGTGCTGAGCAAAGCGTTGTTGTTGAGTTGGAAGCGGGGGTCCCCTTTGTTGTGCTGCTGGGGGCCTGGCCTGGACTGGAGCCTTTGGTGCAGCTGGACGTCCTTGAGCAACAGGACAGTCCCTCAATTGATGTGCTGGGGAACCACAATAGAGGCAAGCACCTAGCCTCTTTCTACAGTCTTGCCAAGTGTGGCCTGGTTTTTGGCAATAGTTGCAAGGGGGAGCTCGCTGGTTCTGTCCTTGAGCCTGGGGTGCTGGAGCTCGAGGGGGAGGACGCTGATTTTGCTGCGGGGCCCTCTGCTGTTGTTGTTGTTGAAAAAGGCGTTTGTTGGGTCCCGCATTCCCGGTATCTCTTTCTCGTTTCAGTTTATGCCCCATGTCTCTCTCAACGCCTTGAGCCACGCTCAAGATCTCCTCATAGGTGCGAGCTCGGCTGGTGGTGACAGCGAGGCGAATGTCCGGAGATAGCCCCTTCTTGAATCTTCGGGCTCTGTCCTCCGGGGTACGAACCATGTACTCCGCAAAGTGGCTTAACCTGCTAAATTCAGCAGTATATTCATCAACAGTCATGTTACCTTGTTCCAGTCTCTCGAATTGGCTTTCGAGAGCTTCCCGAGCCACTTCGGGATAAAATTTCTCCTTGAATAGCCTCTTGAAGTCCTCCCAGGTGACGTCGGGAGCAGATAGTTGGGGTTCATCTCTGAACCAGGTTCGAGCAATATCGAACAGTTGCAGGCTAGCGGATTCTACTTTGAGATCGTCGGGAACCCGAGCAGTCTTCAGGAGTCTCTCGACATTCTCTATCCACTCATCAGCGTAGAGAATGCCCTCAGTTCCATAGAATTCCAGAGGCCTAAGGTTCTTGAAGTCTTTAGCACTCCCTGGCCTCTTGAGTGACGACTCCTGGGGTTTAAGAGCTTCTGAGAGGCTGGTCCGCAGAAGTGCCGTCTGTTCTTTCTGGGATTCCACTAATCCCTGGAATACTCCTATTAGCTGTGCCCCATCTAAGGTAACTGCCGGAACAGATAGGGGCGGCGGGAGTGCAAGAGTCTCGGGCACATTCGGCTCAGCTGGTTCTGATGTGCCTCCTACTGTGTTCCTGGTCTGGACCATTCTGAAAGATTAAGGGATAGGAAGATCAGAATAGAATACTTGGAAATCAAGGGCGATAGAAAAATTGAGCAAAATGATATCAGGAATTGAAATAAGAATACTATACTGTGAATGAGCTTTTCCTAGAATCCTCAATCTTATTCCATACCCTGTCCTAGGGTATTACCCTATTTAAGGATAGGACCTGCATGGGCCACCATAAAAACGTGTCACGACCCGCACCCGAAAGTTCGGGCACGAGTACGTAGGTATGTCCAGCCTACGCCGCAGAGTCGGCGGTAGTACGCTGTCTAGGTCAATCCATCTAACTAATCTAACTCATTCACAATTAACATAGGCAAGATAATAATGGGAATAGAAACTTAAAATTTGCAAACTGAAATAAATGTGACAGCAATTCAAATGTTTAATACAGAAATTCTAAATGAAATCGGGGACAAACCCGATTAAATAAGATAGAAAACAGAATAAAAGATAGCTAAAACTAGCTACTCAGCAGCAGGGGTCTCCTGGGTGGGTTCTGGTTCTTCATAGGTATCATCTGTACCCTCATAAGGACCATAATAAGTAGGGGCAAGATCCTCATCGTCGCCTAAAAATCAACAGATCCAGTCAGGAAAGGAGCAAAGTACACAGTGCACAACAATGTTAAACTAAATATTTATGACAATTAAACATTGAATATCATGTTAAGGAAATTGCATAAAGAATGTCAATATCTCAGAGTCACAACTATAAATAAGAATATGAGAAAATAGAAGTAAATGAGCAGAGTGAAACTATCACAGTCAGCAAGAAGATAACATGACTAGAACTATCTGTATGAAACTTGTGTTTGTTTTTAGAATACTTAGTTGGCATGTAGGGGTTTATAAGGCTAATCCGGCCGTCATAAACGGCTATTATTCACGAATAATCGAGATCCGGCTGATGGACAGTCGTGTACCAACAGCTATTATTCACGACAAGGGGAAGGGTAAACTACATGCCTTTCAGTATTCTCCCACCCGACATGATAACAAGACATGGACTAATATATCCAAGACATGAAAATCCAGCATTTCTGACACTAGGTGTAATCATCAAGAGTACTAGAAAAGCAGGAATTTAATTATCACAATATAATTAGATTTAACTTGAAGTGCAGGTACTTGCCTGTTGTCTGGATCTGATTAAATTAGGTTCTTGGGAGAAATTTCCACAGATGAGTCCAAAAGCTGAAACAGACATTACCATCATGCTCAGAAGATGTCAAATAGCTAGAAACGCCTGTCCTTGGGTCCAATTTGGAGACAAGGGCAAAAACGGCAGTTTCGGGTCAAAACGGGGTCCGCCGTTGGGCCCGCTTTGCACCGAAAAACGTGTCCGGGTCAAAGGTCTCCAAATTCACCAAACTTAGTGTCAACAGGTCAGGAACGCTGATACGAACCCAACGGAACTTCCAGATTTGGATTCCGATGAGCCGATCACAAAATCGCCCGTCGAGCGGGGCCTATGGGGCCCACGACACGCGATTTCGTCAACGTTCTCAGAATCGAACCAAACTTGACCCACAGGACCAGCGTATCGCTACGAGTCCGATGGCGTAAGTTTCGTCTCGATCCGACGAGTGTACACGGAATTAGGGTGAATTGCCGAAAAGGCGGATACGGAGCGATGTCCGCGGATACGCGTTGATTCCGGTGTGCACGCACACCCGAATCAGCTTCCGTGAAATCTCACACGTCCGTATCGACGCTGCGCACGTATCTGTGAAGACCGCACGCGACCAAGTCGTCCCGTTTGGCGGGACGTACTCGGTTCCGGGGTGAAACAGGGTCTGGTTTTTCCTGTTTTTGGATCGCGGTGTGCGATCACCACAGGACGCGATGCCCCGAACAGTTTGTCCGGACACCGAGAGGGTCATACAGGCTTCACAACGCAATTTGCAGAATTGAAAACGGAGCTACGAGGCGAAAGTTACGCGTACCTGAAGGGGACCCGAAAACAGGGTCGAAATTGTGTCCGTGTCGTGTCGGACACGACACGAAGAAAAGGGGATTTAGGGTTAGGGTTTCGGGACAGCGGCGGTCGGCCTGAGGCCTGGGCGGCGCTGGCTGGCCGGTGGTGGTCGGGGAGGGTTCGCCTGGGCGAGGCGGATCCGTCGACGGGCGGGGCGGCGCCGGAGGCCGACGGGAGGCGGCTCCAAGGCTGCTGCTGCTGCTGTCGAGCTGCCGGAGGAGAGGAGGGAGGAGCGGCCGGCGGAGCGCGGTGCTGGGCGACGTCGGCGCGGCGTCCGGCGGGGAGGGGCGAGGTGGTCGGCACGGTGGCGGAGCTCGGTGGCGTTCGGGGGAGAAGGGCCGGAGGGGTGGGGTTTTATAGGCTGGGGCGCCGGGGGTCGAGGCCGAGACGGGCGGGCGACGTGGCGGTCGTGGCCGCGCAGGGCGCGGGGGGGGGGGCGGAGACGTGGCGCGGCGGACGCGGGCGGAGGGCGCGGCGGAGGCGGCGGGAAAGTCGGGCACAGGGGAGAGGGGGTCAGCCGGGTACGGGCGGGTCGGGCGGCGCGGTCAGACCCGACCCGACCCGGGGGAAGCGGGTCTGGGCTGGGTTCGGGCTGTTGGGCCGGGCTGGGCCGGCCCAATGGGCTGGGCTGGGTTCGAATAAAAATAATAATAATAATAATATAAAATCATTAATTAATAATTAATTAATAAATAATTATTTAAATAAATACTTTTTAGGCATTTAAAAATATGTCTGAGGCCCAAAAAAATCCAGAAAAATTACCCTAAGTCCAGTTTTTCATTTTACACCCAAAAATGTTATTTTCATGATATTTTAATATTATTTATTGCCAACTAAAAATCATTTATTAATTAAAGGCCTTGATTTTAATTACAGAAAATTCACAGAAAATTCCAGAAAATTGGGAAAAATCCTAGATTTAATAATTTGAGAAATTAGGGGGTTTACAAGAACGCACAACGATACAAAGTTAGAATTATTTAGAATAAAATATAAACGTCCGCGATGAATGTTGTGCGACTAAAATATAGCACAAGAGAGCATAATTATAAGTTACACAAAGGTCAGAATATAAGGCGAGCACGTCTAGGACAAGGGTATGAAATTTGCAGGAGGGCAATGGCTAGTGAGGTGCTCCAATTATCGAAGCAACGGTAAGGTACACTATGTGATATAAATATTATATAATTAAATAAAATATCGTGTTCTATTTCTAATTGGGTTCAACTAGCCCTAGTTTCACTATCTAAGTCAAGTAGGCCTAATTTTGGGTTAGGGGGTTTACACTATGTGCTAGAACTGACTATGTGCATAATATGATTATAAGCTGTAGTAGGCCATGTGGCAACCCAAAGTGAACTCAGATTAGTAGATTAACTTATCATTGTTCGTCGAATAGAGTGAGGGGCGTAGTTCTGCTCTGGAGATGATCTGCAATCCCAGTCCTTGTTTGGTTTAAGGATTGTGGATCTACTCCAGAGTGGTTCACACTTTCCCCTTACTCACGTTTGACGGTAAAATTATTGATTTTATCAAGGTTTATTTCTAATTGATTGGTAATCGTGTTCCTGATTTGAGAAGATTATATTTGGACCAAGTGTCCCCATGTGATAAGACTCATATGACCAACTGTAAGTTTGGTGATTGGACTCGAATATTGTATCCGTGCTAATACTTGTCATGCCCCAGATCCAGAATACTAGAGAACGGAGGAATGACTTAGCCAACCAGACCTTGAGGAATGCCAAAGCAACTCGTAATGTGTTAAGATTATCTAGAGACAAGGGGGTGCATACTACAATCAAGTCTTCTAGGGTCAATAACTTCTATATCTCAATCATTCAAACAAGTAACAATAAAATAAAATATTTTAGAATAAGCAGTAAGGCGTCCCCAATTCCGCATCTGAATATTCTAGAGATCTAGCAAATACGAGTGATATGCCAGATACACTATCAAAAGTATACATGACAGTGAGTCAGCTGCAATCTGAATATATTATAGTCATGCAGGGAACTAGTGTCCATATTATCCAGCTAACATGTGTCGGTTGGCTAAACGTCCAAAATATTATAGTTTATAAAAGACGAGTAGTGAATGAAGGAACCCACTCGTTCTCCTTAACAACCATCCTTTGCCATCAGTGAGGGAGAGATACGCTTGATCCTCATGTGCTGGATCTAAACCTGGCTATGAAAAACCATTAAGGTCAGACCCCAAATAGCAAGTACCACAAGAAAGCACGAAATAAAGAAACAAAACCAGTTATATAACATGAGATGCATAAACCAACAATCAATGGCATATGTCCCATCCATGATATGACACGACACCCCTTCACCAAACAAGGACAGAAAGTGCCACATCACATCAAGATAGAATACGTCCCTTGATTATGGTCCAGCTAGAATAACTCTGCATCGTAGTTTCAGTCTACAGGCTATCGTAACACAATAGCGCAACCCAACAACCAAACAAGGACATGAGTTAAACTATCATGCCACGACAGTCTTTGTCCCTAATTCTACTCAACAAAAGGCACAATACACAAGCATAGATACAATATTAAGTAAAAATAACATATTAATAATAATAATTAGATTTAATCCGTCTCCCGTTGTAACACAATAACGTAACTCAAAACCAAACAAGGACATGAGTTGAACTTTCATGCTTCAACGGTCCACTTCTCTAACTAAAATATATTTAATCGGCCAAACATGTGTTATGGCTTGATATGTGATCTCTGGGTTATCCCAGTAATATAATATATAAGTATCCTCAAATCGTGCCATAATCGAGAAGGGCTGGTTGAACCAATGATATACAAGCAAGAATATATGATACACTAGTCCCTTACAAGGGCCCTGAGCTAAATTAATGATCAGTAGCAGTTCTAGGCTTTCTATAGGAAGACACTAGCTTGGCTTATAATTAATTCAGATATTGTACTCCACTAATGCGGATGATACACAGTATTCGTGGTGGCCAGCCTTTACTCCCAGCTAACTTAGGGTGGTTCGACATGCACAATCTCGAGATATAGTTCCCTCCCAATGCTTTACAAATTAAGTTGCCTAGTTAACCCTAGGTGATTTAGAATCTCATGCCGTAGTCACATAAATATTCCTTCCTAAATTCCATACTTTAAGTACGAGCACTTTTGATACGAATCCATATTGTCTCTTAAATCTGGATTCACCCAAGTGTGATACAACAATCAATACTATCTAGCCACGACTAAAGTCACTATCCAACTACCAGATCCATGCAAGAAAATAATTACATATATCATAAAGCAAGTGTGTGTGGCACAACGGCTCACTGTATATCAAGTAGCACTCTCAGTGTGATCAAGTGTATCGGCACGGATAAATAGTCAGGGTAGGAATAAATTCCAATATCAAGGTTATGGACAAACAAATAATTATCACAATAATTTGTCACTCTATTATATTGATAGATAAAATAAGAGTAGTGCGAGAACCCCTCGAGATCAGATCCATAATATAAACCCCCTGAATTTTCAAATTATTAAATCTTGGATTTTTCCCTATTTCTGGAATTTTCTGGGAATTTTCTGAAATTAAAATCAAGGCTCTTAATAATTAAATGATTTTTAATTGTTAATAAATAATATTAAAATATCATAAAAATAACATTTTTGGGTGTAAAATGGAAAATTGGACTTAGGATAATTTTTTTGGATTTTTCTGGACCTCAGAACTATTTTTAAATGCCTAAAAACAATTTTTATTAATTAATTAACTATTTATTTATTTATTATTATTATTATTATTTTTTTTATTATTATTATTTTATTTTACCTGAGCCCAGCCCGCTAACCCGGCCCAGCCCGCTAACCCGGCCCAGCCCTAACCCGCTACCGGGTCGGGTCGGGTCAGACAGACCCGACCCGCGAGCCGCCCGACCCGCCTAACCCGGCCTCCCCACGACCCCGCGTCCAGCGCCGGCCGCCGCGCGCAGCGCCGCGCATTCCGCGCCCTCGTCCCCACGTCGCCCTCGCCCTCCGCCGTGATCGGCCACCCCTAACCGCCTCTCCCCCTTTATAAACACCGCCCCCCTCTTCTTCTTCCTCCTCCAGCCACCCTAACCCTAACGCCGGCAGCCTCCTCCACTGCTCCTCCTCCGACCACCGCCTAGCGCCGTCGCCTTCGCCTCTCCCCAGCCCTCTCCTCCACTGCCCCTCTCCGGCGCCACCCCCTCGACCTCCAGCAGCAGCAGCTGCCCTCCCCTCGAGCGCCCCTCGCCGCCAGCAGCTCCGGCCGCCGCCGCCTCGAGCCGTCGACCACCGGCCAGCTCCCCAGCCCCCCGGCGAGCCATCCCAGCCTCTCTCCGGCGCGTCTCCGCCGTCCTCGCCGCCGGCCAGCAGTGTCCAAGCCCTAACCCTAACCCTAGTTCAGTTCCCGTGTCCGACACGAGTCGGACACGACTCGACCCTGATTTTCGGGTCCCCTTCAGGTGCGTGTAACTTTTTGTTCGTAGCCCCGTTTTCAATTCCGCAAATTGTGTTGTGAAGCCTGTATGACCCTCTCGGTGTCCGGACAAATCGCTTGGGGCATCGCGTCCTGTGGTGATCGCACACCGCGATCCAAAAACAGAAAAAACTAGACCCTGTTTTACCCCGGAACTGAGTGCGCCCCGCCAAACGGGACGACTTGGTCGCGTGCGGTCTTCATAGACACGTGCGCATCATCGATACGGACGTGTGAGATTTCATGGAAGCTGATTCGGGTGTGCGTGCACACCGGAATCAACGCGTATCCGCGGACATCGCCCCGTATCTGATTTTTCTGCAATTCGCCCTAACTCCTTGTACACTCGTCAGATCGAGACGAAACTTGCGCCAACGGACTCGTAGCGATACGCTGGTCCTGTGGGTCAAGTTTGGTTCAATTCTGAAGACGTTGACGAAATTGCGTGTCATGGGCCCCACAGGCCCCGCTCGACGGGCGATTTTGTGTTCGGCTCATCGGAATCCAAATCTGGAAGTTCCGTTGGGTTTGTATCAGCATTTTTGACCTGTTGACACTAAGTTTGGTGAATTTGGAGACCTTTGACCCGGACATGTTTTTCGGTGCAAAGCGGGCCCACCGGGTGACCCCGTTTTGACCCGAAACTGCCGTTTTTGCCCTTGTCTCCAAATTGGACCCAAGGATAGGCATTTCTAGCTATTTGACATCTTCTGAGCGTGATGGTAATGTCTATTTCAGCTTTTGGACTCATCTCTGGAAATTTTCCCCAAGAACCAAATTAATCAGAACCAAACAACAGGCAAGTACCTGCACTTCAAGTTAAATCTTTATATTGTGATAATTAATTCCCTGCTTTACTAGTACCCTTGATGATTGCACCTAGTGTTAGAAATGCTGGATTTCCATGTCTTGAATATTGAAGTTCCTGTCTTATTTTTCATGTCGGGTGGGAGAATACTAGAAGGCATGTAGTTTATCCTTCCCCTTGTCATGTTTAATAGCTGTTGGTACGCGACTGTACCTCAACCGGATCTCGATTTTTCCTGTTTAATAGCCGTTCATGACGGCCGAATTAGCCTTATAAACCCCTACATGCCAACTATGTATTCTAAAAATAAATACAAGTTCACACAGATAGTTTCTGGTCATGTTATATATCTTGCTGACTGTTGTAGTTTCATTTCCTGTTTCATTTATTTCTGTTTTCTCATATTCCTGCTTACAGCTTTAACTCTGAGATAAGGATGTTCTGTTATGCAGTTTCTTAACTTGATATTCAATATTTAATTGTCATAAATATTTAGTTTAACCTTGTTGTGCACTGTGTACTTTGCTCCTTTCCTGACTGGATCTGTTGATTTAGGCGATGATGAGGATCTTGCCCCTACTTATTATGGTCCCTATGAGGGGACTGATGATACCTATGAGGAGCCAGATCCCACCCAGGAGACCCCTGCTGCAGAGTAGCTAGTAGTAGCTATCTTTTATTTCTGTTTCTTATCCTATTAATCGGGTTTGTCCCCGATTTTATTCTGATTTTCTGTACTAAACATTTGAATCTGTTGTCACATTTATTTCAATTGCAATCTTAAGTTTCTGTTCTCATTATTATCTTGCCTATGTTAATTGTGAATGAGCTAGTTTAGTAAATATGGATTTGACCTAGACAGCGTACTACCGCCGACTCTGCGGCGTAGGCTGGACGTAACCACGTACTCGTGCCCGAATTTTCGGGTGCGGGTCGTGACACATAATCCTCAAACCAAACAAGGACCGGAATGCAGACCCTCCCTCGAGTTGAACTACGTCCATTATTCTGTCCAACATATAATAAGATGATATAGGAAAAGTAGCATAATCAGTAAGTAAGTACATGTAGGGCCATATCTACAGGCTCATGCCAGGTGCTTAGTCATTTAGCACATGGTTACATCTGTATCATACAAGTCATTTCTAAGTTAACATGTAGCATCACAATCATTCAATCAATATCCACATTAAACTAAGCAAGTGACCAAAGTGAGTAAGAAATAATAGGCGCATAGGAGGAAGTCGCATAGCAAGGTGCCGCATAGTCATCGATACCGCATAGGGTCAAGGCCACATAAGATCAAGGCCTCAGAGAATGAGAAAAGTCCACTTTTCGGGAAACATATGATGTGACAAACAATAAATATAAGTCCAGAAAAGTGATTAATGTCGGCCAAGTAAGTGTGATACGGCTAAGAGAGTAATTCTACCACGTGTGTCTATGCGTCCAGTGAGCTATGCGTCCCTCTCCTTCAAGGAGAGGGACGCATAGCTCATGGCCGCATAGACAACGTGGTCGCATACTCCTCTTAGCCGTATACATACTTGGCCGCATTAAATCTTTTGGACTTAGTAAAATTTTATTCGTTCAAGTTCATGCAATTGGCCAAGGGCGCATGTACAAATTCAGTCATGCGTCCAACAGGGTTAGTCGCATGCTAACCCGAGACGAGAAGTCCAGGCCATATAGCACTTTGTGCCGCATAGCGCTCTTTCGTCTCCACCAAGCAGCAACTTTTCGGCCATTGCCAAAGGCTCAAAAATGAGATTTTGTTTCTTCCATAGAAACCTCAAATGATGCCCAAATCCAGCAAAGTAAAGTTCTAAACTACTCAAAATCAAGTGCTAATCAACATAGAATAAAGATTTTTCAAAAACATTAAGTTTTAAAAGATCAAAACCCAACACCAAAAAAATTCTAAAACTTAAAACTTAGATCTACACTAATCCATCCACCGAATTCAAAAATACCAAGTTCTAAATATATAAAAAATTATATAAGAAATATAATGACACAAAAATATAAATGGTTTATCTATTTCTTGCAAGATGTACTTGCCTATAGAGGGAGAGAGGAAAACCTAAGAAAGAGAATAGAAGAGGAAATATGAGGGGGGAGAGAGAGAGTAAAGCTGGGTTATATATGGAGGGTTTGAGGTTTGGACTATGGGTTCAACTCATGATAAACCAAATCAAACAAATAAACTAAGAGTCAAGTGAACCAAAGAATGGGTCTAGTTTCTCTACAACATATAACTACGCTAGCAAAAAAAATAATTATGCTCCAAATATGTATATTGGGAACGAAAACTGACATCTCTACCCACCTTAAAAAAAATTTATCCTCAAAATTCAAACTCAAGACTATCTAGAAATGTCAAAGCAAGCAACAACTATCTACAAGCAATATACACATGCAAATAACAAGTATATCAATAACACCTATAATGAAGCAAAGAAACTTCATCCATTATGAGTGCTTGTCGATCATGAAATGAAAGATGCAAAGGCATACGAAGAAAATATACCTTATGAGTCGAATATGTGCGAGTACCAAGATCGAATATCATCCTCGCGCTCCCACGTTGACTCTCCGAAAGAGTGATGCCCCCAAGCAACACGAACAAGATAGATAGTTCGGTTCTTGAGTATCTTATCTCTCTGATCTAAAATTGACACGGGCCATTACTCGTAAGTCAAGTCGGTACCAACGACTAACTCAGAGTGATCGAGGATATGACTCAGATCCGGGATATACCTACATAACCGAGACACATGTTCTTGTTCTAGGAGTCTCAATCAAAATTATTTCCTTTGGTATCCTGAATTCGTCCTCTTTGATACTCAGCTTGAACTCTTTCAGATTGATTATTTTCTTATTCCTTCTTATCTTGTTCTTGATGTTTCTTGTGCTCTTCTTTAGGGCTTCTCCTTCCCTCGATGTTGTAACAACAAGAGAGGTAGAGTTTTTAGTGGAACAAAATCCTGCGGGACCCCAACCAAGGATCTTAGTTGAGCTCACGATGAATGGGACAGAGCAGCAGGCTCCAGGTATTCTCGTACCTCTCGCAGTACCGACAGTACTGGATACCTCGGCCTTGATAGAGATTATCCGTAGATTATTGGTTGCCCAACAACACCATATGGTAGTGCAGCAGCACCAACAGCTTCGACAACATGAGCAGAACATCCTACTAAACCAAGGACTACAAATGGCTCTGGAGGAGAGTAAAGAAGAAGATGATGGAGGCATCATACAGATTTTGTCAACTCAACCCGGGCTATTTTAAAGGCACAGAGGATGCTACTACGATGGATGCTTGGCTTCAAGACATTGCGACAATCATTGTGACAGTTAAGATTCTAGTAGAGGAGCAAGTCAATCAAGTCCAATTACAACTACAAGATCTTGCTCATGATTGGTGGGCAATAAAGAAAGTCAGTTTGAGGCATCCTATATCTTGGAATAACTTCATAACCATATTCAGAGCCAAGTATTTCGGAGTAGCGGTGCTGTACGAGCTACAACAGAGATTTATTAATCTCAAGAAATTCGACAGAACAGTAGATGGATATGCAGCAGAGTTCTGCAGGCTGAGCTGGTTTACTCCAGCTATGGTGACGACAGAGCAAGAAAGGGCTATGAGATTTCAGCAAGGGATTTATCTCAAGATTTTACAACTAGATGAAGGACATGACTACCAGACATTCGATGCCGAATTAATAGCCGCCATGAGGCATGAGCTTACCATCTAGAAATTAGCTTCAAGGACTGAAGGGCATAAGAGGTCTCATGTCCATAACACAGGTAGGAGACCAACACCCGATATTCGTATTTGTGATTTGGCACCATGGGAGGCTAGTGGCATCAGATGAGACAATGGCAACTTGGCAATGACATCCGAGACAATATCAACAACGTCCGGTGAATCCAATAGGATGTACCTATTATGGCAAAAGAGGTCACACTCAGGATGGCAAGTGGAAGATGCTTGAGGTATGTGGGTTTCGACCATATGATAGCTACATGACCAAAAATATAAAGGCATGGAGGATCGTATCAACAATTCACAGCATTGTCAGCTCTAGGAGCAGTTCTATATCAAGAGCCAGTTTTAGCAGTGCGACCGTTAGCCCAACATCCATTGTTGATGCAAGAACATGTGTTTCACCTGAGGCAATGTCAGTTGGGTCAGCAAAGACATCCTCATGACAGAGTTCCAACAGCCCCGAGACGGGAGAAAGCTGAGGTTGGCGTGCTAGAACAGATATTAGCAAAAGGTGGTCAAGTTGAGGATGAGATTTTAGTTCTTCCAGTTTTATCTATCTTTTGGGTTTCGTATAATCCGAGTGGAGATGATCTTTTGTCTCACTCATCTGCCTTCATATCTTGTGATACATGATGTATGTCATGTCCTGACTCCGAAGGTACGTCCTGGGCAGAGTCTTGTTCTTGACTAAGTCGTTGGTACCGATTTATCTCGAGACTTAATCTATGTCCATTTTTTGGAGTCAGCATAGGCCAGCGAGGACGAGTTCCTATTTTGACTGATTCGAGAGACATATGTATCAGTATGCTCCTGCTCTTTCTCTTTCCTTTTGATTGTGTGGATTGTTGGCACCTTTATTCATATTATTATTGCTTTTATTAATTACCTGCTTATTTCGTTATGCTTGGTATTCAGTTAACTGTTGTTCATGAGATCTGGTAGTTCATGAGGTTTTCTGGATTATGAATCTTCTGCTTGGTCTATGAGTTTTCTTGGTGATCAACTCGACTAGCCTGACGAATTTCGAGGACACAATTTTTGTAAGGTGGGTAGAGATGTCACACCCGTTCCCAGATTTGGTATTTCTTGAATTTGTGATATTTAAAATTTTCCCTGTAGATGTATTCATACGATATTTACATGTAGGTTCCTGTTAATTATGTTGCATTTATTTAATTATATTCCTGTTTATTATGGAAGACTGCCCGAGACCAGTAGTGAACATCTTGGCGATTGCCATAGACCCGTGTTAGGAACTGTATATTGGATGGATACCAGACCCGGTTCACTCTTGGAATCACTAAGTCTATTTTGGATGGTTAAGATTGGTTGGAGAGTGTCACAACTTAATCCTAGGGCTAACCTTATTTCTCCACTTGGTATATATATATATATATATATATATATATATATATATATATATATATATATATATATATATATATATATATATATATATATATATGTGTGTGTGTGTGTTGTTTTCTCTCTCCTCTCTCATTCTTTCTCATTTCCACTTTCTTTCTTCTTTATTCTTCCTCCTTCCCTCAAGAGCTCCCCTTGGCCGAAGCCCTAGCCCTAGCCCTAGCCCTAGACTTGGTTCTAGGAAGAGGTTTGTTAGTCCACCAAGGCAAGTACATCTTGCTCAAAGTGGCGAAGCCATAGATTTTTAGATTTTTATATATATATTGTTTTAAAAATATGGTTGATGAAAAATGTTTTTCTTGGGATACTTATTATATTTAGTTCTTGGATTTTTGGATTTTGATGTATAAATTTTTGTAGATTTGAGTTTCAAGATTTGAATTTTTATGTGTTCTATGATTTTTTTGGTTTTGATCTACTAAAATTTAGTATTTTTGAAAACTAGCTGTTCCTTATGTTAGAGCATTTTATTTCGAGCATTTCGACTTTTGTTTCACTTGATTTGGACTTAAAATAAAGTTATTATGAAAAAAATAATTTTTAAGTTTTTGGAGCTTTTTCTGCCACGGCTGAACTTACTGTCTGGAGAAGATGTAGTTCTCATGTGGCCCGCCCAATATGCGACTGAGACTTCCATGCGGTATGATCTTTATGCGGCTGGACTCTTTGTCGCATAGCCAACCAGCATGCGTCCATCTTGTTGGATGCATGACTGCTGATCTACACAAGTATCCTTAAACACTTTGTGCATTCACTCATTGAACGAATAAAAAAATTGCTAAGTCCAAAAGGCACTCCATGCGACATCAAACTTATACGGCAAGCAGAGCATGCAGCCACCTTCCCTTGGACGCATGACTCTGAACTTTGGTGCATCTTTGGCACATCCTTGGCGCGTCTTTCTATGGTTTTGTCTTTTTTTCCTGACACTTTTTGTCACATCACACTTTATGTCATATCACACTTTATGTCACATCACTGACACTTTATTTATTTTTTATCCTTTCATCACTTATCCCGAGGAGTAGACCTTATCCCTGACTCCATGCGGCATGACTCCATGTAGCCTGGATTGTCATGCGACCAGTTTGTCCATGCGGCTAGCTTGTCTATGCGGCCATCTCGTCCATGCGGCCAGTGCTCTTGCACCTTATCAGTGTGTAAACTCCCTCGACCAGATTTTAGCTTAGATAGAGAAATTAGGGTTATTTTAACAAATTAGGAATTAATTGCAGTGTTTTAAAATATTATTCAATATCTTATATTGCTTAGTGCACCTTACCATTACCTCGATATTTAGAGCACTACACTGACTGTTACCCTCAAACAAAGTTCACATACTTCTCCTAGACATGCCAGTCTACTATTCTAAACTTTGTGTAACTCACAAATACTCTGTCATGAGCCTCGTTTTAGTCACACAAATATCGTTACAAACGTCCGTGCTAATTTTTAATTAAATTCCAAACCTGTACTCATGTCCGTTCTAATCGAAATTAGAGACCCAACAGGAACCTGTTTTGTCCAAACCAAATTACGTTATTATTCTATTTTAAGTATATTACGTCTAGGATACTTGCACTTCACTAAATTCTGACCCTATATATTTTTAATTAATTAGAAAACACCTTGGGCATTAATTTCTAATTAAATTAATACGATGACCAGCATCGCCCAAAACTAGACCCAGCTCCTACCCAGACTCACCCTCATACCCTCAACACCCTTACTAAACACCACCCCTCATTTTTGTACATTACATCGCCCTCAGGAATGAGGTATTTTTCTCAAACAATTTGGTAATTATGCAATTTCCCAATTTAATAGGACTTTAGTACAAATTATGAAATTGCAGGGTTTTATATGCAAAATTGGATAGGTGAGGTGTCCACCTCCCATTGGAGGGGACACATGGATGATTCTCCACCCTCCATTCCAAATTAGGTCCAAATTTAATGCATTACCATGCATTAATGTGGCCTACAATCCCTAAAGAGTATTCACACACAAAAACCCAAAACCCTAACCCTTTACAAACCCCCCCTTCACCCTTCCTCCTCCCTCATCACCACCAAGCCACCCCCACCTACGACCACCACCCCCCTAGTTCGACCTCCCCTCAGCTCCCCCCCGGCCACCGGACCACCGCCAAAGCCACCGCCACCCACCGCCAGCATCACCCACACCACCATCACCAACATCTTCACCATCACCTCCAACCCACCCGGCTCCCCCTCACCCTCACCACCACCACCACGAGCCACCGCCACCGTTAGGACCGCCACCCCCTGCCACCCTGAGCTGCCGCCACTGCCACCCCAGCCTTCGTAGCTGCCGCAGCTGCTACTGCTACTGCTGCTGTTGCTGCGGCTGACCTCCGACCACCCCCGCCGGAGCTCCGCCCCCCTCCGCCGGAGACGACGATACAGGACACGCCCCCCCCCCCCGACACTGGTATACTATATATATATATATATATATATATATATATATATATATATATATATATATATATATATATACTATGTATTATATAATTATATGTATATATATGTAATATATATTAAGTATATATAATATACTTATTATAGTATATATATATATATATATATATATATATATATATATATATATATATATATATATATACTATTACATATATTTATGAGTAAATATATAATATATATATATTATATTAAGTATAATTATATTATGCCCTATATATATTTAAGTATATATGATATATATGTATTATATATATATATATATATATTATATATGTACTATATATATATTATATGTATATAAATACTGTTACATATATAATTATGTATATACATATATATATATATTTATGTTATACTTATATAATTATATGCTTTTATATTCTTTTATTATTAATAATAATATATATATATATATAAATATATATATGTCTTATATATATATTTATACTATATATGTATATAAATACTATTTTATATATAATTATGTATATGTATATATATATATATATATATATTTATGTTATATATATATATATATATATATATACATATATATATTTAAGTATATGCATAAACTATATATATTATGTACATTATTTATATGTATCATATAAATATATATTTATATCCTTCATATATATTTATATATTATACCTTATATATATATACTATATATGTATTAAAAATATTATTATTTATATGTATCATATATACATATATTTATGTCCTTTAAATATATAGTTATACATATTATTACTATATATGTATTATATATATATATAATAATTATTATTGCTTCTATCATATATAAATAAGTATTATGTATATATAAATATAAATATATAAATATAAATATAAATATAAATATATATATATATATATATATATATAAATAATGTATATAAGTATCAATATATGTATATTATATATATATATATATTATTATTATACTATGTATATACCCTATACTATATGTACTTATGAATACTTGCATAATAAAATATTAATTATTAAATTCACGACTCGTGTACGTCTTAACAGAGTACACCTACGGCGCAGTTAGTGACCCAAGGTCACAAGACCATTCAGACGCAACTGCGGGAACATGTTATTGGTACTCACAGCTTGAGGACGTAGGCAAGTATACCTTGCCAAATTTCTTACTGTTTAAATTATAAACTGTTGTATGTTATCTTATTGAAATTACATATAACTGTGTGCGTCCGAGATTGACTCGGGTGCAGTCGACGAATACGTCGATACGTAGTGTAATTGACTTAGACACTAGCAGTCTCACCTACAGACGCGAGGGTATTCTGATATCCTTCTAGACACCGACACTTGTACACGTAGCACGATTGTAATTCATATTGGGATGCGGGTTCGCGTACTCGACTAGCTACCGGTGCGTATGACGTGCATCACGGATTAGCACGTAATCAGGACTATTCAGAAAAGTTATGACTCGGCATATAGCTACGTGGTATATACGTCATGTATTCGACTTGTGTATCCGTATTGGGAGAGAAAGACAACTAGTAGGCGTATAGGATACACACATTGGACTCTGTAGTATCTAGAGGAGCCATAAATCCAATGACTTCTTTTATTCAGATACCGCATTCTTCGGAGCGATACAGACGTATATATATTTGCTGATACCTCATTCTTCGGAATGATGGACGTTACATGATCAGATACCATGCTCTACGGAGAATGGACGTTATGCCTACGCCTACCCATACGTACCAAGGTTGTCTTCACATTGCATTCACTTAGACGGTTAGCACACCCTTTATTTATGTTATTCAGTATTTATATATATGGCATACTTTTATGTATCTTGTTAAGTCCCACTGTGGACCTGGTTCCCTTCCAGATCTAGACGAGGCATACTATCCTATGGTGTACGGACCCGGACATGAGACGAGGTATGCATCCGAGGAGGAGTTAGAGGTGCTGCCATCAGAGTCCCCCTGATCTTCGGTAGACTCACCATCTGGAGCTGGAGCCTCTTTACCTAGATAGACGATGCTCTAGCCTTACTATATTTTAGCACTTTTATTTCATCTTTTGTAGTGGGTTTGTTCCCACCAGGCATATCTGATTTGTACTATGATATTTCAGACTCAACACTTATATTCCAGCACTTATTTTAGTTTTCCTTATCATTTTGTGGATGAGATTAGACATCACCTGTTATCTTCTAGTATTGAACCTGTTAGTATTTTAGGACAACGTATCACGTCTTATTGGATACATTAAATTGGGAAATCCCTCAGAGACGTGACAGTTGGCCAATGCCACGTGGCCTGGTTCCGCATATTTTGGGACTGGGGCATGACACAGTGCATACGGCCTGACCCATACGGCAATTCATGCGTGCACTTCTCTTGCGCGCATGTGATCCTATGCGACCCTAGTAATCTATATACACGTTCCATGATTTCTTGAGTTTAATTATTTTATTTAAAATATTTCTTTGTTCTATGTGGTTGGTCTTGCCAATTGATTATTATTGATCCTAAGAAGAAATGGACTTAGTAACCAGACTGTGCTGGACCTGGCTATGTGCTAGACCTGACTATGTACATAGTATGATTATATGCTGTAGTAGGCCATGTGGCAACCCAAAGTGAACTCAAATTATTAAATTAACTTATCCTTGTTCGTCGAATAGAGTGAGGGTGTCACGCCCTAGTCCCAAAAGTACACGGGACCAGGCCACGTAGCAATAGCCAGCTGTCACGTCTCCGAGGATATCCTAATTTAATGGATCATGACGAAGAGTGCTACGCTGTCCTAAAATACTAACATATCCCATATCAATGATTAACAGGTAACTAATCTCATCCACAATGTAAACAGCAAGAATGTATTAATAAATAATTGATGGAAGATAAACGCCAGTCTCAAAAGTATCATAGTACAACCAAGAATGTCTGGTGGGGACAAATCCACTACTATGACGAAAAAAAATACTGAAATAATAGATAACAGATAATGACTAGGGCATCGGCTGACTAGATAATGATGCTCCCAATCCTAGGCAGAAGGCCTACCAAGTGATCACGAAAACTCTGACGGTAGCACCTCTAGCTCCTCCGCGGTAGCGTACCTAGTCTCCTGTCCTGGGCCGTACACTGTGGGGTAATATGCCTCGTCCAAATTTGGAAAGGTACCAGGTCCTCAGAGGGACGTAACAAGATATATAGAAACATGCCATATTTATGAATACTGAATAAAATAAACACAATAAAGGGTGCGCTAACCATCTAAGTGAATGCAATGTGAGAACAACTTTTGTACGTATGGGTAGGCGTAGGCATAACGTCCAATACTCCGAAGAGCAAGGTATCTGTAACATCCATCATCCCGAAGAATGAGGTATCTGTAATATATATACATCTATATCACTCTGAAGAGCGCGGTGTCTGCAATAAAGAAAGTCATTGGATCCGTGGCTCCTTCGGATACGACGGAGTCCAATGTGTGTATCCCATACACCTACTAGTTGTCCTCTTCGCCCAATATAGATACACAAATCGTATACTCGACGTACATACCACGTATCTATATGCCAGTCTCTATGAATAAAAATAACCCTGAGTTACGTACTAACCGTGATGCATGTCACACGTACCGATAGCTAGTCGAGTATGCGAACCCGTATCCCAATATGAATTATCACTGTACGACGTGTAAGAGTGTCAAGTCTCGAAAGATATTAGAGTATCCTCCCACTGGGGTGAGTCTGCTACTGACTAGGTCAAGTATACTAAATCATCAACGTAACCGTCGACTGTACCCGAGTCAATCTCGGACGCGCACAGTCATATGAAATGAAGCAACAAGATATCATACAACATATGCAGCATTTAATATAAACAATAAATATGGCAAGGTATCTTGCTTGGGTCCTCAAGCTGTGAATGCCAAAAGCTGGCTCCTGCAGTGTCTCCTGGCTGATCCAATGATCCTAACACACAATATAATATAAAATCCAGTATCAAACACTAAAGCAATACCTACATCACCACGACGCTACTCTTAGGTACTGTCTCAAGTTCATGGTTGATCCAATACAGCGTCACGTGTGCACGTAGCTAGGGTGTACACGTGTTCTGTCCTCGGTTACCGTGTGCCTCGAGACATAACTCTACTGAATTATGGTTACCAACTATTTCTGATCTGTACTAATACATGTCCTTGATTTCCATGTTCAAACATACTTGGTTTATGACCAGGTATTCAGGTAAAATACTGGTCCTTAATGACAGGTCTCATGATTAAAGAAATTGCTAGTTATTAAATAAATTCTAAATCTGGTTAATCATCATGCCATTTTACGTATAGTTTAGGGTTAATAAGGTTGTGTCAAAGACTACAATTCTTGATATGATGACACGACAACACGACGGTCATATACGAACACGATACTAAGAGGGAGGAGTATAGGGCGAGTACCTAGTAGACTGGGCGAGGGTCTCCGTGCTGTCTGATCGTCCTCCGTTGAGTGGGGGCTCCGACGACGGCCGACGAGCAAGGCAACGGCGACAGCGTCTGTAACAGCAATTGCAGTAGTCGCAGTAGCAGCAGCGGCTCTGAGCAGCGGCGGTTGTTGGGTCGAGGCGGCGCGGGGGTAGTTGTCAGGCCGCGGGGAAGGTGGCGCTTCGCCTGGCAGGGGTGATCGAGGGTGCCGGAGAGGGTTGCTGGGAACTGGGGCAGTCGGGTTTTGGATGGGGGTCGGGTTTAATGTGAGATCGATGCTGGCGTTTGCAGGCGGTCTGAGGGGAGGGATCGAGGGTCAGGGGAGGTGCAGGCGGCGGTCGGGAAGTGGAAGTGGCGGCTTGAGGTGGTGGTGGGGTGGTTGTGAAGTCGGAGGGGGAGAGGGCTCAGTTTGATTAGTCGGCTAGGGTTTGCCTATGGTGAGGAAGAGAATGGTTTTAGGGTTTCTCATGGAAGAAATATGTGTGTATTTATATATGGGGATTTGTGGGTTTGCCCTCGGGACTTGGGCCTGTTCGGCCTTGTTGGGGTGGGGCTGGTCCACGTGGAAGAGTGCATGTGGGCTTGGTTGGTTTTGTTTGAGGTGAACTTGGCCTCGAATTTAATTAAATTAGAAATTAATGCGTAAGGCATTCACTTACGAATATTGCGAAGCTAAGGTGAGATGCAATGGCAAGTATCTAAAGTTGCACAATGGTCAGAGGGGTAGTCTGGCATGTCTAAGAGATGTTCGTGACCTTGGGTGGAAGATAGCTACTGGTGTGGTGCTCAAACCTCGAAGCAACGGTAAGGTGTATTAAGACATAATTGCAGCATATAAATCCTAATTAAATCCAAATTAATCCTAGTCTCTCGATTTAATTCCAATTAAACCCTAAATTGGTCGAGGGGGCTTACAATCTATCCTCCTTAGAGTATTTCGTCGTCGAAATTAAAATATACGCATGGTAAGAATTACTGACTGAATTTAAAATGCTAAAACATACCTAGTCCTTCGAAGAGATGGCGATAGCGCTGTCTAATATCCTCCTCACGTTCCCAGGTCGACTAGCCTGGTGCATGATGTCTCCATGCGATACGAACTAGGGGAATAGTCTGACCTCGTAGTATTTTCTTGCTCCTGTCCAGGATCTCAATAGGCTCCTCTTGGTATGATAAACTCGAGCCGACTGTGATCTCTGAATGGTCAAGTACATGACTCAGATCTGGTATATACCTCCTCAGCTGAGATACATGAAAGATGTCATGGACTCCTTCCAAAGTCTGCGGCAAGGCTAACCTGTAAGCAACCTCTCCGATGCGTTCTAGCACATCGAATAGTCCGATGTACCTCGGACTCAGCTTTCCTCTGCCTCCAAATCTGATAGTCCCTCGAGTAGGCGAGATCTTTAGAAATACGTGATCTCCAACCTAGAACTCTAAGGGTCGTCGATGCGCATTCGCCCAATGCTTCTGTCTGTCCTGTGCTGCTCGTAGGTGCCCTTGGATCTTCTTCACCTTCTCTACTGTACGAATAACCAACTCTGGTCCCAGAATTTGTCTTTCGCCTATATCGCTCCAACATACTGGGGAACGACACTTTCTTCCATATAACGCTTCATAGGGAGCCATCTGGATGCTCGCTTGATAGCTATTGTTGTAGAAAAATTCAACCAAATACAAATGGTCCTTCCATGAACCTCCGAAATCAAGCATGCATGCCCTTAACATGTCCTCCAATGTCTGAATGGTGCGTTCCGATTGGCCATCTGTCTGTGGGTGATACGCTGTGCTAAACTTCAGGCGGGTACCGAGGCTCTCTTGTATACTCCGCCAAAAGTAAGATATAAACCTCGTATCCCTGTTAGACACGATGCTAACTGGCACTCCATACAGTCGCACAATCTCTCTCATATACATATCTGCCAAGACCTCTATAGATTGCCCGACTCGAACGGGTAAAAAGTGTGCGGACTTGGTGAGTCTATCCACGATTACCCATACTGCATTGCGACCACTGGGACTCCTCGAGAAGACCGTAACAAAGTCCATCGTGATATGCTTTCATTTCCATTCGGGTATTGGAAGTGGTTGAAGTAATCCTGCAGATCTCTGATGCTCAGCCTTGACTTGCTGACACACCAAGCACTTGGCCACAGAGCGTGCTATCTCTCTCTTCATTCCATGCCACCAGTAGTACCGTCTCAAGTCTCTATACATCTTCGTGCCTCCTGGATGAATAGAGTAGGTTAAACTTGTGTGCTTCTGTCATCAACTCCTGATGAAGTTCTCCATTTGGAACATAGAGACGATCTCCGCATCTCAAAGTTCCATCTTCGTGTATACGCAATCCCGTCTGTATTCCAGCCTCTGTCCTCTGTCGTAGTCTCTAAAATCTGGCGTCAGTCGGCAAAGCAGCCTTGATCCTCTCCACTAATATCGATTGCAACTGAAAACTCGACAATTGTCTGTCTACTCCGGGCATAACAACCTCTATACCCATCTGCTCTAGATCTCTCAACAAATATTGTTGGGTAGTTAAGAAGAAGGCCATGGGTCTTCTGCTCAATGCGTCAGCTACTACGTTGGCCTTTCCCAGGTGGTACTGTAGTTCAATCTCGAAGTCTGTCATCACCTCGAGCCAACGTCTCTGCCTCTGATTAAGGTCCTTCTGGGTGTAGATATGGTCAGTGAATATCTCCACTCTTTCTCCATATAGGTAGTATCTCCAAAGCTTCAAGGCAAAGATCACTGCTGCAAGCTCCAAGTCATGGGTGGGATAGTTCTTCTCATGGGTCCTCAATTGCCTAGAGACATAGGCTACAACCTTCCCATGCTGCATCAAGACACATCCTAATTCTTTTTCGGATGTATCGCTATAGATTATGAATCCTCCGGGTCCAGAAGGTATGGTCAAGATAGGTGCTGTAGTCAAACGCTTCTTCAGCTCATCGAACGCTGTCTGACACTCCTCTGTCCAGGTGAACTCTTGTTCCTTACGAGTCAAGCGGGTCATCGGCTCTGCAATCTTCGTGAAGTTCTCTACGAACCTCCGGTAATATCCAGCAAGTCCTAAGAAACTCCTTACCTCTGAGACATTGGTAGGGGTTGGCCATGTCTCTACTGATGAAATCTTCGCCGAATCTACTGAAATATCATCTCTTGAGATAACGTGTCCAAGGAAAGCAACACGATCTAGAAGAAACTCACACTTGCTCAGTTGGGCATAAAGCCTCTCTTTTCTCAGCGTCTCTAACACTAGTCTCAAGTGCTCTTCATACTCCTCGTGGCTCTTCGAATACACCAAAATATCATCGATGAAGACTACCACGAACTGGTCTAAGTATTGATGGAATACCTGTTCATCAAGTTCATAAATACAACAGGTGCATTGAAAATGCATCACTAAGAACTCGTAATGACCATAACGAGTCCTGAATGCTGTCTTTTGAATGTCTTCTCTTCGCACTTTTACTTGATGATAACCCGATCTTAAGTCAATCTTTGTGAACACCACTGCTCCTGTCAACTGGTCGAATAAATCATTAATCCGCAGTAGAGGGTACTTGTTCTTGATAGTCAAAGCATTAAGGGCTCTGTAATCAATGCACATGCATACTGTTCCATCCTTCTTAGGAACAAACAACACTAGTGCTCCCCAGGGTGATGCACTAGGATGGATAAATCCCTTGCTCTGTAACTCCTCTAATTGTAGCTTCAGCTCATCTAACTCCTTCTTCGCCAATCGGTATACATTAGAAGGTACCGGTGCTGCTCTGGGTACTAGCTCAATAGTGAACTCCATGTCTCTATCTGGCGGTAAGCCTGGCAATTCTTCAGGAAAAATATCCTCAAATTCTGTAACTATCGGTGGGGGTACCATCTCCATAGCCATGTAAGTTTCGGTTGTCTGTCCTACTCCTTGTTCGACGGTCCCTCGTATGTACTCGAACTCCGATTGATCTGGCAGTCTAAAAGTGACACTACCCTTCCGACAGTTCAGTACGGCATTATACTGGCTTAACCAGTCCATGCCTAGCACAACATCAAAGTACTGTATATGTAATACCAAGAATCGTGCTCTCATCTCTCTACCACATACAACTATCGAGCATATTCTGATAGTGCTGGTAACCGGCACGATTCCTCCTCCGGTAAGAATCTTCCAACTTTTAGGTAAGGAAAAAGTTGCTACTCTATGCATTGCTACGAATCTACTAGATATAAACAATAATGTAGCTCTAGAATCAAACAATACAGTTGCAGGTAATGATGCAACTAAAATGGTACCTGTGATAGCTTCCCCTTTTGTTTCTTCCTCAGTAGCTGCTAGTGCAAAGACCTGTCCTTGCCTCTGTCCTCTGGTCTGCTGTCGGGCTCGATCAAACTATGCCTACTGTGGGGCCAAGGGTGGTCCCCTCTGGAATCCTCCTGGTGCTGGTAGACGCTGACCTCTTGGTGGGGGTAGTATCCTTGGAACTGGTGCTGTTGGCCTCTGTCCGGTCTGGGGTGCTGCATCTCTGCGCTGTGGACAGTCTCGGGCAAGGTGCTGACTGGCTCCATATATCATGCATAATCCTAGATTCTTCCGACAATCTTTAATGATGTATCCCTTCTTGCCACAATGGTGACAAGTCGGGAGCTCCTGCCGTGGGTACGGTGCTGCCCTCTGTTGTGTCTGTGCTCCGGGACGACGAATCGGTCCTCCTGCTTCGGCTGGGGTTTGGCTGGCGTGGTCGTGCTGGAACGTCTAGCTCCTCTGATGATGGCCTCCTGGATCCTCGCCTTTGCAAGAACCTCCTCATAAGAGATTCTCGCCTGTGTGGTGGTATACCTTTGTAGCTCAAAAGTGAGGCCGTGATGAATCTATGAGCCTTCTTTAGGTCGTTGGGTATCATGACGGTACCAAATTTGCTAAGACGGCTGTACTTCTCGTCATATACGTCAACAGTCATATTTTTCTGTTCTAGATGTAGGAACTGGGAGTACAGAGTATTTCTGACTATAGCTGGAAAATACTTCTCATTGAAGTACTCTAAGAACTGTTCCCAAGTCTGGTTCTTGCCTACACTGCGCTCAATGAAATCCCACCAGTGATGGGCGTTGCCTTTCAGTTGGGCCCTCATTGCGGTCATCCAAAGGTCTGGATGCAGTTGTGAAGCCTCTAGTAGCATCTCCGTGTTGGCGACCCAATCGAAGATCTCCTCTGCAGTCTCATTGTCCGAAAAAGTATTTGGTCCCATCTGTCAGAACCATCTAACAGTGCCACCTGTCTGGGCTGGTACAAGGGCTGGTACTGGTGCTGGGACAGGTGTCCTCTCTAGTACTGCCATCAAACTCTGTCTCAATGTCTCGGTCTGATGCTACTGTGCTTGCATCATAGTCTGAAAGAACTGAAGCATCTGTGGTTATCCGTCTAGTTGAGGCATCTGGGGTGGATAAGGTGGAGGTAGTGGTAATGAAACCTCTGGCTGTGCGGTAGGTGTCTCCTCGGATGTCGGCCTCTCGGTCTGCAGTATTGGCGTAGCTCCTGAAGTCTGGCCCTCAAAATGCTGCGTAGGGATCGTCTGGGAAGTCTGTCCCTCGGGCTGCTGGGTAGGATCACCCTGAGAAGTCTCGTGCCAATGTATCAGTGGGGCCTATAGCGATGGTTGTCCTCTAGGTAGTCCCTGGGGTACCTCCTCTCTTTGGTTGGTATTGACACCGCGGCACTGGGTGCTCCTCGTCCACTGCGCAAGTTCATCTTGCTGCAAGAGATAGGACCTCATTAAAATAGTACGGAATCAAGCAAACATGATGCAGATATTTAGAAGCAATACAAAGGAAGTTCAAAGACAAAAATCAAAGTGGATGAGACCTAGAATTTTCTATCCTATTGCAGGCTCGTTGGGCATGTTACCATACCACAAGCAAAAACTCGACCTGCATGGACCACCACTAAAACTATGTCACGCCCAATCCCAAAAGTACACGGGACCAGGCCACGTGGTAGTAGCCAGCTGTCACGTCTCCGAGGATATCCTAATTTAATGGATCCTAACGAAGAGTGATACGCTGTCCTAAAATAATAACATGTCCCATATCAATGATCAACAGGTACCTGATCTCATCCATAATGTAAACAGCAAGAATGTACTAATAAATAACTGCTGGAAGATAAACGCCAGTCTCAAAAGTATCATAGTACAACAAAGAATGTCTGGTGGGGACAAACCCACTACTATGATGAAATAAAATACTGAAATGATAGATAAAAGATAATGACTAGGGCATCGGCTGACTAGATAATGATGCTCCCAATCCTAGGCAGAAGGCCTACCAAGTGATCACGAAAACTCTGACGGTAGCACCTCTAGCTCCTCCGCGGTAGCGTACCTAGTCTCATGTCCTGGGCCGTACACTGTGGAGTAATATGCCTCGTCCAAATCTGGAAAGGTACCAGGTCCTCAGAGGGACGTAACAAGATACATAGAAATATGTCATATATATGAATACTGAATAAAATAAACACAATAAAGGGTGTGCTAACCATCTAAGTGAATGCAATATGAGAACAACTTTGGTACGTATGGGTAGGCGTAGGCATAACGTCCAACACTCTGAAGAACGAGGTATCTGTAACGTCCATCATCCCAAAAAATGAGGTATCTGCAATATATATACGTCCGTATCACTCTGAAGAGCGCGGTGTCTGCAATAAAGGAAGTCATTGGATCCGTGGCTCCTCCGGATACGACGGAGTCTAATATGTGTATCCCATACGCCTACTAGTTGTCCTCCCTGCCCAATGTAGATACACAAATCGAATACTCGACGTGCACACCATGTATCTATATGCCAGTCTCTATGAATAAAAATAACCTGAGTTACGTACTAACCGTGATGCATGTCACACGCACCGATAGCTAGTCGAGTACGCGAACCCGCATCCCAATATGAAATATTACTGTATGACGTGTAAGAGTGTCAAGTCTCGGAAGATATCAGAGTATCCTCCCACTGGGGTGAGTCTGCTAGTAACTAGGTCAAGTATACTAAATTATTAACGTAACCGTCGACTGCACCCAAGTTAATCTCGGATGCGCACAGTCATATAAAATGAAGCAACAAGATATCATACAACATATACAGCATTTAATGTAAACAGTAAATATGGCAAGGTATCTTGCCTGGGTCCTCAAGTTGTGAATGCCAAAAGCTGGTTCTTGCAGTGTCTCCTGGCTGATCCAATGATCATAACACACAATATAATATAAAATCCAGCATCAGACACTAAAGCAATACCTACATCACTACGACGCTACTCTTAGGTACTGTCTCAAGTTCACGATTGATCAAATACAACGTCATGTGTGCACGTAGCTAAGGTGTACACATGTTCTGTCCTCGGTTACCGTGTGCCTCGAGATATAACTTTACTGAATTATGGTTACGAACTATTTCTGATCTGTACTAATACATGTTCTGATCTGTACTAATACATGTCCTTGATTTCCATGTTCAAACATACTTGGTTTATGACCAGGTATTCAGGTAAAATACTGGTCCTTAATGACAGGCCTCGTGATTAAAGAAATTGCTAGTTATTTAATAAATTCTAAATCTGGTTAATCATCATGCCATTTTACATATAGTTTAGGGTTAATAAGGTTGTGTCCAGGACTACAATTCTTAATATGATGATACGACGACACGACGGTCATATACGAACACGATACTAAGAGGAAGGAGTATAGGGTGAGTACCTAGTAGACTGGGCGAGGGTCTCCGTACTGTCTGGTTATCCTCCATCGAGTGGGGGCTCCGGCGGCGGTCGACGAGCAAGGCAGCTGCGGCAGCGGCTGTTACAGCAACTGCAGTAGCAGCAGTAGCAGCAGCGGCTCTGAGCAGTGGCGGTTGCTGGGTCGAGGCGGCGCGGGGGTGGCTGTCAGGCTGTGGGGAAGGTGGCACTATGCCTGGCAGGGGTGATCGAGGGTGCCAGAGAGGGTTGCCAGGAACCGGGGCAGTCGAGTTTTGGATGGGGGTCGGGTTTAATGTGAGATCGATGCTGGCGGTTGTAGGCTGTCTGAAGGGAGGGTCCGGGGTCAGGGGAGGTACAGGCGGCGGTCGGGTAGTGGAAGTAGCGGCTTGAGGTGGTGGTGGGGTGGTTGTGAACTCGGAGAGGGAGAGGGCTCGATTTGATTAGTCGGCTAGGGTTTGCCTATGGTGAGGAAGAGAATGGTTTTAGGGTTTCTCATGGAAGAAATATGTGTGTATTTATATATAGGGATTTGTGGGTTTGCCCTCGAGACTTGGGCCTGTCTGGCCTTATTGGGGTGGGGCTGGTCTACGTGGAAGAGTGCATGTGGGCTTGGTTGGTTTTGTTTGAGGTGAACTTGGCCTCGAATTTAATTAAATTAAAAATTAATGCGTAAGGCGTTCACTTACAAATATTGCAAAGCTAAGGTGAGACGCAATGACGAGTATCTAAAGTTGCACAATGGTCAGAGGGGTAGTCTGGCATGTCTAAGAGATGTTCGTGACTTCGGTGGAAGATAGCTACTGGTGTGGTGCTCCAACCTCGAAGCAACTGCAAGGTGTATTAAGACATAATTGTCGCAGATAAATCCTAATTAAATCCAAATTAATCATAGTCTCTCGATTTAATTTAAATTAAACCCTAAATTGATCGAGGGGGTTTATAGAGGGGCGTAGTTCTGCTCGGGAGACGATCTGCAATCTCGGTCCTTATTTGGTTTAAGGATTGTGGATCTACTCCAGAGTGGTTCATACTTTTTCCTTACTCACGTTCGGCGACAAAATTGTTGATTCGAGAATTTCATCAAGATTCAATTTTTCTAATTGATTGATAATCGTGTACCTAATTTGAGGAGACTATATTTGGACCAAGTGACCCATGGGATAAGACTTATATGACCAACTATAAGTTTGGTGATTGGACTCGAATATTGTATCTGTGTTGATAATACTATTGCCTAATAATTATTTATAATTTAATGTGCGCCGAGGTACGATATATCATGTCACGTGTTAAGTGATTATATTTAGGTTGTGCATCGAGAATGTCTCCAAATTTCTGAATGCATAATATTATAAATATATACAATATTTCTCTAGCACGGGCATAATAAGCAAGTCAACTACCAAAGCGTGGCTAGGATATTGATTGTATGAATGTTGCATACATGCTCAGATGAATTCAGATTTGACTTTCCTGGATTTGTATCTAGCGTGCCCATAATTTGTATGACATATTAAGAAAAAAATTGCATGTGACCATACCTTGAGATTTCAACAATAATATAGGGTTAATTAGGTAACTAAAAGTAGTAGTAACATTGGGAGGGAACGGTCTCCCGAGATCATGCCAACGAACCTTCCCACAGAGATTTATTCTAAATGCGTTGTGGGATGGCCATCACAGATACTGTATATCTTCTGCCTTAATGGAGTTCAGTATCTGACTATTTTAATGCCGAGCCACTGTTTTACTATAGGAACACTGGAATCGCTACTGCCATATTTTTAGCCCGGTGACTCTACGGGGGACTGGTGCATCCTGCAAGTGCCTGTTTTATTTATTTGGTTTGGTTAGCTCATATTTGGCAATAACGTGATTCATTTTATTTATTATATATTATTTTTGAGATAACTCAAATTCTACATAATAAGCCGTACGATTGATTGACCGATCCAACATAGCATGTGATGGTAGTCTAGGGACCTCAACTATTGTGGTGTGACGGTTCAACCCTTGTCCTTGATTGATTTTAGGGTTGCGCCAATATGTCATAATAGGTCATGTACCAAAGCTTCATATTATATCTATATCTTAGCTTGTATTATGGCATGTGTGTCATGGATAATATTGATGTATTATATCTTCGTCGTATTCTTAATTGGTTAGTCGTACCCTGTCTTGGAGTAGTGCGACACCTCTTGTCCTTGTTTGATTGTAGAGGTGTCATACTGCTCCGATGAAAGGTCACACACTTGCATTTATGGCACGAATTATCCTATTTTATGTACTTTATTAGTTTTTTACTTTATTCACTTGTGCTCCTTTGTGGTACTTGCTATCGGGGCCTGACCCCGCTAGTTTTATTTGGCCAGATTTTGTAGCAGAGTCCAAGGATCCTGTTATGTATCTGTCCGATGGTGCACAACCAGGAGGATGTCCGTTGAGGAATTGAGTGGGTTTCATCTTCTCCACTATGTGTATCATTCTATTTTACCCTTTTGGCATTTAGCCGACGATACCTGTTAGCCGGTTTATCTGGACATTAGTTCCTCTACATGATTGTATATTATTCAGACTGCGGCTGACTTACAGTCATGTACTCTTGATAATGTACTAGTATACCATCCCGTATAACTAGTTTCATGATCATTCTGATAGAACATCAGAGGTGCCGAACTGCTTTGTCTTACATGTTCATTCTTATTATTTCTTGGTTGATGATTGAGACATAGATATTCTTGATCCTAGGTGACTTGATTGTAGCATGCACCCCTCATTTTTAGACAACCTTAGCACATTATGGCTTACTTCGATATTCTGCAAGGTGTGGTTGGCTGAGTCACTCCCCCGCTCTCCAGTATTCTAGTTCTGGGGCATGACACAAGGATTGGACCACCATACCATAATAGTCTATGTTCCGGGACTACTAATAACTGCTAAGTCTTCTAACATGCATCATTATTAGCAGTTATACCCTATCTGTCACACGACCTACACGTACAGGCGGCCAGCCGAATACACAAGTCCGTATCCTATAAAAGACTCACAACCCGTGTAAGAAATGTGTCACGGCCAATAAAACATAATAGTTCCTCAACTCATGGGGTGGTCTCGTAAAACTAGGTCGACGTGCATAATATATAATAAGAAACAAAAGACGACATTAGCGTCTTTGTACCCAAGTTATTCTTGGACACGCAGTTTTATATAACAAAATAATGGAAATAAATAACAGAAAATAAATATAAAGCAAATGAATGTAACTAAATAGTACTATGACAAGGTATACTTGCCTGCCAAGCAAGCTGTGTAATATAGATGTCTAGGCGATGATCCCAATAAACCAAAAAGTAGGGTCTCTGAATAAACATCTCCAGATACTGAAATAAATATCGCCAATGTCTCCAAAATCAGTGAGATGGTCAAAAAACTCTACCCTTTCGTCCAATTTGGACACAGGGGCAAAACGGTAATTTTAGATCAAAGCGGATCAACATGTGGGCCAATTTACCCCAAAAAATATGTCAGGGGTAAAAGTCTCTAAATGAGATAAATTATAGGTCAAACAAATCATAAACGATGATACAAACTCAATGGTATATCCAATTTTGGATTCCGGTTAGCCGATAGCAAATTCGCCCTTAAAATCAAACTGTGGGGCCCACGAATGGGAGGCTTAGTCAACTGTTTCAGAATCGCACGAAACATGGGTCACAAGACCAACGTGATACCATGGATCCATTGGCGCAAGTTTCGTGTTGATCCGATGAGCGCACACAAACTAATAGGATAATTTGCAAAATACCAAAACATGAGAACTTTTACGGACACGGGTTGATTCTGACGCGTACACACGTCCAAATCAACTTTCGTGAAAGCTCGCACCTCAGAAAATACCATACGCGCCTTTTAGTACAACTGATATATGATGTGGTGGTCCGGTTTGTCAGGATGCACTCCGTATTGCAAGCTTTTAGTTTTAAAAAACCAAGTTTTTTGTCGTTTTGGAATCATAATAATTCAATCCACATTGTAAACTAATAAAAACTAAAAGAACAGTAAAAATCTTGGTCATATTGGGAACAAGTCCTTTTAATTGGATTTTGAAAATATTAAACGGGTTGGTAGAAAATTAGACATGAACATGGGCGGTTGGATTGAATTTCTGAATTATTTTTGAACAGTTTTTCGACCAACTTTCGGTCAATTTTTTGATCAACCCGGGACTCCAAAATTTGTTCTACTTGAAGGAATTCCTAGGGGTTATATTGTGAGCGTGTAGGGACAAATCGTTCGAGAGACGATGCACAGATGGGAGAGAAATATACACATTAAAAATGGGGCAACTGCTGTGTTAATGCGGCTACTGCGGTTATTGTCGCGTCCGCCGGTCGTGCGGCGGCGGCCTCGTGCGGCTGTGGCAACCAGGGTGCGGCGGCCTCGTGCCCTCCTCGCTCGTCCGATTTGCGTTCCGTTTTTGCTAGTATGTTCATAACCTAACCCTCTAGGATTCTCTTCAAGTGGAACAAATTTAGGCACCCGGGTTTGATCAGAAAATCGACCGAAAGTTGGCCGAAAAACTATTCAAAAATAGTTCAGAATTTCAGTCAAAGTACCCCTGTTCATGTCCAATTTTTTATCAACTCATTAATTATTTTAAAATATAATTGAAGGGACTTCTTCATAATATAACCAAGATTTTTACTTTTTTTTTGTTTTTATTAGTTTGCTTTAATGGTAAAATTATTCTGGTTCCAAAACGATCAAAAACTTGTTTTTAAAACACTCAAAATCTCGTAATACGGGATGTGTTCCATCAAATAAGGTGACTTCTTCGTGTACGAGTTGCACCGAAAGATGCGTATCGTCAATGCGGACGTGTTGGCTTTCGCGAAACTTGATTTGGATGTGCGTGCACACCGAAATCAACGCGTATCCGTCGAAAAGCACAATATCGGCCTTTTCTGACACTCGTCCTAATTTTGTGTGTGCTCGTCGGTTCACAACGAAACTCGTGCCATTGGATTCACAGCATTACGCTGATCATGTGACCCATGTTTGGTTTGATTCTGAGAACGTTGACGAAACGTCATTTCGTGGGCCCCACGGTTCCACATAACAGACGATTTCGTGATCGGCTCATCAAAATCTAGTTATGGATATTCTGTTGGGTTCGTATCATCGTTTTGGACTTGTATACACTAAGTAGGGCAGATTTGGAAAACTTTGTCTTTGACATATTTTACGGTGTATAGTGGGCCACATGTGGATCCCGTTTTGATCCAAAACTGTCAATCTTGCCCTTGTGTCCATATTTGACTTATGGGTAGTCAATCCCAGATATTTCTAGTATTTTGAGAACAATGGTGATGTTTATTTTAGCATCCGGAGGTGTACGTGCAGATTCTACTTTTCCAGGAGCAATTGACGGAGTTCAGAATCCAAGCAAGTGTACCTTGCCTTGATGTATCACAATTTCTTACCTTTATCTTATTTAGTTATTATAGTTATTTGATATGTTTAATGTGTGTGTTTACCCTAGGACCGTGAGACGTTGCTTAGCTTCCAAACAAGATTCGGGTATCGACGCCATACGCGGAGTCGAGTAACGTCACTTAGAGAGTTGATTCCACGATCATATTTTTACGTGCTTGCTTTACCAAGTACGCCATACCCTAGGACACTTGACACTATTTTATGTGACAAAATCTTTTTTGAGTTATTCATGGTGATTCTGTATAGGCTTATAGGATTCGTGATATGAGACTTGTATATTATATGGATATTATTATGACTCGTTGCACTAGCTAGAGGTCATAATCTTGCGTGTTATGGACATGAGACGTTGTGGACATGAGACGTAAGGTTATATTGGGTGGGGAGAGACACACCATACTACAGGCTGATTATTGATATATATATATATACTATACTTCTAGAGGTGATATGGCACATATACTGAAATCGTGATACTACTAGAGGTGCCTTGGACTCTGTCTTAGATCTTTGGCACCTATACTGAGTCTTGATACTACTTGCTGCTATGGGCTCCCCGACACAGAGTCTGTAGTGGTTTCAGCTTGAGTACGAGTGATGCTCTGTCACTACCCAATTCTAGAAAATAGGGTTATATTTTTTTTTTTTGATAAATAGTGTATTGTATTTAATTATTTATATTTATATTTAATTAGTGCTTGTCTTATTTTTATTTTGATTGTTTTAGAGTTTTGGCTAGCCTGGACCCATGTCAGACCCTAGTGGACCCATGTCCGACCCAGCCCACACCCTTGTGAGAATTATTTTGGGGCTTAGAATTATTATTTTATTTTTAGGAGGTTAGTTGGTGAGATTTGGAACTAGTTTGAGTGCATTTGGAGACCCGGAACCCAAAACCGAGTGAATAGGGGCGTTTTGGGAATTTGGAAAGTTGTAAACCCCCATTTATTTCATGTGGCCGGCCCCTACCTACCCCCCACACCCGATCACAGCCACAGCAGCCCCCTCCTCTTCATTTACTTCTTCTTCTTCATTCCTTCTTCTTCTCCACTTCTCCTTTCTTCTTCCTTCTTTCTCCAAGTGAGTTTTCTTCCACTTTTCTTCTTTCTTTCTTTCATTTCTTCTTCCTTAAGCTAACCCTCACCTTGCATTTTCTCTAACCTAGGTGTGAGGAGCCTAGATCTAGTGTGGGAGTTAGATTTGGAAGCTTGGAGCTTGAGGGAGTTGATTTGGAGGGAATTTGGGACTTTGGCCTTGGGATTCCAACTCCCAAGAGGTAAAACCTAACTTTCCCCTTCCTAATTATTTTTGTGTAGTGTAATTAGTGTTGTAGAACCCTCCTAGACCCTAACCCTACCCGTAGGAGGAAGTTGGAACTAGTTTGGGTGAGTTTAGAAACTTTGACATTAGGTTTTGTGTCGAATTCGGGTGGAATCCGAATTTGGCCCAATTTTGGGTGATGCCCTAGGTTAGATGGACCTAGGTAGACGTTGTCGGGTGTCTAGAGGGTGAGTGCGTGTCTCCGTTTGGACACGGGAAGCCGCGTCGCGGAGAAACGGGCGTTTCGGACGAAATTGGGGCTTTTCGTCGTCGCCGATTCTAAGTTTGTGTGCGTTTCGGCCACGGGCCTAGAATCGACGTGGGAGCGCATTTTCTAGGATCTAGACATCGTGTAGAGCGCGTGGGTAAATTTTGGGCCGATTCCGAGTTCGTTTGGTGTGCGTTTCAGGAGGTTTTCCGAGCCGCGCACCACGTGTTCGTCGAAATGACCGAACGGCCATTTCGACTTGGTTTCCTCGTTTCGGCTTTGTGCGCGCGTTGGGTTAGTATCGGGGAGTGTGTGCTAGAGTTTTCGGGCTATATTTTATATATTTTAGGGTATTGGTGAGTGTCGGGGTCGTTGGGCGTGAGTAGGGCGTGTGGGTTGAGTGTTGTGTGCGTGGTTGTGTTTGTTTTGATATGTGTCTATATATATATATATTTATATATATGTATGTTTGTTTATGTATATATATTTATATATATATGAGTGTATTTATATCTATGTGCTTATGTGTGTATATGTCTATGTGTATATATATATGTATATGTGTAAGTGTGCTTGTGTGTGTATGTATATATATATATAGGTGTATGTATATATATATAGTTGAGAGTGTGTGTAGATATATATATATAGTTTAGAGTGTGTGTATATATATATTTTGAGTGTATATATATGTAGATATGTATATATATTTATGTGTGTGTGTGTTGTTAGTGTTGTGAATGTGTGTGTGTATTAGTGTGTGAGTGTGTTAGTGTGTGTGTTAGAGTGTGTAGATGAGTGTATATATATATAGATATCTAGTTATAGATATATAGATATATATGTATGTATATATATATATATAGATAGTGATATATATATGTATGTTTATGGATGTGTGTGTGTGTATGTGAGTTGGAAGGGGGGGAGGTTCCAGCCTACTGCAGCAGCAGCCAACAGCAGCTATCTGCTGCAGCAGCAGCAGCCATATGGGGCAGCAGCAGCAGCAGGATCAGCACAAGCAGCAGCAGTAGCAAGAGCAGCAGCAGCAGCAGCAGCTAGTATATGCAGCGGGGAGCAAGGTAGCTAGGTTTTAGATAGGTAGATAGTTACTAAAATAGATAGATAGATAGTATTATAGATTAGATAATTAGATATATAGATAGTTACTTAGATAGATATATAGATAAGTAGATGGATAGATAGATACCTATATCTATGGATACTAGATAGGTAGATAGGTAGATAGGTAGTTTTATCTATCTAGGAGATAGATATCTATATACCTATAGTTAGTTATATATATATAGATATCTTGATAGGTAATATATATATATATGTTATGATTAGGTAAGGTATTGGGTAATCGGGTAAATGTGTGTGGATATCTAAATACATAGGTATATACATACTTAGATGTATATATATATGGTAGATATATATATTACCTAGCCTAGATTAATAACTAGGTATATAATTAATAGCTAGGCAGCTAGCTAGAGGGCCTTAGGGCGAAACTTCAATACCTTGAGATACCGAGGTATCTCGATACCTTGAGATATTCAAGGTATTGAGTTTCGAGCGGGGTATTTGAGCATTAGCCTAGGAAATGCTTGTGAATGATTTTTGTATGTTTATATATATATAATTACGCGTGCTAGCATAGGTTTTAGCGGGTTTAGGCGGGGTGCGTGGCCTAGGGCGAGGTATCGGATACCGAGGGTATCCCGGTATCTCGATTAGGCGAGTTTGTGAGTTTAGTAGCTTAATGAGCTCGAATTGACCTAGAATTTCAGGGGCACCCTAGTTTGACCTAGCTTTGACCATAATTGTCCCCGTTGACCGTAAAAGTCAACGTTTGACCTAGTTTTGACCTAGAGTTGACTTTTTGGACCCCGGGTTGACTTTTTGACCCGATTTTCACCGGTTTGACCCGTTCGACCTAGAATAGCCCTAGAAGCCTGTTTTTAATTATTTTATATCAGTTTAAATGCTTAGAACCCTGTTTAATCCTTGTTTTTCGCATTAGGTCCTTGCGACACCGGTCCGGACCTCGATCCTCATCAGTTGCTCAGGACATCAGGCGAGTACCTACCTCTGATAGTTTCCATTTCATGATAGCGTTTATATCACCTGTTCTAGAACTGTAATACTTGATTCTGACACTTTATTACACGAGCTGGTACTAGTGGATCCCGTCATGAGGTGCTATCCCCCTTACCGTGTTCAGCGGGTACTCTATCACGTGTATTTCATCATGTGCTTCGGGTATTGATTATCATGTGCTATCATGTACTTCTTGTGCTCTCGCCTTCGTGTGCGCGAGCTATTATCATGTACGTAGCGTGTTGTGGTTGGATCCAATGGTATTAGTGGGGGAGGGGAGTAGTGAGTTGGTTATATGATCAAAGCCAAACAGTATTCATGTGTATGTCGGTTATGCAACTCACGCATAACGGAGTTATCGTAGTGACTTTCATGTGCAACCTAAGCCGATCATATAACGAACTTGTGCTCAAGGCACTTAGCTAGTATTCATGTTTCTCACCTGCAGTTACTTTTCCACTACTTGTATTGTTCTCCAGTTTACATTGCAGCTACTTCTTGTGCTCCAGCATATATTTATTTCCTGTGCATCTTGATTACTTTTCTATTGCTCGTCATATACACCTTACCATGTATTTGGAGTTGCTTTCAGAGTTATGTACTTCGCTCCAGTCCTGACTGGGCATATTTTTTCCAGAGGATCCTGAGGACTATTGCCCTACGTTCTACGGGCCTGGTGTTGACGACTGTTGTGACCCCGAGGAGGAGTGCGCCGAGGAGACGCCTATAGCACCCTAGTTAGCTAGGTGGGTTTCCTGGGTTTTCCAGTGGTTGTATTTTGGATGACTGTATTTATTCTTTTGATGCTGTGATGTTGTAGCTTTTAGACTTGGACTGTATTATTTTGGATTGTCTTGCTCTCTTGGTTCTGGTTTTCTTTGTTTATATCATATCGTGCTTATTTCTTCCCCTAGATTTTGTGATTGAGATTCATATATATATTGCGTGGTTGCCCTCCTTCGGGAGAAGATTATTTTGATATATATATTGCGTGGTTTTGCCCTCCTTTTGGAGAGGTCATGCCGGATTTTTCAGTGAGATATAGATAGATATGGTTGACCTAGAACGGACCTTTACAGCGTTCTACCGCCGATTCTGCGGCGTAGGCTGGACGTACCCACGGCTCATGCCCGATTTTCGGGTGCGGGTCGTGACACGTTTTTGTTGGTGGCCCATGCAGGTCTGCTTCTTAGGTTACCTGCAGTAGGATATAGGAGATAGGCTGAGAGAGAGTGTGCTCAATCACAACTAGGACCCCTCCTGATTTTTCTTGCTATCTTAATTTTCCTGAAATTGTTTTCTTTTGCAATATTACTGTCCTTCATTGATGTTATCGTTTCTTGCACTATATTGACTTCTTTTGATCTGTGTTCAGGATGCCTCCGAAGACCAGATCTCAGCGTACCGCCCCAGCAGCTGCCACCGAGAGGTCTGCCACCTCTCGACCTGCTCGACGTCCGGCAGCCGCTACCGCTCCACTCGCCACTCCTGCGGTTGAGGGAGCTTCAGTTTCTCTCGGAGATCCCCTTACTCCCATTGATCCGAGAGCCACCCCAGTTGTCCCGGTGGTACCTCCTCCACCACCGCCTGCGCCAGTAGATGCTACTCAGTTGTTCGCATTCTTCCGAGAGATGATGGATGCGCAGTACCGCCAGGCAGATATTATGAGGATGGGCATTGAGAATGCTCATCAGGTGGCTTTGACAGCTGTCGACAGAGTGGCTCAGATCCAGCCACAGCCAGAGCAGGCTCAGTATCCTAGGCCGGGTACTATCATCGACTTCCAGAGGATACGGCCGAAGGAGTTCCGCGGCACAGAGGGGATTCTGTACGCCGACGACTGGATCGAGCATATAGAGGGCATCTTTAGGCTGGCGATGATCCCAGCCAGCATGCAGATAGAGGCAGCGGGCAGCCAGATGTTCGACCTTGCCCTCACTTGGTTCCGTACGGATACGCGGATAGCAGCTCCGGGATTGACTTGGGAGGCTTTCAAGAAGCTTTTCAAGGAGAAGTTCTTCCCGGACGTGGCTCTCAGTGCCTTAGAGAGTCAGTTCGAGGCGCTCGTCCAGGGGAGTATGCTAGTGGATGAGTATGCAGCGGAGTTCTGCCGTCTGGGCAAATTTGTTGAGGGGTTGTCTGAGGCAGCGAAGGCGCGGAAGTTCCGCAAGGGCTTAGTCATGGCGGTCAAGTCCTTGACTAGGAGCGACCGCGAGGCGACCTTCGAGCAGATTGTCAGCGATGCTCAGAGAGCTGAGGATGACCTAGAGCTGAAGACGAAGAGGGGCAGAGACACTTCCGGAGCAGGCAGCAGTGCAGGCCCGGCCAAGAGGCCATTCCAGCAGACCCAGCAGCACCAGGGTCAGGGTCGGGCGCCCTTCCGGCAGGCGCCTCAGCAGCAGAGGCAGGGTCAGCAGCAGGGCCAGAGGCAGCCCATCGTTTGCCCTTTCTGTAAGAAGCCAGGGCACGGATGGGACATATGCAGAAAGAGGCTGGGCAGATGTTTATTGTGTGGCGCCGCAGACCACCAGCTGAAGGATTGTCCTTCAGCGCTTGCCCGTACAGCTCAGGGCGGAGGAGCCGCTCAGAGGGCACCAGCCAGAGCACCTGCAGCGCAGCAGAGAGGACAGCCTTTGCAGACTCAGCAGCAGAGGTTCGCCCAGCACCAGCAGCAGCACCGAGGAGGACAGCAGGGGCGAGCTTTTGCCCTGACAGTGGACGAGGCCGAGCCAGTTGGTGATGTTATCTCAGGTTCTGTTCTCCTTGATTCCATTCCAGCACTTGCTTTATTTGATTCCGGTGCTTCCCATAGCTTTGTGTCTGTATCTTTTGCTGTTAGACACCATCTTGTTGCTGAACCTTTAGCTAGACTCTGCAAGATCACGACCGGGGGTGGTATCATCCTAGTCCGTGATGTTTGCAGAGACCGGAGAGTTACCTTGGGAGGCCGGGAGTTGAGTGTGTGCCTACTCGTAATGCCACTTCCGAGCTACGATATTGTACTCGGGATGGATTGGTTGAGTATGCATTGTGCTAGTATAGATTGTCGTGGAGGCAGAGTTTTGTTTAGTCCGCCGGGTGAGCCAGAGTTTCAGTTTGCCAGAGGAGCAGCGGAGCAGACCGAGGGAGTCTTCTGCGGAGCCCTGGTGGTAGAGCCGAGGTCGCTACATCCACTGATAGAGGAGTATATGGATGTCTTTCCGGAGGAGTTGCCAGGGTTACCTCCGGACAGAGACGTGGAGTTCTCTATAGACTTGGTGCCAGGCGCGGAGCCGATATCCCAGCACGTCTATAGAGTCAGCAACAGTGAGCTGATAGAGTTAAAGAAGCAGGTGGATGAGCTTCAGGACAAGGGATTTATCAGATCTAGTTCTTCTCCGTGGGGTGCTCCGGTACTTTTTGTGCCGAAGAAGGATGGGTCGATACGGATGTGTATCGACTACAGGGCTCTGAACAGCCTCACAATCAAGAACAAGTATCCGCTGCCGCGTATTGATGATCTATTTGACCAGTTGAGCGGAGCGAGGGTGTTTTCCAGGATTGATCTGAGGACAGGCTACCACCAGGTGAAGGTCAGGAAGGAGGATATTCCGAAGACAGCTTTTCGGACCAGATATGGACAGTATGAGTTCTTGGTGATGCCGTTTGGGTTGACTAATGCCCCGGCAGTGTTCATGAATCTGATGAACAAGGTGTTCCATCAGCATCTGGACAGGTTTGTGGTGGTGTTTATAGATGACATCTTGGTGTATTCGAAGACCCCAGAGGAGCACGAGGAGCATCTGAGGATAGTGCTGGAGACTCTCAGGAAAGAGGAGCTTTATGGAAAGCTTTCGAAGTGTGAGTTCTTCCTTGACAAGGTTGAATTCCTTGGTCATGTGGTGACTGGAGAGGGTATCTCGGTGGATCCGAGAAAGATCGTGGCAGTTGAGGCATGGAGTGCTCCGAGTTCAGTAGCCGAGGTCAGGAGTTTCTTGGGACTGGCAGGCTACTACAGGAGATTTGTTCAGGATTTTTCCCGGATTGCAGAGCCGTTGTCCAGACTGACCCGGAAGGACGTAGAGTTTGTTTGGTCAGAGGAGTGCCAGATCGCCTTTGATGAGCTGAAGAGGAGGTTGACGACAGCTCCAGTGTTGACGTTGCCATCAGGTTCTGGAGGATTCACTATCTATAGTGATGCATCGGGGAAGGGATTGGGTTGTGTGTTGCAGCAGAATGGGAGGGTGATTGCCTATGCTTCCAGGCAATTACGTCCTCATGAGAAGAATTACCCTACCCACGATTTGGAGTTGGCAGCGGTCATTTTTGCTCTTAAGTTGTGGAAACACTATTTATACGGAGAGCGTGTGGAGATCTTCACAGACCACAAGAGCTTGAAGTATGTGTTTACCCAAAAAGAGCTGAACATGAGGCAGAGGAGATGGTTGGAGTTGATGAAAGACTTCGACATATCATTGCAGTATCATCCAGGGAAGGCGAACGTAGTTGCGGATGCATTGAGCAGGTATCCGGTAGCTATGTGCCTGACTACAGATCGTTATCTTCTGGCAGATCTAGAGAGTTTGGGCATTGAGGTGATAGTGCCTGGAGTTGAGATGCAGATGTGGGGACTGCAGATTCAGTCAGAGTTGGTAGACCGGATCAGGGCTACACAGTTTGAGGATGAGTCCCTGAGGAGCATCAGGGAGCAGGTTCAGATGGGATTAGCAGATGACTTCACCATTGCTGATGATGGTTCCTTGCGGCACGGTACCAGGTTGTGTGTGCCGAGTGGGTCGTTGAAAGAGGAGGTTCTCCAGGAGGCGCATCGATCCCAGTACTCTATGCATCCAGGTGCCAATAAGATGTATAGAGATCTGAGACAGCATGTATGGTGGTACGGGATGAAGCGGGAGGTAGCACGCTTCGTATCCCGATGCTTAGTGTGCCAGCAGGTGAAGGCGGAGAGGCAGAGGCCAGGAGGATTACTCCAGCCGTTACCCATTCCAGAGTGGAAATGGGAGCATGTGACCATGGATTTTGTTTCTGGACTTCCCCGTTCTCCAGGCGGGAAGGATGCGATTTGGGTCATCGTGGACAGGTTGACCAAATCGGCCCACTTCCTACCATTCAAAGTGGGTACGTCTACAGAGAGACTAGCAGAGATGTATGTGCGCCAGATAGTCAGACTGCATGGAGTTCCAGTGAGCATAGTATCAGATCGGGACAGTCGTTTTACTTCGCATTTCTGGAGGAGTCTGCAGGCTAGCTTGGGCACCCAGCTCAAGTTTAGTAGTGCGTATCACCCACAGACAGATGGTCAGTCAGAGAGGACCATTCAGACACTTGAGGACATGCTACGCACCTGTGTTTTGGATTTCAGAGGCTCTTGGGAGGATCACTTGCACTTGGTAGAGTTTGCTTACAACAACAGCTACCAAGCCAGTATCGAGATGTCACCTTTTGAGGCGTTGTATGGACGGAGGTGTCGCACTCCGTTGTCATGGGATGATGTAGGTGAGAGAGCTTTGCTTGGCCCGGAGATGGTGGTTGATGCAGCGGAGAAGGTCAAGCTCGTTAGAGATAGACTTCGGGTGGCGCAGGACAGGCAGCGGCATTGGGCCGATAGCCACCGGAGACCTTTGGAGTTCGAGGTATAGCTTAGAATCTAGATTTTGTTCTTGTGTTTGCTTGTGATTGCTTGTTTTAGACTAAGTGCAGAGACCTTGTTTGTGCTAGGTTGGAGATCTGGTGTTCCTGAGGATTTCTCCGACGCGGGGCACTATTCGCTTCGGTGGAGGCGGGAAGCTTAGCCCACGTTTCGTCGGACCCTTCCGTGTTCTTGAGAGGGTCGGCGCCGTGGCGTATAGGCTTGAGTTGCCGCCTACGCTGGAGGGAGTTCATGATGTGTTCCACGTGTCGCAGTTGAGACGGTACGTGGCGGATCCCAGTCACGTATTGGATCACTCGGAGATCGCAGTGGGCCCTACTCTTAGCTATCCAGAGCAGCCGGTGGAGATTCTGGATCGGCGGGAGAAGGTGTTGAGGAACCAGACTATTCCCTTGGTTCGCGTCGCGTGGAGGCATCACTCTCCAGGAGAGTCGACCTGGGAGAGAGAGGATGAAATGCGCGAGCGATACCCCTATCTCTTCGAGCCCTGAGGTATGGTTCTTTCTTTGCATTCCTGTCCTAGTTTCGTCTTTTAATTTCGAGGACGAAATTATTTTAAGGAGGATAGACTTGTCACTACCCAATTCTAGAAAATAGGGTTATATTTTTTTTTTATTGATAAATAGTGTATTGTATTTAATTATTTATATTTATATTTAATTAGTGCTTGTCTTATTTTTATTTTGATTGTTTTAGAGTTTTGGCTAGCCTGGACCCATGTCAGACCCTAGTGGACCCATGTCCGACCCAGCCCACACCCTTGTGAGAATTATTTTGGGGCTTAGAATTATTATTTTATTTTTAGGAGGTTAGTTGGTGAGATTTGGAACTAGTTTGAGTGCATTTGGAGACCCGGAACCCAAAACCGAGTGAATAGGGGCGTTTTGGGAATTTGGAAAGTTGTAAACCCCCATTTATTTCATGTGGCCGGCCCCTACCTACCCCCCACACCCGATCACAGCCACAGCAGCCCCCTCCTCTTCATTTACTTCTTCTTCATTCCTTCTTCTTCTCCACTTCTCCTTTCTTCTTCCTTCTTTCTCCAAGTGAGTTTTCTTCCACTTTTCTTCTTTCTTTCTTTCATTTCTTCTTCCTTAAGCTAACCTTCACCTTGCATTTTCTCTAACCTAGGTGTGAGGAGCCTAGATCTAGTGTGGGAGTTAGATTTGGAAGCTTGGAGCTTGAGGGAGTTGATTTGGAGGGAATTTGGGACTTTGGCCTTGGGATTCCAACTCCCAAGAGGTAAAACCTAACTTTCCCCTTCCTAATTATTTTTGTGTAGTGTAATTAGTGTTGTAGAACCCTCCTAGACCCTAACCCTACCCGTAGGAGGAAGTTGGAACTAGTTTGGGTGAGTTTAGAAACTTTGACATTAGGTTTTGTGTCGAATTCGGGTGGAATCCGAATTTGGCCCAATTTTGGGTGATGCCCTAGGTTAGATGGACCTAGGTAGACGTTGTCGGGTGTCTAGAGGGTGAGTGCGTGTCTCCGTTTGGACACGGGAAGCCGCGTCGCGGAGAAACGGGCGTTTCGGACGAAATTGGGGCTTTTCGTCGTCGCCGATTCTAAGTTTGTGTGCGTTTCCGCCACGGGCCTAGAATCGACGTGGGAGCGCATTTTCTAGGATCTAGACATCGTGTAGAGCGCGTGGGTAAATTTTGGGCCGATTCCGAGTTCGTTTGGTGTGCGTTTCAGGAGGTTTTCCGAGCCGCGCACCACGTGTTCGTCGAAATGACCGAACGGCCATTTCGACTTGGTTTCCTCGTTTCGGCTTTGTGCGCGCGTTGGGTTAGTATCGGGGAGTGTGTGCTAGAGTTTTCGGGCTATATTTTATATATTTTAGGGTATTGGTGAGTGTCGGGGTCGTTGGGCGTGAGTAGGGCGTGTGGGTTGAGTGTTGTGTGCGTGGTTGTGTTTGTTTTGATATGTGTCTATATATATATATATTTATATATATGTATGTTTGTTTATGTATATATATTTATATATATATGAGTGTATTTATATCTATGTGCTTATGTGTGTATATGTCTATGTGTATATATATATGTATATGTGTAAGTGTGCTTGTGTGTGTATGTATATATATATATAGGTGTATGTATATATATATAGTTGAGAGTGTGTGTAGATATATATATATAGTTTAGAGTGTGTGTATATATATATTTTGAGTGTATATATATGTAGATATGTATATATATTTATGTGTGTGTGTGTTGTTAGTGTTGTGAATGTGTGTGTGTATTAGTGTGTGAGTGTGTTAGTGTGTGTGTTAGAGTGTGTAGATGAGTGTATATATATATAGATATCTAGTTATAGATATATAGATATATATGTATGTATATATATATATATAGATAGTGATATATATATGTATGTTTATGGATGTGTGTGTGTGTATGTGAGTTGGAAGGGGGGGAGGTTCCAGCCTACTGCAGCAGCAGCCAACAGCAGCTATCTGCTGCAGCAGCAGCAGCCATATGGGGCAGCAGCAGCAGCAGGATCAGCACAAGCAGCAGCAGTAGCAAGAGCAGCAGCAGCAGCAGCAGCTAGTATATGCAGCGGGGAGCAAGGTAGCTAGGTTTTAGATAGGTAGATAGTTACTAAAATAGATAGATAGATAGTATTATAGATTAGATAATTAGATATATAGATAGTTACTTAGATAGATATATAGATAAGTAGATGGATAGATAGATACCTATATCTATGGATACTAGATAGGTAGATAGGTAGATAGGTAGTTTTATCTATCTAGGAGATAGATATCTATATACCTATAGTTAGTTATATATATATAGATATCTTGATAGGTAATATATATATATATGTTATGATTAGGTAAGGTATTGGGTAATCGGGTAAATGTGTGTGGATATCTAAATACATAGGTATATACATACTTAGATGTATATATATATGGTAGATATATATATTACCTAGCCTAGATTAATAACTAGGTATATAATTAATAGCTAGGCAGCTAGCTAGAGGGCCTTAGGGCGAAACTTCAATACCTTGAGATACCGAGGTATCTCGATACCTTGAGATATTCAAGGTATTGAGTTTCGAGCGGGGTATTTGAGCATTAGCCTAGGAAATGCTTGTGAATGATTTTTGTATGTTTATATATATATAATTACGCGTGCTAGCATAGGTTTTAGCGGGTTTAGGCGGGGTGCGTGGCCTAGGGCGAGGTATCGGATACCGAGGGTATCCCGGTATCTCGATTAGGCGAGTTTGTGAGTTTAGTAGCTTAATGAGCTCGGATTGACCTAGAATTTCAGGGGCACCCTAGTTTGACCTAGCTTTGACCATAATTGTCCCCGTTGACCGTAAAAGTCAACGTTTGACCTAGTTTTGACCTAGAGTTGACTTTTTGGACCCCGGGTTGACTTTTTGACCCGATTTTCACCGGTTTGACCCGTTCGACCTAGAATAGCCCTAGAAGCCTGTTTTTAATTATTTTATATCAGTTTAAATGCTTAGAACCCTGTTTAATCCTTGTTTTTCGCATTAGGTCCTTGCGACACCGGTCCGGACCTCGATCCTCATCAGTTGCTCAGGACATCAGGCGAGTACCTACCTCTGATAGTTTCCATTTCATGATAGCGTTTATATCACCTGTTCTAGAACTGTAATACTTGATTCTGACACTTTATTACACGAGCTGGTACTAGTGGATCCCGTCATGAGGTGCTATCCCCCTTACCGTGTTCAGCGGGTACTCTATCACGTGTATTTCATCATGTGCTTCGGGTATTGATTATCATGTGCTATCATGTACTTCTTGTGCTCTCGCCTTCGTGTGCGCGAGCTATTATCATGTACGTAGCGTGTTGTGGTTGGATCCAATGGTATTAGTGGGGGAGGGGAGTAGTGAGTTGGTTATATGATCAAAGCCAAACAGTATTCATGTGTATGTCGGTTATGCAACTCACGCATAACGGAGTTATCGTAGTGACTTTCATGTGCAACCTAAGCCGATCATATAACGAACTTGTGCTCAAGGCACTTAGCTAGTATTCATGTTTCTCACCTGCAGTTACTTTTCCACTACTTGTATTGTTCTCCAGTTTACATTGCAGCTACTTCTTGTGCTCCAGCATATATTTATTTCCTGTGCATCTTGATTACTTTTCTATTGCTCGTCATATACACCTTACCATGTATTTGGAGTTGCTTTCAGAGTTATGTACTTCGCTCCAGTCCTGACTGGGCATATTTTTTCCAGAGGATCCTGAGGACTATTGCCCTACGTTCTACGGGCCTGGTGTTGACGACTGTTGTGACCCCGAGGAGGAGTGCGCCGAGGAGACGCCTATAGCACCCTAGTTAGCTAGGTGGGTTTCCTGGGTTTTCCAGTGGTTGTATTTTGGATGACTGTATTTATTCTTTTGATGCTGTGATGTTGTAGCTTTTAGACTTGGACTGTATTATTTTGGATTGTCTTGCTCTCTTGGTTCTGGTTTTCTTTGTTTATATCATATCGTGCTTATTTCTTCCCCTAGATTTTGTGATTGAGATTCATATATATATTGCGTGGTTGCCCTCCTTCGGGAGAAGATTATTTTGATATATATATTGCGTGGTTTTGCCCTCCTTTTGGAGAGGTCATGCCGGATTTTTCAGTGAGATATAGATAGATATGGTTGACCTAGAACGGACCTTTACAGCGTTCTACCGCCGATTCTGCGGCGTAGGCTGGACGTACCCACGGCTCATGCCCGATTTTCGGGTGCGGGTCGTGACATGCTCTCACGTGCATATCACATAGATGGTTACAGTAGTTTACCCTTGAGTATGTGGCATTATACTATTTTACCTTTGGTATATTGTTTCTTGTACCTTGTTACGTTCCTCTGAGGACCTGGTCCCCTGCCAATTTTTCTAGCATAGACGGTTGTGGAGCATTTGGAGTTGCTGATGGATTACTTGTCATGCATGCATTGGTACCAGGTACTTATATCATTCTACCAGAGTTATGGTTATTTATTCATATTATTTATTTATCTGTTGATGTAACCTAGTTTTATAGACTCATATTTCTTTCTCGAGTCTATTCGAGTTTGGATGTTACTGGGCGGCCGACTTTAGCACATGTAGCTCATTCTTGTGTATTCTGTTCATTATTGATTTAGACATAAATATTTATATTTACTTGATTATTTAGATAGTGACCATTATAATATAGCTTATACGCATTCGAGCCGGACCGGAGTCTGGTCGAATGCGTAGCTGGCATGTTACGCGTTCCTAGCCCAACGTATTTTGGGACTGGGGCATGACAATTGTCACGCCCCAGTCCCAAAAATACGTAGGACTAGGAACACGTAAGCATGCCAGCCGCATGGTTATGGCACTCCAATATATGGAAACCATAACATGTGCGTACGCTGTAATATGAATATCAAATTCACAAGTGGTATAAATCTATCACAAGTCGCAGGGTATCACTAAATCTCTTCCACAGAAAATCAAACATAAATAAATAACCAATATCTATGAAACTAGATCTCAATACAAAGTATCTAAAATTGATAGTTGGATGGAAACAAATCTACTACCAACTAGAATATATAAGTGCAACATGACAAACACAATATAAGAATATCAACTAACAATTAAGGGGCTCGAAGAGAAGACCTCCTCGCAAATATAAGTAATCGGTCTGGATCTGCGCTCCTGCGAATACTCATGAACATCTATACCTGGAAAGGGACCAGGTCCTCAGAGGGACATAACAAGATACATAGAAGCATGCTAATAAATACTAAAATAAATATCCAATGGGTCGCCTAACCGTCTAAGTGAATGCAGTTTAAGAACAACTTTCTAACAAGAGGGCTATCTGGCTAAAAATGGGATTGGCGTGACTCTCTCGGAGAATCAGGGGCCTACAAAGTATGTCGTCTTTTGAACGGCAGAGGCTGCCTGATAATATATAATATATAAGGGTCATCACCGCCCATATCTCCAGTGAAGCTTCCGGGTTACAGAAGGAAAAAGTACAAAGGAGCCCAAATGCCATACTTGTTGTTCTCTCCACCCTATGCTCTAAGCATGTTACATCCATGACACGATTTGGTTCATAGCCTACCTTTAGTACAATAGCCCAATCCTGCAACCAAACAAGGACAAAGATTGGACCACCGTACTACAATAGGCTATGTCCATGGACCACTAATAACTGCTAAGTCCTCTAGCATACAAAGTTTCTATCAGCAGTTATCCCTAACGTACGGCTCATACGTACAGGAGGCCAGACCTGTCACGCAGTCCGTGATCTATATGAGACTCACACTCGTGTAATAGCTGTGTCACGGCCAATAAAACCTAATAATGCTACATGATAATGGGGCAGTCTCATAAACAAAGTCAATGCATATACATAATAAAAATATATCACGACGACACCGTCGTTGCATCCAAGTTTCCTTGGATGCGCATTTTATATAGCAGTTAAAATATATGAACTAAAGACAAAAAATAAAGATGCATGCAATATATGGAATATGAATAATAGTACAATGGCAAGGTATACTTGTCTGGCAAGGTATACTTGCCTGGCAAGAAGCTGCAAAATATAATGTCCAGATGTCAAACACACAGGATCAGAAGCTATGGCCTCAGAACAAATATCTCCGGATGCTGAAATAGATATGACCAACGTTCCCAAAATAAGCAAAATAGCTAGAAAATACTACATTTTTGACCAATTTGGACACAGGAGCAAAACGGTAATTTCGGATCAGAGTGGGGTCCACCGATGGGCCACTTTGCACCGAAAAGCGTGCCAGGGGTAAAGGTCTCTAAATGGGATAAATTATAGGCCAAACGAACTCTAAAAATTAGTACAAACTCAACGGTATGTCCAAATATGGATTCCGGTGAGCCGAACACAATTTTGCCCAAAAAGTCAACCGTGGGGCCCACCAATAGGCGACTTGGTCAACTATCTCAGAATTGCATGAAAATTAGGTCACAGGACCAATGCGATACCACGAGTCCAGTGGCGTAAGTTTCGTCACATTCTGACGAGCGTGCACTAAATGCGCAGGACTTTTGTAAAAGTTGCGACACGGGAGATTTTCTGCGGATACGGGCTGATTCCGACGAGCACACGCATCCAAATCAGTTTTTGCAAAAGCCCACATGTCTGGATATACCGTATGCACCTTTTGGTACACTTGTTACACGACAGGACGGTCCTGTTTGGTGGGATGCGCTCCGTATCACAATTTTTAGAATTTAGAAAAAGTAAGTTTTTGGGTTTTTCTAACTGATTTAGTTGTACATACAATAGTTAATAAATTAATATAAATAAGAAAAATTAAACTAGGTTCCGGATACCAAAAATAAAAATTGAATCGGATCTCTGTGGTGGAAGATACGAATCCGTGAACATAGGTAGTTACCGCAGTTTTATGCGATACCCAAAAGTTATCATTTTTTGGCAACTTGGACGTTATTTTCGCCTAGGGTTACGCACTGTTCGAGATCAACCATCATACAGATATGGAAGGAGGATAGATGAGGATCATACCGGTGAAGACGGAGTCGAGTTTGGTCGAGCGAAGATGCGAGAATCGAGTCCTGAACACAGGTACATCGCTGTTCAAAACTGTCGCGGCGCTCGAACGGCGACGTGCGGTTGCGGGTACTCTGGCGACGCGACGGCTCTGGCTTGGTGGCGACGGTCTCGTGGCGGCGCTGGGTCGACGTCGAGGGGAAGATGAAGATTGAGGGTTAGGGTTTTGGAGATGAGAAATATATATGAAGGGAGAGAGGGAATCGCGGGACGGGGGTTAGTATACGCGCGGGTGAGGAGATATATTATTGCTGCTGGTGATTTCTTTTGAAGGGGCCAGATAGCTGGGTTTCTAGGAAACGGGTAGGGTTTATTATAGTAATGGGTTTAAAGTTTGGGTAGGATATAGTATCCATTAGGTTTTATTCCATTTTCTTTTTCTTTTTCTTTTTCTTTTTCTTTTTCTTTTTCTTTTCCAATCCTTTTTTATTTCTTTTTATTTCTTTTTCTATTTCTATTTAATATATATATATAAATATATATATATATATATATATATATATATAGAAAAATTCTAGAACTTATAGTATTGCATACCATTAAGCTAGCAACTGTCCAAAGGGTCTCCTACATGAAATAAATTAGAAAATTTTTATAAAGGCTCCATAAATCCCCTAAATACACAAATACCTAAAATAAAAATTAAATAAAATCTATTTTCTCTAATTTAGCCACTAATTACTATAATTAAATTAAATAATTAATTAAAAAGGTAAATACGGTTTTTAGGATTAGGGGTTTTATATTTTATCCAACTTATAAAAATTTTGTCCTCGAAATTAAAACTAAGCCATGATAGAAAGTCAAGGAGGGTATAAGATAGAGATTTGCAGCTTATTCTGTATCTTCTTCCATTCTAAACTCCATAATTTTCTAATTGTCATGGGGATATTTGGAGGGCTATAATTTGCATTGTTTCAAAATGTAAGGCTAGGTTTAAATGAGGGGGCGATATTGCACGACCAAAATGTAGCACAAGGGAGCTTAATTATAAGTTATACAAAGGTCAGAATGGAAGATGGGCATGTCTAGGACAATGATGTGGAATTTGTAGGAAGGCAGTGGCTAGTGTAGTGCTCCAATTATCGAAACAACGGTAATGTGCGCTAAGTGATACAATATTGTAAAATTAAATAAAAATACCGTGTTCTATTTCTAATTGGATTCAAACTAGCCGTAGTCTCTCTATTTAAGCCAAGTAGGTCTAATCTTGGATGAGGGGGTTTACAATCTAGCCAACTGAAAACAATTTCGTTCTCAAAATTAAAATAAGGCATAATTTGTTAATCATTCATGTACATAAGGCAAGTCAATCGCAATCTCTTTACGATAATTAAAATTCTAATCAAATCTATCGCAATCACTTCAACGTTAAGATAATCATTGTTCCAATCAAAATTCAACCTATTGTAATCTCTTCTCACTTTTTCAAATTATCAATATCCAAATTTAAATTAAATCCATATAATATCTTCAAGAATTAAATACGCATATAAATTTTACATCACGATCTCCAACTATCATAATCTCCTCTAGAAAATAATTCTAGACCAATATTATTCCTATTTTCACTTATGAATTTTTGTATTCTTCAAATTTTTAAATTTAATTCACATCCTCAATATTTTAAATAGGTAATACAACAATCAAATTTTAACTCTTAATTCAAATTATCAAATTGTAAAAAAATTTAAATTCAATCTACCAATGTAAAAGAATTTAATCTCAAATTAACAATGTGACTTTTACCCAACTTAGAATTTACCCATCTATCATATAAGGCTATTGTAAACCCCTTGATTTTTCAGGATTTTTAAAATAGATTTTTCACAATTTTTTGTAATTTTTTGGAATTTTTCTCTAATTAAAACAAAGGTATTTTGAATTTAAATAATTTTTAAATAATGTTAAATAATATTAAAATATTATGAAAATAATATTTTTTGTTGTAAAATGAAAAATAAGACATAGGATAATTTTTCGAGAATTTATTGGACTCCGAAAGCATTTTTAAAGCCCTAAAAACCAAGTTTATAATAAACCAAATAAACCCTAGGATTAAACCCGGTTTATTTCAAATAAACCAAACCAGACCCGGTTCAATTGAACCGACCCAAACCCTGCGGGTCGGATTTGGGTCTAACCCGCCGACCCGAAACCCGCTAATCCGAACCCGCTTTCATGTTTTAACGGATCGGGCCGGATCCGCCGCCCGACCCACTGACTCGACCCGACCCGTGCTACAGTGCCTAACCCCTGACCCAACCCCGACCTTTCCTCTCTCCGGCGCCGCTTCGACTCCGGCCGCCGCGTAACCGCCCGTCGCTCAGTTTTCCCTCCCCCGCAACGCCCGTCGCTCTGCCTCCTCTCCCCGAACGGCCGTCGTTCCTCCTCATCCCTGTCGCCTCTATTTAAACCCTCTGCCACGCCGTCCTCCGCCTGAACCCGGACCCCCAGCGCCACCGCCCTCGTCTCTGCCCTCGACGATGAACCCCGCCACCATCGTTCCCAGCCAGCTCTGCCACCCTCTCTCCTCCAGCATCAGCCTAGCTCCGCCTTCCCCCTCGTCGACGCCGCCTTCATCCCCGCCTCCACTGCAACCGACACTCCCCGGCGAGTCGACCCCGCTCCGCCGCCCTAGCTGCTCCCCTCAGTCGTCTTCCCCGACGATCCCCTCGACTGACAGGCCCCGCTGCCATTGCGCCGCTCCGCCTCGCCGTCCTCTGCCCCTCTTCCTGAGCTCCTCCCGACCTCGTCGAGCCCGGTGCAGCCCCGGCCAGCCGCCTGATCCGCCTCCAGCGCAGCGCCTTGGCCGACCAGCAACTGCTCGAGTCTCCAGCGCCGCCCTGAGCCAGCCCCGGCCGCCTCGAGCCCCGCTCCGGCTCCATCAGCCGCCTCCGTAGCCCTCAACCTCGGTGAGCCCCTTCGGCGAGTCTCCGACCACCGAAAACCTAACCCTAGACACTGTGCAGTGGACACAGTGTCCCCTTGTGTCGTGTCGACTCACGAACACAAGAATTCCGGTTTCCACGGAGCCCTGTTCAGGTAACCCGTTCTCTCTCCTCGTTGTCCTATTTTCCGTTTCGTCAGTTGTGACGCGTAGGCTGTGTAACCCTCTCGTTGCCCGTGCAACCCGCTCGGTGCGTCGCGTCCTGTGGCGATCGCAAACCGCGATCCAACATCAGGAAAAATAATACCCCGTTTTCCCCGGAACTGAGTGCGCCCCGCCAAACGGGACGACTTGGTCGCGTGCGGCCTTCACCAAAAGGTGCGCGCCATTGATACGGATGTGTGGGATTTCGCATAAGTTGATTTGGATGTGCGTGCACATCGGAATCAACGCGTATCCGCCGACAACGCCCCGTATCCACCTGTTCTGGAACTCGTTATAACTTGGTGTACACACGTCGGATCGAAACAAAACTTACGCCATCGGACTTGTAGCAATACGCTGGTCTTGTGACCCAAGTTTGGTATGATTCTGAGAACGTTGACAAAATCGCGTATCGTGGGCCCCGCGACTCCACTTGACGGGCGATTTTGTGATCGGCTCATCGGAATCCAGTTCTGGAAGTTCCATTGGGATCGTATCATCATTCTGGACTTGTTGACACTAAGTTTGATGAATTTGGAGACCATTGTTTCTGACACATTTTTTGGTGCAAAGCGGCCCACATGTGGACCCCGCTTTGACCTGAAACTGTCATTTTTGCCCCTGTGTCCAAATTGGACTCAAGGACAGGCATTTCTAGCTATTTGATATTTTCTGAATCTGATAGTGATATTTATTTCAGCAACCGGAGCAGTACCTACAATTCCCAATGAAGACAGAGCTACAGTTGGAGCCAGAACCCCAGGCAAGTGTACCTTGCCAAATCCTGCAGTTTTTCTACTTATTTCCTTGACTTATTTATTAATTGTTGTACATGCTTGACCTAGGACCGTGTGACTTTACTTAGCGTCCGATTAATAGTCGGGTGCCAACACCGTACGCGGAGTTGTGTAACGTCACCTAGAGATGGATATCGTGACCCTTTACATTCTCGTACTTGTCTTATCAAGTACATCCTAACCCAGGATACTTGACACTATTCATGTGACAAAATCTTCCTGAAATATTCAAGGTGATTCTGTGTAGGTTGCAGGATTTATGACATAGAAATTATATTCTTAGATCTGATTATGACTTGCTGTATTAGGTTTGATCTTGCGTGTCATGGACATGAGACGTGTGATTACATTGGGTGGGGAGAGACACACAGGCTACAGGCTGATTATATATATATAAAACCCTTATTAATGAGGTGCTCAAGACTCTAAACCCGAGCTTGGCCCACTACGTGATATCACCGCTACCGGCTCCCAGACACAGAGCTTGTAGTGGTTTCAGCCTGAGTTTTAGTGATGCTCTAAACTTGCATATCACTTAGCTGGTTATATAGTTTACCCTATTATTTCATTTATTGCTGCACTACATTTATTTTGGCATGAGTTATTTTGTACCTTACTATGTCCCCTGAGGACCTGGATCCGGATTATGTCCCCAGGATTAGCAGAAGAGATCCACCCAGAGCTATACAGTACAGGAGCATCTGCAGGAGTAGCAGCAGGATCAGGTGCATACAGTGGAGCAGAACCAGGAACTGAGGACTAGGTGATTGTCATAGATTTTCTGAGTATAAGTTTCTTCTATACTCATTCTGTGATGCTATTTACATTCTTGTTTAATGAACCATTTTATCAGACTTGATTATCGGGTTGTTCCCCGATTTATTTACTTGTGATTTGATGATGTTATTGTTTCACATTGTTGATATTGATATATTCATTCTGTGGATGAGATTAGTAAACTTTATTGTTGTATTACAGCTTAAGTACCTCCTGATGGGTCCATTAAATTGGGTTTACCCATCGGTGTGTGCTGTTGGCCATTGCCACGTGTCTAGTCCCTCGGTATTTTGGGACTGAGGCGTGACATAGTTTTTATGGTGGCCCATGCAGGTCAATGACTAAATTGTTCGGTTTCAACTTAGGGACCGAGCAAGCCTGCAATAAGAATAGGATAAGTTTTTAGGATCTTATCCACTTGCTTGAAACGTTCTTGATATATATATCGGATTCGAATTAATTCTTGACTTGCATCCTGCTTTGATTCCTGTGCGCTTCTTATAGTTTATTTTGGTTGCAAAATTATGGATCCACAAGCCGGCGATGAGACTCATCCAGCAGCACCACGAGGTGTTGTGGTTACCCACGAAGATGAAGTGACACCAGTTGATGAAGGTCAATCAGCTCAACAATGCAGTCAAGCAAGTCAGCATGCCTCGAGAATCCAACAAGATGACGTTCCACAATCGACGCAGTTTGCTCCACCGATGCCTACCGTTCTACAAGGGCAGGCTATGGACGAACAACAAATATTTCGAATGTTCTATGCGATGATGCAAGCCCATCAGAAGGTTCATCAAGAAGCTCAGCAAAACCAAGCGGAGAAGTTCATCGACAGATTTAGCTCTGAGCTACGAAAGTTAATCAGCTTCATTGCAACTACCTTAGACGAGGACGTTCTTGCTGCAGCATGACCCATGGAGTGCATCACAAGGATAGAGTCCAGCCAGAAGCGGACGTATGCATCAGTACCAGACCAAGCACAACAAGAAAGAGTTGCAAAGCGACCACAGATGAATCCACCGCAGAGAGCACCTACACCACTTGCACTAGTCCTTCCTACTTGTCACTACTATGGCAAGGTAGGCCATTTCGCTAAAGAATGCCGACTCATATTGGGACTATGTTTATCTTGCGGATCCAAAAAGCATTCGGTAAGGGATTGCCCTGAACGTCGAGAGAAAGCATTGATGATTCATCAACCAGCCACATCAGCACCAGCCGGAGCACCACAGGAAAAAATTACAAAGAAGTCTCACATGCACCAGCCACCAGAAGCATCTCCGCAAGTACTGCCTATCTGTCAATATTGTCGCAAGAGAGGCCACATTGAGAACGAGTACAGACGTAAATTGGGATTATGCTTGATTTGCGCGTCTAACCAACACTTAGCCAAGGATTGTCCTCAGCATCGTAAGGGAGCACTAATGTTAAACAGACAAGTATCACCAGGACCAAGGCCTATTCATCCAGCATTAGGAATACTGCAAACGGGAGTTGAATGAGCTCTACCACCTGCCCTAGGAGGATATCAGCCGAGGCCACCCTTGGTACCACAAGCAGCACTCTTCCAGCAGGCTCAACAGCAGCAGAGGAATCATCCGCAAGGACGCGAACAAGCTCTGACGATGACTTTGGAAGACGCGCAGAATCATGGAGTAGCTAATGCGCGTAAGTTTTTATAGTTATCTGCTTCTAGATTTGCTTTAGTTTGTGCCCGTTGGTTCGTGACCTTAGCCTTGACCTGGTAACTTTGAACTTGCTAATAATTGATAACCTAGTGATAACCTAATATGTTTTTCTAAATTATAGTCTTCTATATTTTCTTCATCTGGAAAATTGCATAACTTTTAATGCTCAGGGAAATGATTTTTCTTATGTGTTCTTCTTAAAATCCTCGACCTTGATTCTTTTTGATAGTAATATGCTTCGAACAATGTTTGCAATCGTGTCATCTCTGTTGACCGGTTATTCTTTTATTGCGAGGACGCAATCTTCTTAAGGGGGTAGATTGTAAACCCCCTGATTTTTCAAGATTTTTAAAATAAATTTTTCATATTTTTTTATAATTTTCTGGAATTTTTCTCTAATTAAAACTAAGGTATTTTGAATTTAAATAATTTTTAAATGATGTTAAATAATATTAAAATATTATGAAAATAATATTTTTTGATGTAAAATGAAAAATAAGACATAGGGTAATTTTTCGGGAATTTATTGGACTCCGGAAGTATTTTTAAAGCCCTAAAAACTAAGTTTATAATAAACCAAATAAACCCTAGGATTAAACTCGGTTTATTTCAAATAAACCAAACCAGACCCGGTTCAATTGAACCGACCCAAACCCTGCGGGTCGAATTCGGGTCTAACCCGCCGACCCAAAATTCGCTAACCCGAACCCGCTTTCATGTTTTAGCGGATCGGGCCGGATCCGCCGCCCGACCCACTGACTCGACCCAACCCGTGCTACAGTGCCTAACCCCTGACCCGACCCCGACCTTTTCTCTCCCCGGTGCCGCTTCGACTCCGGCCGCCGCGTAACCGCCCGCCGCTCCGTTTCCCCTCCCCCGCAACGCCCGCCGCTCCGCCTCCTCTCCCCGAACGGCCGCCGTTCCTCCTTCTCCCTCTCGCCTCTATTTAAACCCTCTGCCACGCCGCCCTCCGCCTGAACCCGGACCCCCAGCGCCACCGCCCTCGCCTCTGCCCTCGACGACGAACCCCGCCACCATCGTTCCCAGCCAGCTCCGCCACCCTCTCTCCTCCTGCATCAGCCCAGCTCCGCCTTCCCCCTCGTCGACGCCGCCTTCGTCCCCGCCTCCACTGCAACCGACACTCCCCGGTGAGTAGACCCCACTCCGCCGCCCTAGCCGCTCCCCTCAGTCGTCTTCCCCGACGATCCCCTCGACTGACAGGCCCCGCTGCCATTGCGCCGCTCTGCCTCGCCGTCCTCCGCCCCTCTTCCTGAGCTCCGCCCGACCTCGTCGAGCCCGGTGCAGCCCCGGCCAGCTGCCTGATCCGCCTCAGCGCAGCGCCTTGGCCGACCAGCAACTGCTCGAGTCTCCAGCGCCGCCCTGAGCCAGCCCCGGCCGCCTCGAGCCCCGCTCCGGCTCCATCAGCCGCCTCCGCAGCCCTCAACCCCGGCGAGCCCCTCCGGCGAGTCTCCGACCACCGGAAACCTAACCCTAGGCACTGTACAGTGGACACAGTGTCCCCTTGTGTCGTGTCGACTCACAAACACGAGAATTCCGGTTTTCACGGAGTCCTGTTCAGGTAACCCGTTCTCTCTCCTAGTTGTCCCATTTTCTGTTCCGTCAGTTGTGACGCATAGGCTGTGTAACCCTCTCGATGCCCGTGCAACCCGCTCGGTACGTCGCGTCCTGTGGCGATCATAAACCGCGATCCAAAATCAGGAAAAATAACACCCCATTTTCCCCGAAACTGAGTGTGCCCCACCAAACGGGACGACTTGGTCGCGTGCAGTCTTCACCGAAAGGTGCGCGTTGTTGATACGGACGTATGAAATTTTGCATAAGTTGATTTGGATGTGCGTGCACATCGGAATCAACGCGTATCCGCCGACAACGCCCCATATCCGCCTGTTCTGGAACTCTTTATAACTTGGTGTACATATGTCGAATCGAAACGAAACTTGCGCCATCGGACTCGTAGCAATACGCTGGTCATGTGACCCAAGTTTGGTACGATTCTGAGAACGTTGACAAAATCGCGTATCGTGGGCCTCACGGCTCCACTTGACGGGCGATTTTGTGATCGGCTCATCGGAATCCAGTTCTGGAAGTTCCATTGGGTTCGTATCATCGTTCTAAATTTGTTGACACTAAGTTTGATGAATTTGGAGACCATTATTTCTGACACATTTTTCGGTGCAAAGCGGCCCACATGTGGACCCCGCTTTGACCTGAAACTGTCATTTTTGCCCCTGTGTCCAAATTAGACTCAAGGACAGACGTTTCTAGCTATTTGATATTTTCTGAATCTGATAGTGATATTTATTTCAGCAACCGGAGCAGTACCTGCAATTTCTACTGAAGACAGAGCTACAGTTGGAGCCAGAACCCCAGGCAAGTGTACCTTGCCAAATCCTGCAATTTTGCTACTTATTTCCTTGACTTATTTATTAATTGTTGTACATGCTTGACCTAGGACCTTGTGACTTTACTTAGCGTCCGATTAATAGTCGGGTGCCAATACCGTACGCGGAGTTGTGTAACGTCACCTAGAGATGGATATCGTGACCCTTTACATTCTCGTACTTATCTTATCAAGTACATTCTAACCCAGGACACTTGATACTATTCATGTGACAGAATCTTCCTGAAATATTCAAGGTGATTCTGTGTAGGTTGCAGGATTTATGACATAGACATTATATTCTTAGATCTCATTATGACTTGCTGCATTAGTTTTGATCTTGCATGTCATGGACATGAGACGTGTGATTACATTGGGTGGGGAGAGACACACAGGCTACAGGCTGATTATATATATATAACCCTTATTAATGAGGTGCTCAAGACTCTAAACCCGAGCTTGGCCCACTACGTGATATCACCGCTACCGGCTCCCAGACACAGAGCTTGTAGTAGTTTCAGCCTGAGTTCTAGTGATGCTCTCAACTTGCATATCACTTAGCTGGTTATATAGTTTATCCTATTATTTCATTTATTGCTGCACTGCATTTATTTTGGCATGAGTTATTTTGTACCTTGCTATGTCCCCTGAGGACCTGGATACGGATTATGTCCCCAGGATTAGCAGAAGAGATCCACCCAGAGCTATACAGTACAGAAGCATCTGCAGGAGTAGCAGCAGGATCAGGTGCATACAGTGGAGCAGAACCAGAAACCGAGGACTAAGTGATTGTCATAGATTTTCTGAGTATAAGTTTCTTCTATACTCATTCTGTGATGCTATTTACATTCTTGTTTAATGAACCATTGTATCAGACTTGATTATCGGGTTGTTCCCCGATTTATTTACTTATGATTTGATGATGTTATTGTTTCACATTGTTGATATTGATATATTCATTCAGTGGATGATATTAGTAAACCTTATTATTGTATTACAGCTTAAGTACCTCCTGATGGGTCCATTAAATTGGGTTTATCCATCGGTGTGTGCTGCTGGCCATTGCCACGTGACTAGTCCCTCGGTATTTTGGGACTGAGGCGTGACAGCTATACACTTTAAGAAAAATATTCCTTAATTTATTTATTTATGTCATTCAATTCTCAAAACTTTAACACCAATTATATCATATCTGATATGCCCTTAATCAATTATAAAAGATAGTCACCAAATAATGTGATTGGCCTATGGGTATCTCTAGTACTATCTGTATATCAAACTTATACTAAGCACGAGGTTTCATCTTTCCGAAATAAGGGAAGACGAAAAACAATAATAAAGAGTCCAAGGGGAAGGTAATAGAATAGAAGTATGGGGATCAAGGCATTTTAAAGAATTCAAATGGAAATTGTCAAGGCAGTTGTGGATTGAAATCTATTTTGGTAATTCCTATTCACATGCTCGTATCAGTATAGTTATATAACTAATACGATCCGCTCAGACATATCTAGAGGGCAAGTACATGCGTCTACTAGTCAACTATATATCTCAATCCTCGTAAAGTAGTATTGCGAAGGGCGAATCAAGCGTACTAAGGTTAATCAGACCGTAATACACTGATTCTGAAATATATTAGTGTAGCGCTCCAATAATACATATGTCATGAACAAGCTTGATAAAGAATAAGCTTGCCAAACTAGGCTATAATAGCAGCATAAGTCAAGGTAGTATAGCAAATATAAGTACGCTAGATTATGATGAGAGAAATTACAAAATAATTCAAGTTCATAAAAAGATAAGACTATACAATCTCTACAGTTGTCATACTAACTCCTTGTCAAAGTCGCTAGTCGACCAATTAGGGTATGGGCCTCTAAGTTCTACAGTCTGAATAACCACCATCGTCTTATGCTAGCATACAGGTAATGTCATTCGGTTACACTTCAATAATAGGTCAAAAGACTATGTGATACTATGTTGTGAGGCATACTACCCAACTTATAATAAAATAATACTGTACTGTCTTAAGGATATCGTAGAAACTCCTGTTAAGGTCTTACGAGAAAGGGTCTTGGTACTTATTAGGGTATCCTCTTTCATTACATAGGTCATGGTCATCTTAAGTCTTAGTCATAGCGCTTATAGAGCAAGTGTCAATAGTAGGAATGGAAAGTTACTGGCCTTAAGGTAAAGGGGATATAGCTTGAATCGAGGTATGGTACAAGTTACGTGATCTACAACTAGAAGATGATTATCACAATCTAAATGAACAACTCAACTATCAGGTTCTAACTACTAAGCACATAATTTTAAAATTCAAGAGTAACAACCAAAATCCTAGCAAGCTATATATTCTAACATAGAATAAAATCACTTGGTCTATAATCAGAGGTGTCAAGTGGCACGAGTTAAAAGATGAAGAATAGAAGAACATAATTAGTCGTCGCACAAATAGCAAGCATTAAGGTTTCAAAGGAACAAGATATGAAATTAAAATAGAGGGCATCTAGATAGCATCATGGTTTTCTAAGGGGGAGTGGTATGCTAGTTGCTATATTCGAGGTATGATCAATGAAAAAGTGTTGATTATATTTCTCTAGGCTTCCTAAGGTGCTGTCTACTAATAATAAGACAATGATCTAAGTTTATAGTTCTAATATCATCTCACTATAAAAGTTAGGTTTAGTCCAATTGCTAAATCTTGGATCTCTATTGGTTCCTTCATTCTAGGGTCAAACACTATGGTTAAATTTCTAACTGACTCTAGTAGTGTTATACTATCTCAAGTCATCCCTAATTATCAAGGAATAATGGTCAATCCATCTACAGGTAAGGGTGCTAAGGTTCATTTAAGTATTCTAACTCAGTGATGTGTCGACACTCTAGTTGTACTCTTAATAGGAAGGTTACCCTACTTATCATCTAATAACAGGGACTTCTATATTCTAGGAGAGGCTATACTCAAGGAACTATTAGGGAAGTACATGAATCAAGCAGGATGCAACTATTCAAACGGAACATATTGGAAGAAATATGAGTCATAGTCAATTGTGGATGAGATCCTATACTCTAATCCTAATTGCAGGCTTGCTCGGTACAGTAACGTAACCGAGACAATATGCTCTCGACCTGCATGGGCCACCACAAAAAAATGTCATGCCCCAGTCCCAAAAATATGTAGGACTAGGAACATGTAAGCATGCCAGCCGCATGGTTATGGCACTCCAATATATGGAAACCATAACACGTGCGTACGCTGTAATATGAATATCAAATCCACAAGTGGTATAAATCTATCACAAGTTGCAGGGTATCACTAAATCTCATCCACAAAAAATCGAACATAAATAAATAACCAATATCTATGAAACTAGATCTCAATACAAAGTATCTAAAAATGATAGTTGGATGGAAACAAATCCACTACCAACTAGAATATATAAGTGCAACATGACAAACACAATATAAGAATATCAACTAACAATCACGGGGCTCGAAGAGAAGACCTTCTCGTAAATATAAGTAACCGGTCTGGATCTGCGCTCCTGCGAATACTCATGAACATCTACACCTGGAAAGGGACCAGGTCCTCAGAGGGACATAACAAGATACATAGAAGTATGCCAATAAATACTAAAATAAATATCCAATGGGTCGCCTAACTGTCTAAGTGAATGCAGTTTAAGAACAACTTTCTAACAAGTGGTTTATCTGGCTAAAAATGGGATTGGCGTGACTCTCTAGGAGAATCAGGGGCCTACAAAGCATATCGTCTTTTGAACGGCAGAGGCCGCCTGATAATATATAATATATAAGGGTCATCACCGCCCGTATCTCCAGCGGAGCTTCCGGGTTTACAAAAGAAAAAAAGTGCAAAGGAGCTTAAATATCGTACTTGTTGTTCTCCCCACCCCATGCTCTAAGCATGTCACATCCATGACACAATTTGGTTCATAGCCTACCTTTAGTACAATAGCCCAATCCTGCAATCAAACAAGGACAAGGATTGGACCATCGTACTACAATAGGCTATGTCCATGGACCACTAATAACTACTAAGTCCTCTAGCATACAAAGTTTCTATCAGCAGTTATCCTTAACGCACGGCTCATACGTACAGGAGGCCAGACCTGTCACGCAGTCCATGATCTATATGAGACTCATACTCGTGTAATAGCTGTGTCATGGCCAATAAAACCTAATGATGCTACATGATAATGGGGCAGTCTCATAAACAAGGTCAATGCATATACATAATAAAAATATATCACGACGAAACCATCGTTGCATCCAAGTTTCCTTGGACGCGCATTTTATATAGCAGTTTAAATATATGAACTAAAGACAGAAAATAAAGATGCATGCAACATATGGAATATGAATAACAGTACAATGGCAAGGTATACTTGCCTGGCAAGAAGCTGCAAAATGTAATGTCCATATGTCAAACACACAGGATCAGAAGCTATGGCCTTGGAACAAATATCTCCAGATGCTGAAATAGACATGACCAACGTTCCCAGAATAAGCAAAATAGCTAGAAAATACTACACTTTCGTCCAATTTGGACACAGGGACAAAACGGTAATTTTGGGTCAGAGTGGGGTCCACCGGTGGGCCACTTTGCACCGAAAAGCGTGCCAGGGGTAAAGGTCTCTAAATAGAAAAAATTATAGGTCAAACAAACTCTAAAAGTCAGTACGAACTCAACGGTATATCCAAATGTGGATTCCGGTGAGCCGAACATAATTTTACCCAAAAAGTCAACCATAGGGCCCGCCAATAGGCGACTTGGTCAACTGTCTCAGAATTGCATAAAAATTGGGTCACAGGACCAGTGTGATACCATGAGTCTAGTGGAACAAGTTTCATTGTATTCTGACAAGCGTGCACTAAATGCGCAGGGCTTTTGCAAAAGTTGCGACACGGGGGATTTTCTGCGGATACGGGCTGATTTCGACGCGCACACGCGTCCAAATTAGTTTTCGTGAAAGCCCACACGTCTGGGTATATCACGCGCACATTTTGGTACACTTGGTACACGACGGAGCGGTCCCGTTTGGCGGAGCACGCTGCGTATCATAATTTTTAGAATTTAGAAAAAGTAAGTTTTCAGATTTTTCTAACTGATTTAATTCTACATACAGTAGTTGATAAATTAATATAAATAACAAAAATTAAACTAGGTCAAGTAGTCTCCGGATACCAAAAAGAAAAACTTAATTCAGATCTCTGTGGTAGGAGATACGAATCCGTGAACATAGGTAGTTGCCGCAGTTTTCTGCGATACCCAAAAGTTGACATTTTTTGGCAACTTGGGCATTATTTTTGCCTAGGGTTACGTGTTGTTCGAGGTCAACCATCATATATATATGGAAGGGGGATAGATGAGGATCATACCGGTGAAGACAGGATCAAGTTTGGTCGAGCGAAGACGCAGGAATCGAGTCCTGAACACAGGTACGTCGCTGTTCAAAACTGTCGCGACGCTCAAACGGCGACGTACGGTCGCGGGTACTCCGGCGATGCGCCGGCTCTGGCTTGGTGGTGGCGGTCTCGTGGCAGCGCTAGGTCGACGTCAAGGGGAAGATGAAGATTGAGGGTTAGGGTTTTGGAGATGAGAAATATATATGAAGGGAGAGAGGGAATCACGGGGCGGGGGTTAGTATACGCGCGGGTGAGGAGATATATTGTTGCTGCTGGTGATTTCTTTTGAAGGGGCCGGGTAGCTGGGTTTTTAGGAAACGGGTAGGGTTTATTATAGTAATGGGTTTAGGGTTTTGGTAGGATATAGTATCCATTAGGTTTTATTCCATTTTCTTTTTCTTTTTCTTTTCCAATCCTTTTTTATTTCTTTTTCTTTTTCTTTCTTTTTCTATTTCTATTTAATATATATATGTATATATACATATATATACATAGAAATTCTAGAACTTATATTATTGCATACCATTAAGCTAGCAACTGTCCAAAGGGTCTCCTACATGAAATAAATTAGAAAAAATTTATAAAGACTCCATAAATCTCCTAAATACACAAACACCTAAAATAAAAATTAAATAAAATATATTTCCTCTAATTTAGCCACTAACTATAATTAAATTAAATAATTAATTAAAAAGGTAAATACGATTTTTAGGATTAGGGGTTTTACAACAATAGTTGTGTCTCATCCCCAGGACCCAAAAATCTGTTGTCGATGTCTTGAGCCATATCGAGATATTTTGAGCAGCTTGTGTATAGAGGAACATAATGTATGGAACGATGCCATTATATTCAGAGAACCTCGTGCCTTGAGCTTTGCCTCGTATACTCAGATGGATTATTATTTATAACACTGCTCCTCCGCTGCGTACTCGATCGATTCGATGATAGCCACAACTTTAACGATGTTGTCTTGTGCGAGCGTAATCCCAGGCTTGCACGACATCACACCTCGATGGCAAACGATATACGTCTCGCGGGAGCGCCGAGGCACAGTGATTTGCGCCCGGCGGGGGCGTAGTCGGGACCTTGGGGATCAGGACGTGACATTTATGAAGTGCCAATCGCTTCTTTTTATCGTCTCTTGTATTTATTCATTTTCAGTATCTACATGTTGTCGTTGTTGTTGTGGTTTGTTGTTGTTCTGTTGAGTTTTGTTTTCCATCTCGAGCTTCCTTTGTGGTACTAGTTGCTTAGGATTTTGACACCACTGCTTTTGTTTGATCAAATTTACTTATGGAGTAGGAATATTTGTCATACCTTGCGCTGAATGGCCCACACCCTTATATCAACAACCCCGAGGCATGAGTGAGACTCTTTTCCTTACCACTCGTTGTTCATATTCAATTTGTGGCATTTAGCCCATGACAAGTGTTAGTCCTATATCTTGCAAGCATGTTTCCTCTGACTTCGGTCAACGTAATTGTATGTATTAGACCATGGCTGATAGATAGTATAATCATGTATGTCGTTGTACTATGCTAGTGTATAATTTATCTTTACTACCTTCATGATATATGATACAATATTTGTGACGTCTTATTACTTTCATGTATGATACATTCTTGATATTATTGTTGTTGGTTGAGAGTTAGGATTCGTCGACCTATGATTGACGTCTTCTTCATGCTAGAGTACACCCACTTGTCCTCTTGGATAGCCATAATCGCTATACAGTTTTCTTTATATTTATTCTCTAAGACATAGATATAGTCACCTCCTTTAACAAAAGGCCTAAAAACGATGACTCATTTTGCATTAGAGAAGACCGAATGCGTACGTGAAAGCATGTAGATGCATATCAGGTTTTCCCATTTAGGCCTATTTCTCCAGCTCCCGATCTCGCTGAATGACCAATTGTGCGCTTCACTTTTTCATAAAATCAAAAGGGTGGAAGGCAAATCTTATCACTTTCGTAGGTAAGGTGTAACATGTCAAATGTTGAGTACCTTGTATGGCGTAGGTGGTCTCGTCCATCTCCGTCTTCCTATATTTTGGGGCTGAGTCATGACGTGCATTATCTCGACACTCTTTTGATATTTTATTTTATTTTATTCGTAATTAATAATAAATAAAAGTACATCCCAAAATAATTAAATCTATATATAACAATAAGCAAAATGTACCTATACAATAAAATATATTTAAGATTTAATTTACAATTTTAGTAAGATTTTGATATGATTTGAAGTTTTAAGATTAGAAAGTAAAAAAAATAAAGAATCAATCAATTAATCAACTTAAGAAGGAATTTATATACAAAATTGTGGACAAACTATTAATTAATTGATAAAATAATAATTATGAATGAGAGAGAGAGAGAGAGAGAGAGAGAGAGAGAGAGAGAGAGTTAATTATATAGAGAGACATAGTTCTAAATCATTGAATATGCTTAATTGTTTAAATCGTAACCATCTTTTGTCTTTAATTTTTTGGCATACAATACCACTCTCTTTTATGTATATATTAAAAGGACTCTAAGGGATGAAAACAAATCATAGAGCATAGTTATTATTCGTCTAAGTAAACATGTCTAACTAAACTAATGAATTATAATATATATTTAACTATTTATTTTAATTATTTAGTATTTATACTAATATATAATTTAAATATCAGAGGTATCGTAAATTTTTTGGTAGAACACTTTCTTGTTATCTATGAATATCTATATATTTCATACAAATTATAATTTGTTATTGAAAGTATAGTTAATTCGAATGATACCTAATATTATTCTTCAATAAAACTATTTAACTAATTCAATCGGTTAAATATATTATCAACCTAAATTGTCTATATTTTCTTATTTTCTTCTGTCCCAAGTTCTAATGGGTGATTTGAAAATGTTCATCCAAATGACTAAGAGCATACACGATAGATGGAGCTGAATATTGCTTATTGAGACCCAAATTTACAAAAAAAATAGAATGTGTTGGGTCTGTATGAGAATTGTAGAAAATGACTTTTTGTGGCAAATGTAAAAATATTATGTGAACAAAAAGTAATGTAGAATCTAGAAATTCGAGCTCCAAATTGAGCATTACTATTCTAAAAAAGGAGTTCCTACATTCTGATTGTAGAAATTCTAAGACCCAAACTATAACTCATGTGACTGGGATGAGACCATCATGGAATTTCAATTGAAACTTACTATTCTTCAAGACTCCCATGTTATAAATCTAGAATCTTAAACTTGGAATGAGCCTTACTATTGATGTTGTAAGAGCATCAATAATAGATGAAGCTCAAAAATGCATCTTGAGGTCCAAATTTGTAATTAAAAAAATAAATGCAAAATGTATTGAGTTAGTATGAGAATAGTAAACAAATAAATCTTTAGGTCCAAATGAGATGAATGAATATAGATTCATGTGTTATCTTTCTTTCTTTAAAAAAAGTAATATAAAATCTAGAATCTAGAAATTGGGTTCCAGCTTCTATTCTACAAAATGAGTTCCTACATTCTGAATGTAGAATCTCTGAGGCCCAACCTATAACTAATGTGGCTGAAGCAGGTCCATCACGGGACTCTAATTGAACCTTACTATTCGACAAAATGGACTTCTGCATTCTGAATCTATAATCTATAAATTGGGATTAGCCTTACTATTGATGCTTTAAGAGCATCCACAATAGATGCGCTGAAGAATGCATCTTGAGGCCCAAATTTACAATAAAAAAATAAATCTAGAATGAATAGGGTGTATGAAAATAGTAGAAAATGATCCAACAACATAAAATGATCTTTGGTGGCAAAGATTGTGTGGTCAAAAAATAATATCAAATCTATAATCTATAATTTGGGGCTTCAAATTGAGTCTTACTATTCTACAAAATGAGTTCTTATATTCTGAATGTATAAATTCTCAGGTCCAAGCTATAACTCCTATGGTTGGGACGGGACCATCATGAAGCTTCAATTGGATTTTACTATTATACAAAATGAGCTTTTACGTTTTGAATCTAGAATATAGAAATTGGGATGAGTCTTATTTTTCGATGCTCTAAGAGCATCAATAGTAGACGGGGCTCAAAATGCATCTTGAGGCCTAGGTTTGTAATAAAAGGATAAATGTAGAATTGATTAGGTTTGTACGAGAATAGTAAAAAAAAATCTTGAGATCCAAATGAGATGCGTGATATAGACACATGTGCAATCATTCTCTCTTTTCCAAATATATATATATATATATAATCTAGAAATTGACTCCAAATTGAGTCTTACTATTATAGAAAATAAGTTCCTATATTCTAAATGTAGAAATTCTTCTAGACTCCAGCTCTTGTGGCTAGAATAGGACATCATGAATGAGCCTTAATATTCTACAAAATAAGCTTCTCATTCTAAATCTAGAATATAGAAATTGGGATGAGTCTTTATTTTGATGCTCTAAGTAGAAAATGAGGCACAAATTTACAATAAAAAATAAAAAATCTAGAATGAGTTGGATCTGTATGAGAATAGTAGAAAATGATCTAACAACATAAAATGACCTTTGGTGGCAAAGAGTGAGTGATCAAAAAATAATATAGTAAAAAAATAAGGTAAAATCTAGAATATATAATTTGGGGCTCCAAATTGAATCTTATTATTCTACAAAATGAGTTCCTACAATCGGAATGTAGAAATTGAGTATCAATAGTAAGGCTCATCCCAATTTCTATATTCTAGATTAAGATTGTAGGAGCTCATTTTGTAGAATAGTAAGGCTCAATTGGAGCTTCATGATAGTCCTTTCTAACTACAAGAATTGTAGTCGGGGCCTCAGAATTTCTACTTTCAGTATGTAGGAGCTCATTTTGTATAATAATAATGCTCAATTTGGAGTCCAAATTTCTAGATTCTAGATTTTACATTATTTTTTGACCACACAGTCTTTGGAACCTAAAAGTCATTTTATTATTTATTACTATTTTCATAAAAGACCCAACCCATTCAAGAATTTATTATTATTATTATAACTTTGGGCCTCATGATATATATTTTAGCCCCATCTGGAATTTTTGAGAAAAATAAAGGCTTTTGATAAGGGCACTACCATATTTACTTGGGGCTAGCCCAGGATTGGGGCTAGCCCACTAAAGAGGAACTTTTACTTATACTAACCCAACATTTTACTCATACTAGCCTACTACTTCCAAACCCTCCCAAACCCTCCCCACCCGACCGGAGCCCTCCCCCCTCCCGCCGTCCTCCTCTGCCTCCTCCCCCGTCCTCCACCACAGCCTCCCGTCGCCGCGCCTCCCGTCGTCGTCGCCGTCAAAACCAAAAAAGAAAATAAAAAAAATAGAAGAACTGTCAAAATTTGACATATATGTTGATTTTTAGGACTGTCAAAATTTTGACAGTCCTACCAATTGGAAGTACTATCAAAATTTTGACAGTCCTAAAAATGTATGTTGAATTTTTAGGACGGTCAAAATTTTGACAGTCCTTCCCATTGGTAGGACTGTCAAAATTTTGACAGTCCTAAATTTTTTTTTTCCTGTTAATTTATTTTTGTTAATTGTTGGGGGGGGGGGCAATTTCAAAATATCCTTAAAATTTCTATCCTTAAAATTTGTTAAAGTATTCTGTTATTTAAAATAGTAAATTTATTATTGGTACATTAAATATTTTGTAAAAAAAAAATTACCAAAAGTAAAATTTGGAGGTCGAAACATCGTTTTTTTTGCGATTCTAAAAATTTGGAAAGTCCGTCAAACGGTGAAACGGTTTATCCCGAAGTACTTTTCCGTACGGTCATTTTGGCACAAACTGGAGCTTGTTTCGATCTCCAAGTCAAAAGTTATGATACTTTAAAGTTTTATATTTTATATTTTTGCCTGTAATATGTACGTCTTACTTCGGATGAAAATTCTCTCTACACAAATTGTGTTACTCTCGTCGAAAACATACAAATATACCTATTGTGTGACGAAAAACGATTTGAAAACAAATAGTTATGGCCGTTTGAAGTCTGATCGACGGCAGACGTAATATTCGTACGGTAGATTTTTTTTTTTTTTGGGTTCAATGATAACATATTTTATTTTGGATGTTAAACTAAATAAAAAAAAATCAAAATCCAAAACTAACTAAATAGAAATAAACTTAAAAAAAAATCCTGACAATTAAAATGAGGACTGTCAAAATTTTAACAGTCCTCATTGTTTGTGGGACTGTCAAAATCCTGACAGTCCTAGTTTTATATAAAATTTTCAGTGGGTTAAAATTAGGACTGTCAAAATTTTGACAGTTCACATAGATTGTGGGACTGTCAAAATTATGACAGTCCTAACAATTTGTAGGACTGTCAAAATTTTGACAGTCCTTCCAAGTGGTAGGACTGTCAAAATTTTGACAGTCCTGATTATAACAATTTGGGCTAGCCCCAAGTAACTTTTAGGATGGCAAACTTGTAATTTTTTATAAATTTCCAATGGGCTAGCCCCGAGTCAAATGTGCAGTGCCCTTATAAATGGGACTGTCAAAATTTTGACAGTCCTAACAATTTGTAGGACTGTCAAAATTTTGACAGTCCTTCCAAGTGGTACAGTCCTGATTATAACAGTGGGCTAGTCCCGAGTAACTTTTATGATGGCAAACTTATAATTTTTTCTAAATTTCCAATGGGCTAGCCCCGAGTAAAATGTGTAGTGCCCTTATAATTACCCAAAATAAAGGATGTTTTACTAAAAGGGTCCCCTAATTCACTCTTTGTTCACAAGTTCTTCTTCTCCAATCTGTCGTTACCAACAACACCACAAAAAAACTCTGTATCGGACACTCTGTCGTGACAGTGTCGGCGATGATTCGGTCAGTGATCATAATGAACACTCAAGGAAAGCCTCGACTCATCCGCTTCTACGAATCCCAGGTCCTTCTTCCTCCTCCTTTCTAATTAGGGTTTCTTTCCCCAATTGATTCCTTCCTTATTCAATGAAATTTCTCAAATCCACCGCCACTGCACCATCATCATCTTCAACATTTTGTTTCTTTTGTATCACAGCCTCCGGAGAAGCAGCGGGAACTCATTCGCAGCCTATACGGAGGTCCTAATTTCTACAATTTTTTTTTTTTTTTTTTTTTGTGGGGTGGGGGGGGGGGGGGGGGGTGGTATTTTTTTTTCCCATTTCGGTTTGATTTGTGTTGAATTATTCTGCAGTTCTGTCCAGCAGACCGGATAATGTCAGCAACTTTGTCCAAGTGGATGCCATCTTCGGCCCGGTAAGCTGAAATTTCCTCAAATGAACAAAGGTTGAAATTTTAAGCTTAAACCTGAATTTTTAGATTAGGATTTGTGATTATCTTGAGGCTAGAACGTAGAAATTTAGGATGATAGAGATGCTGCCTTGTGATTTGGTTTGTTAGTATGAAAAACTAGTGAAGAGAGCCCAAGGCTGTGAAAATCGCTAGGCGCTAGGCGGCGGCTGAGCCCAAGGTTTTGAAAAGCGCTAGACGATAGGCCGGCGGGCAGCCGCCGCCTAGCGCATAGCCCGCTTAGGCGGCTGTCTAAGTGGCTGCCTAGATCTAGACGGTTCAAAAAAATAAAGTAAAATATAAAAAACCTACTCAGAAAAAGTTCATAAAACCCAAAAATATTTATAGTCGAGCGTCAGGGTGACTAGGCGGGCGCCTAGGCGAACTTCGGACGGGCACCAAGTACCGCCTAGGCGGTTGCCTTTTAGAACACAGAGAGCCGAAATGTAACAATTTTTTTTCAACTTTGTTAAATTTGTTTGATGTGGTGGTTAAATTTGTTTGATGTGGATATCTAAAGATGAAATTGAGGATAGTATGGATCTAGAGAATCTTGAATGAGAGGGATAAGATGGATGAGTGGCACTAAGCTGGAAGATAGGAAACAAAATGAGTGTATTCGTGAGTTGGAGATGCACCAATTGAGGACAAGATGGATGAAAAATGTCTCAGGTGGTCTGGACATTTTCAATGTAGACCAATAAATGCACCGGTCGGGGGGAGCCATTAGATATTAGTTAAAGGATCCCCTATAACAAGGTGTAGGCCTTGATGAAGCTCTAAAGAAGGATATGAATTTTGTTAATGTTACAGAGGATTTGCTGTCATCTGTGAGGTGAATGGAAGATAAGATTCAAATAGCCGACCCCATTACTTTGTTATACTGTTGTTGTGTGGATCTTGAGCGAGGGACTTGTTTGGTGTTGTTCACTTGATTTAAAAAAATTCTCTATTAATTATTTGGATTACTTCATCACATGTTAGTGCCATATGATATTACAATTTACAAAACAATGGGAATTAAGCCTATAAAGATGGGTATTCTTTGCCCAGACATTAATTTTAGGCCTAGTTTGGTTGGAAGGTTAAAACGTTTATTATAGAGTTTGAAAAGGCGAAAATTCATTGAAAGCTTGGAGTTATATTTAAGTTAGGGGGCTTGGGATTTTGGAAGTAGTATATGAGTTTTGTAAAAAAGAGAAGGAGATGGGGCTTAAAATGAATTTCATAAAACTCATCATATTGGGGATTCGTTAACTCCGATTTGGAGGGTGTTCCGGACTTAGAAATGAAGTTACATCTAACTCCAAAAACCCACCCAAACAATTCGAATTATTTGGACTTGGAGGCTTAGCTCCAGCAAATTCCGATATTTCTCCAAACTCTATTCTTGAATGAGGCATGGGTATTGACTCGTATCCTGCTCTTGATCTTATTGCAGGATAGCAAGCTGGTGTACAAGCATTTCGCGACTCTATATTTTATTATTGTATTTGATAGTTCTGAAAATGAGCTAGCAATGCTTGATCTCATACAAGGTACTTTAAAACCTCTATTGCCCTAGTGTTATAAGTATTCAAACTTTTCCTTATACTCCATTGTGAAAGGAGACCTTCTGGTTGCTTTAAGAGGAATAAGAACAACAATTGGATTTATAATTCCTAACTAAAAGGTTTTGTCTCAGTTTTTGTTGAGACGTTGGATAGGTGCTTCAAGAATGTTTGCGAGCTTGACATTGTGTTCAATTTCAACAAGGTAATGTTTAATTGCAGTCTATTCTTAAACTTGTCTTGGCTATGAGTTGAAGCTGCTTCACTTAGGCATCTGACTATATGCTCACTTTTGCTATTCTATTGGAAAATAGCTTTTTTGTTTGTGCATGTAGAGCTTTGCGCTTGGAGATATGTTTAGTTCAAGGGATTTAAATAAAAGAGTAACTTCTGTGATTTCTTATTGTATGTGTAGAGGATTGTGCTATATACGTATGTTTTCAAAGTTTTTATAGACATATTAACTTGGTAGATTAAGTAGACGCTCATTGTGACGATACTTTGTGCCTTAAGCTGGAAAGATGGGAAGAGAAGGAAGAGGGAATGTAAGCAAAAGAAAAAGAAAAGTAATTGAAGAAAATCAATAATTTTTTTTAATGAAAAGGTAATGCAATAAATAGAATAACATGGTACAACAATAACAACAACAAAGCCTCAATCCCAAAATTTTGGAGTCCTCTTCTTCCATTCAGCTATGTTAAGGGCCATGTCCTCTGTAACACTAACAAAGTCCATATTTTTTTTAACACTTCAAACCATGTTCATCTAGGCTTACCTCTATTCTTAGTGGTTCAATTAACTATTATATTATTGCTCCTTCTTACGGGAGCATCTATTGGTGTCCAAACCACCTATGTTGGTTTTCTCTCATTCCTCAATTGATGTCACCTCTTAACTTCTTTTGGATACACTCATTTCTTATCCTACCCTTTAATGTATTGTCCATTCATCCATCTTAACATTCTCATTCGGTTACACTAACTTTATGGACAAGTTACTTTTTAATTGCTCACCACACTGATCGATAAAGCATTGTTGGTCTTATAGAGTCTGGTAGAATTATTCTTTCAACTTTAAAGGTATCTTGCGATCACAAAATTCTTCCATTTCAACCATCACATTTTAATAATATGCATGGCATCCTTCTTATTCTCTCTATCATGAAGAATGATTGATCCTAAATGCTGAAAGCTATCACCCTTAGTTATCTTTTGTCCATCCATATAGACTTTTCCTAATTCTCGACTTCGGGTTGAAATTATAATTCATACACTTAATTTTTATTCTACTAATTCTAAATTCTTAGATTTCAAACTTTCTTTCTAGACTTCTATTTCAGTATCTAACCCTTCTCTACTTTCATCAACCAACACAATATCATCAGTAAACATTATACACCATAAAACCTCATCTTGGATATGCCTAATAAATTTATCCATAACTATGGGAAAAAGGGAAGGACTCAATGCTAAGCCTTGATGTAAGTCGGTGTAATAAGGAACAATTTACCCTCTCTTTCAATAGTTCGTACGGTTATCGTAACTCTATTATACATATCCTTAATAGTCTCGATATGACTACTAAGAACTTATTTTTTCTTCGAAGTCCTTCACATTATTTTTCTAGGAACTTGATTGTAAACTTTTTCTAAGTCGACAAAAACCATATGTAAATCTCTCTTGGTCTCTCTAAATTTTTTATTAATCTTATTAGTAAGTAAATTGCTTCCATAGTAGATCTCTTCGGCATAAAATCAAGCCGATACTCTATAATTTTAGTATCTTCTCTTAATCTTTGCTCAACTCTCTCCCATAGTTTCATGATATGACACATGTTCTTATAGAGAATTAATCAATATGGTATGTAAATTAAAATAAATACAAGTGGAAGATAGTGTATTAATGATATATTATGATGTGAAAATTATTGTAGGATTGGGTTTCACTTTCATGAAGAATAAGATGTCCTAACTCTTATCTACTAGTCAACTTTTGCTAACCTTATTAGACCTCAATATATGTAGAGCACCTTCATGAAACTTATTTTACTGATATAAAAAATGTTTATGAACTTTCTATATTGACAAACAATATGTGAACAAGTTGAATGAAACAATAAAATTATATAATTTTAAGAAAAAACATTACAAAGGATATGGTCCTTAACGGAGTTGAATAGAAGAAAATTGTGTGAAACTAGAGGTGGCGTCAATTGAGAATAGAGTGAGAAAAAATCGTGTTAGGTGGTTTGGACATGTGCATCGTAGGCCAATAGATGCCCTAGTGAGGAGGGGGTGATAAAATAGTAGTTAAAGGAGCCTCCATGACTAGAGTTAGGCGTAACGGACTTGGATAGTGGTTTTAAAGAAGGATATGCTTTTTGTTAGCGTTACATAGGACATTGCCCTTACCAGAGTAGAATGGAAAAAATGATTCAAATAACCGACTCCAACTTTTTGTTAGCGTTACATAGGACATTGCTCTTACCAGAGTAGAATGGAAAAAATGATTCAAATAACCGACTCCAAAAATATAGGATAAAGGCTTTGTTCTTGTTGTATTTTTAAGAAAAAGCAACATTGTGTGTATATGGACAAAAGATCAAGCTATCAAAGCTGCAATTTTAGATATTTCTCAATAAATAAAGTGAACATAATGCAAGAAAAGTGGAATTGTTTGCATATGTTTTCTGAAGTCCGCTATATTTAGGACTAGTAGTTTGAAGGATGGTAGAGCGAACTTTGTCTCTCGATAGTATCCAAGGATTCAAGGAATGGTAGGTGTGAGAGTGCTTCTTTATATAATGAGATGGAAGGCGCTTTTGTATATAAATAAGTAGTGGATGGAGAGGAGAGCGAACCCACTCCTCTGCAAGACCTAGTGAGGATATCGTATCGACCCAATTAATTTATCTTGGATGTTTTCTTATGAATGCTCCAATAATAGGGGCAAACATAATATCCGATCTTCTCTTTCGGTTCCACTAAGTGAAATAAAAGTCACCTTCATGCACTTGTCACATAATATATATATTTTTAAATTTCTTTGCTCAAGTATGAAATTGTCTCCAAGAACTGTGGAACTCATGACTCTATTAGAAAGTAGAATGACCAACTTTTACACGAATTTTCAAGTGGATGCGATCGGTCGAGTGGTCTTAGTTGGAGATGGGGTTGCACGTTTATGGATTGAACGAAATTCAAGTTGGAGGAATTGTGGAATTTGCTTCTGGGTGAAAGGGATAGTCTTGTATCTCGAGAATGAGAATGTAGGTATTGTTGTCTTTGGTAGTATACCGCTATTAAAGGAGGTCTTGTCAAGTGCATTGATGTATTGTGAATGTTCCTGTGGGAAATGCCATGTTAGGCCGTGTGGTCGATGTGTTGGGAGTACTTATTGATGGGAGAGGGGCTTTAAGCAATCACGAAAGAAGACACATAGAAGTGGAAGCCCCATGGATTATTTAACGTAAATTTGTGCACGAACCCATGTAAACATGGTTAAATGCAATAGTAGCCTGGTTCCTATAGTTCATTGTCAACGAGAACTTATAATCGGGGACAAACAATAAGGAAAAACAACTATAACTATCGATACTAAATTAAACGAAAAACAAATGAATTCCACGGACACTTCTGAGAGTGAGATATTGTATTGTATCTATGTAGCTATTGAATATATACGCTCAATTGTGGCACAATTAGTTCAAATTATTTCGGAAGCTAATGCTTTGGAATATTTCATTCTTATAGAGCCACCGCTTTGGGTCCTTCTCTTCGACAAACAATATGGAAAAACAACTATAACTGTCGATACTATATGAAACGAAAAACAAATGATTGTATTGTATCGTATTATATATATGTAGCTATTGAATATATATGCTCAATTGTGGCACAATTAGTTTAAATTATTTTAGAAGCGAATGCTTTGGAATATTCCATTCTTATAGAGCCACCGCTTCATATCCTTCTTCTCTACAATTTCTTGCCTCATATTTTGGATATGCTACAGGAGAATATTTCTGCGATAATTGAATGCACAAATTAATAATATATGATCTTAGTAACATATGTGGCATATCGATAAATGCCATTATTGTTACACTGACCACCAGGCTTTGAGGCTTTTCCTAGGGATATTTTCTATTTACATTTTCGTCTGAAAGAACCGCTAAATGATCAGACAAGGCATGTACAGGTAGCTTAATTGTCATATCCGTCATCGAAACACAAGTTGGAGACATATCATCCTATATCCCCACCAATGTGATCTACATTACAGATGGAAAAATATGTTTGGAAACACAGCTCTTTTATAGCAGAAATAGATTTGCTTTTAACATTGGTTTATTTGCCGGTTGCGTCGAGTCTGCTGCTTAGTTGAGAGCTACGAAACTAGTCCGCAACAGATTCTAGGTCAACCGGATCCACTTATCGCCTTACTAAATAGGTCTCTGTCTCAGCTCTTACTAGGATTCCAAACCTATATGTGCGACGAGTTTCAGTTTAGCTAGCTGGAGCGCTACCCCTTCTGGAGGACACAAATTTTTCGAATCGGACGAGATTCTGTTGCTTATTTTCCATTTTACAAAATAATCAAGAACATATTTAAAGCTGGAATTGGCACAATATGACAAAGTGGCCTCATTCGCTCAATTTGGGTCAGACCTTGATGTTGCGACTCATGCACTACTCAGCAAGGCTTACAAAACTGCCCAAACAACAACAATATTCACTACTTCCAATTGAAAAAACAAATTGTAGTGATTTATGGAGTTGTCAACGATTTTTTGTGATCTAATGAAACTAGACATACATTTTCAATATGAACGAGCCATTCTAAGTAGTATAGATCCCGAATTACTCAAATAAGTGGATTAACTAATGAGATAAAGATGGAACTAGATGCTTTTTTAAAAGAAAGCGGTTTGCCTTATCTCTGATGCCAAAAGAAGGCGAGCGGAATGAAACATCTGGAGAAGAAAAAAAAGTGATCAGTGTAGTTGTACTTCTTATAGGTATGCCATGGCGTGCTACGGCTTTTTGTTTGGCCAATGCCAATATAAATATTTTCTCATTTAGCTAAGACTGGCTTAATGTCTGACCTTGAGATATGAAACAGAGTGTCGTTAAGGTTCAGGAGATAACTTATACAATTTAGTACTTTCTAGTTTCCAGACAAATGTTGGAAGATCTATAAACTTTGCTTGTTTCCTTCCTCAAGCATGTGCTACAATTTCAATGTGGAGTCATTTATCTTGTAGTCATGACCAAAATATAAGTGCTTTTCTCGGCGCACGCCAGCTGATCAACCTTTTTCTGCTTACCTTAGACCTTATTATGCATACTCTAAATATAAATCAAGCCTTTTTTACTAAATTGTGCCGAAATGATCTTGGCGAAACAACATGATCCATCCTTGGATATTGGGCAGATTTTGCCATGATCATCTCAGATTTTTGTCGTGTTGGATGTTGTCCAAAATAAGCATGACACCTTGGGCTTTGTGATTCGTAGTCTTACCCATCTAAAAAATCAGCCATATGCATCTCTTTGTGCAACTACTGTCATTCTTATCAATGAAAATTCTGTGTAGCCACAGTTCAAATATTTTCTTATGATTTCTAGCCAGGATATACCTTACCATAAAATACCAATGAAGCCTATGTTACTTTGCATCAACATGGACTTGGTGATACGACACCATACATATGTAGACATTGCACCATGTTTTTCATGTTCATGCCAGACTTTTGTCGTGGTGGATATTGTTCAATATGAACACCACACCAATTTTGTTATTTATGCTTTGTTGTTTCTGCCTAACTTTATATAGTCAGCCATATGCATCTTTCTGTACAATCACTGATATTCCTGGCAATGACATATTCTTTGTCCACATTTTAAATGGTTTCTTATGCAATGGTGGAGCTTGACTCAATTTTTTGGGTGGGCAAGTTAAAATTTTAGAGGGGTAAATTACATTTTTGGAGGGGAATTTGAATTTTTACAAGGGAATCTTTTTTTCTTTTTTTTTTTGGGGGGGGGGGGGGGGGTGGGTGGTGCTTCCTAATGAAGCTCCGCCACTGTTCTTATGTCCTCATAGGTCTTTTCATTCTTTATAATCGTTCAAGGAAGCTTTAAATACTTTCTCAGTTTCTCTTCTAGGTTACATCCATTTGTTCGCCGGACATGCTTTTGCTATATTTTTGATGCAAGACAATCCCGCACAACTTGTGTTGAACTTCCACTTTAGGAAGCAATTAAGGTTGGGTTCAGATTGGAGACAAAAGACTAAAAAAATAGGAACTAGAGATAAAGATGATAGGGTACTGATATAGAGGAACTGTTGTGGTTGGGTGGCTGGTTATATGCATTCTGGTTTTGTCAAGGATGCAGAGACAGACAAGTATTTTTTGAAGGAAGAAAACTATACATATTTCTTATTTTCTTGACGGTAGTGTAATGAGACAATGTAGATTTTTTAAAAAGTATAACTTGTGGAGACAACAAAGTCTAGTTACTAGCCAAAAAAAAAAAAAAAAAAAAAAACCCTGATACGGGTATCAATCAATTTGGAGATCCTTCTATCTGAATTGCTTACTAGTTCAATCTTCTAACACATTTTGAGTATCTTAATGAAAGTTGCTTCTATGCAGATGCATACGATATTGGATGAGATTATTTTTGCAGGCCAAGTGCTTGAGACTAGTTCGGAGGAAGTGATGAGGGCTGTTGAAGAGATAGCAAGGTTCTTTCTCTTGCTTTTTAAACCCTCTAACATGAATTTTTGATTCTTATATTTCTATAAAGAAACTATATTCTGCATTTGTTCTACAGCAGTTTGTATTTGTGTTACTCATAGTCAGCTACCAGATATTACCACAACAAGAGACCTAAAACTTCTTCCCATTTAACAAGGAGGGTACCAAATACCAAACCTTGTTGAAATCTAATTTGATCGCACAGAGAAGAATCATTTTTCTGAGGTTTTCTATCTATGTAAAATTGAATATGCTTGATCAGCTATAAATAATAATTAATACTCAAGTTTCCAAAGTTTCGGCTATAAGTTTCATGATGCATGGCATTAATTTCAGGCATCAACTGTAATTTATGAACTTAGCAAGAGCTACACACAAATTTACAGGCTCCGAAGTATATTGTTTTGATTCTTAATCAATTGTTATGTTTGTGGTAGGGGTCCATTTTTGATGATCAGGCCCAGTCTTGCAATTTAGTCTACTATGGATTTTTTGTTTTCTATACTCTTGTAGTATTTCGATTCGGGATACTGAGAAAAAAAAATCCCTGTAAAATGAAGGACTTAAATGCTCCAGATTAGTTGTCAACTAAAATACTAAAATGCTCTTAGCAACAGTATTCAATAACCGTAAAATAAAATTTGTCCTTTTCCTTTTTCATCCAAATTCTCATTCAGGGCCGTCTCGTCATATGCTATTTTCTCCTCCACTAAATTAATCGCCATTAGTCACTTTTGTAGTTTATGCTTAACCCTCTTCTTAGGCTTTTCCATTTATCCTCTTGGCATAATTCTTTTCCTCATCCAGACACTACCATTTGCAATTACCATGCTCGCTACCTGTAGGAGAGGACAAGGAGCAACTCTTGTAGCCCTTTCCATCATTCTGTGGGTTCACAATAATTAATTATTATTTCTGTATGTACGTCAGGGTAGCCATATTGTACAATAATTACTTTTAATTACTAATTTTCTTTTGTTATTGCACATTGTTATTTGACTCTATTAAGGCTAAAACATTTAAAATCAAACAAAGTTAACCTGAATGCTGTTGATCCAAGTTATAGAAGAGTGGAAGGAAAATAAAAATGAATGCTAACAGCTGAATATCGTTTAAAGGAATTGCTCCACTGTAGAGTGTTAATTATCTCGACTAGTCAACAATGCATACAAAACTGGTTTGGAATTCTATTTGTCACTCTTTAACCTTATAATGGGCACTGGTAGATTGGTAGTGGATAATAAATGCATGTTACTTGAGTAACTTTGGTTATCCTTCCCGAGGATATGCCTTCCTGCCCATGCACTTCAAAATACCCCATCCTCTACTACTTTGGAAAATAACTCCAGGCCTTAACGGATCAATCTTGTTATGTGGTCAAGACTTACTATCTGAGTCTATGACGTGCCTTATAGAACAAGAATGTGACAGAGAGCTACCCTTTTGTTGAGAAAATGGATACGTACAATGCAAGGTCAAGTGGACTGAGCAGCCAACTAGATATTCTTACAGCCCCACCATTTGACTGTTGAGAATAAGGCATGCCAGAGAAGATTCAACAAATCCTACAACTACTAATATTTAATAAAACAACTTAAACGAGATTTTTGCAAACCAATTGCTTATAACTAACAAATACTACTATTAGAAACGCCTAGTAGAAACTGCATAAATGTTGTGCTACTAACTACCAATTTGTAATGTGTAGACTAATGGAAACAAATGACCCACCTGAATAATATATTGAGAAGGATAATAAAGAAGAAACAACACAATCATTGTGATAAACAATACTTGTTGTAAAGAAGGGAAGGAGGAGAAATAATGAATAATAAGAAAGAATGCTATTTGTTGGATTTCTAGGGAATAAATTAGGAAGTTTTAATTGGGATTTAAATTGGGACTTAACTCCTTGATTTGAATTTGAATTTAATTCTTTGATTTGAATTAGAATTTAATTCTTTGATTTGAATTAATTTTCTGATTTGAATTGGGATTTAATTCCCTGATTTGAATTTGAATTAATTCCTTAATTTGTGGCCTTCCTAATTTGGTGGCATTCTCTAATATTTATTTTGTAATATTTCTCTCTTGAATAAAATTAAGAATGATTATTCTTCTTCTAAAAAAACTACATGGTATCAGAGCCTCGTGCTCTTTTTCTATTTTCTTATTTCTCTCTTTTTCTATTTTCATATTTCTTTTGATGATGTCATATAAGTCGGTGATGACCGGCACCCAAAGAAATCCTACTGACTCTTCCAGTGTTGATTCTAACAACGATGGGCGTAAGAAATCATGGTGCGAGCATTGCAAAAAATCGTGGCATATGAAGGAGACATGCTGGAAGCTTCATGGAAAACTAGCAAATTGGAAACCAAAATTCAAATGTGACGGTCGCGCCTACCAAGCCACTACTGAAGACTCGGGAGCCTTCTACCAACTCGGATGCAGTCCTTTTTCCAAGGAACAATTAGAGCACATGTACAAATTGTTTCAATCTCCAAAACTGTTCTTGACTCCGTCTTGTTCTTTAGGACATAAGGGTAACTCTCTTGCTACTGCATTTTTAGGTGTTATTCCTAACTCTGATCTTTCTTGGATAATTGATTCCGGCGCAACTGATCACATGACTGGTTGCTCAAAATTGTTCTCATCCTATAGTCCGTGTGCAGGAATTAAAAAGGTCAAAATTGCAGATGGTTCACTCTCGGTGTTGTCGGAATAGGAACTATCAAACTCACTTTGTTAACCCTCCATGATGTGCTCCATGTTCCAAATTTGTCTTGTAATTTGCTGTCCATCAATAAAATTACCTCTGATTATCAGTGTCAAGCTAATTTCTACTTTTCTTATTGTGAGTTTCAGTAATTGACCACGGGGAGGATGATTGGCAGTGCCAAGGAAAAAGATGGACTCTATTATTTTGACGACAGACCTAACTCGAGTAGACAATGTCAGAGTACTTGCTTAAATTCTATTTCTGATTCCAAAAAAAATGATATTATGTTATGGCATTATAGGTTAGGCCATCCTAGCTTTCAGTATTTAAAATACTTGTTTCCTAATTTATTTCGGAATATGAGTCCATCTTCTTTTCAATGTGAAGTTTGTCAGTTTGCTAAATATCATCGTGCATCTTTTTCCATTCAACCCTACAAACCTACTACACCATTTACTGTGATTCATAGTGATATATGGGGGCCTATGTAAAATATCCACATATTCTGGAAAAAATGGTTTGTGACATTTATTGATGATCACACGAGATTAAGTTGGATTTATTTAATGAAGGAAAAAAATCTAAAGTGGAAATAATTTTTAAATTTTTTTACACTATGGTACAAACACAATTTCAAAAAAATATCTAAATATTGCGGAGTGATAATGGTCGAGAATATTTCAAAACATGTTGAGCCAACTTTTTCTTGAAAAAGAAATTTTTTATCAAAGCTCTTGTGTCGACACTCCGCAACAAAATGGTTTGGCTGAAAGAAAAAAACAAACACTTAATGGAAGTAGCTCGGACATTGTTGTTTACCAATAAGATACCTAAATATCTTTGGGGTGAAGCCGTTCTTACTGCTACATATCTCATAAATAGAATGCCTAATAAGGTTTTAAGCTTTGAAACACCTTTTGATGTTTTTCATGAGTTTTATCCAACAAACCAATTTTCTTCTTTACCACTAAAGATATTTGGTTGTACCGTTTTTGTTCATATTCGTAGTTATAATCGAGGAAAACTTGAACCTCCAGCCACAAAATTGTGTTTGTTGGTTATGCTCCAACTTAAAAGGGGTATAAATGTTTTGAACCTATTTCCAAAAAAAAAGTTTGTTACCATGGATGTTACTTTTTTTGAATTACTTTCCTATTTCACGCCTCATCTTCAGGGGGGAACTAAACAAAGATTCAGCTGTTTTTCATGATCTTTTCCAAATTGAAGACTCACTTATACGAGGTGAAAGTGTGTCGTGTTTTTTAAATACTGAAAAGGCAGGTCCTCTTACAGTGCCATCTCATGATGTTCCTATAACGACTAACGAAGGAGAAAGAAAAAAAAAATAACAGCGTTGGTACTATTTGACATTGTTTACTCGCGACAGAGGACGACTCAAAAGAAAGGGTCTTCCAATTCCTTTCACTGCCCAGAATCTCTAAACCCTCTAGGTAATGTTCTCGCCGAGCATTAGGTAAGCCTTTACCTAATGTTCTGTCTATTTCATCTTCTAATTCTGAATTCTCTAGTTCTGAATCCGAGTCTCGTTCCAATATTGAGGTCGATGATTCTGAACTTCTATTACTGTTCGGAAGGGTGTGAGATCTTGCACCCGGCATCCGTTGTCCAATTATGTGTCATATGAAAACCTCTAACATGTTTTTCGTGCTTTTATTTCACAATTGTCTTGTATGGAGATTCCTAGTACTGTGCAGGATGCTTTGAAAGTTCCTGAGTGGAAAGAAGTTGTCTTCAAGGAGACGAAAGCTCTTGAAAAAAATGGCACGTGGGAATTAATCGATCTACCAAGAGGAAAGACAACTGTAGGATGCAAATGGGTGTTTACACTCAAGTATAAATCTGATGGCTCTCTAGAACGGTATAAAGCTCGATTGGTTGCCAAGGGATTCACTCAGACCTATGACATTGATTACTTGGAGATATTTGTCCCAGTCGCAAAGCTAAACTCTGTAAGAGTTCTTTTATCACTTGCAGCCAATTGTGACTGGCCTCTGCAACAATTGGACTTAAAAAATGCATTTCTCAATGGAGACCTAAAGGAAGATGTGTACATGGATGCACCTTCAGGATTCTGTGAAAAATTTGGCACAAAGGTGTGTAAACTGAAGAAGTCCTTATATGGGTTAAAACAATCACCAAGAGCTTGGTGATTGAGAAATTCACTCAGTTTGTTAAAAATCAGGGGTATACTTAAGGACAAGGTGATCGTACGATGTTTATAAGACATTCACATGATGAGAAGATAGCAATACTGATTGTGTATGTAGACGATATAATTCTCACTGTAGATGACATACTTGAGATGAACAGTTTGAAGACTTCCCTCTCATCAACATTTGAGATCAAGGACTTAGGATCTTTGAGGTATTTCTTTGGAATGGAGGTTGCTCGGTCGAAGAAAGAGATTGTTCTCTCCCAACGAAAGTATGTCCTTGTCCTCCTTAAGGAGACTGGGATGAGTGGTTGTAGGCTAGTAGACACTCCAATCGATTCCAATCAGAAACTTGGAGATGACAAGGAAGGTGATCCGGTAAATACAACTCGGTATCAAAAGTTGGTGGAAAAGTTAATTTATTTATCGTATACACGGCCCGATATTGCTTTTGCGGTGAGTTTGGTAAGCCAATTTATGCACTCACCCTACGCAAAACATCTTGAAGTAGTTTATCGGATTCTTAGATACTTAAAAAGTACACCAAGTAAGGGTTTACTCTTCCAGAAGACTGCACAACAAAACATTTGAGGCATACACTGATGCAGATTTGGCAGGCTCAGTTATTGACAGATCCATGTCAGGATCTATATTACCCGGACTCTCCACTTTAGGAGAAGTACCCATGTCCAACGGGTGGGACATGAGTATGGGTATAAAATCCGTATTCGATCCTCCATAGTAACAGTCGAATCCTTCATGGTCCTTTATGGTAACAATCGGAAGATTGGTAGTGAAATAGATAATTTATTTTAATGTGATAGTGAAGTAGATAGTTTATTTTAATATGGTGGATTGGTAGTAAAGTTATGAAGCCTTACAAATTTAATTACATAATGACTTTTTATGAAACCATGCAAATTTAATTATAAGCTTAAATATATAAAAAATACAAACTTTATTACAACTGTGCATTTTTATGAAATTATACAAATTTAATTATAGAGTATCATGAAAGGTCTGATCGGCTCATAGGTGGCCTTGAATTAGCTCTTTTCCTCTTTCGCAAGCGCCTCCGCTTGATTGAATAGTTCAATGCACGAGCTCCTTGCTTGCCTTCTTCGCAGGAGCTCGCCAGTTCTATCATTGTCTTTTTATGAAACCGTACAAATTTAATTACATATCTTTTATGAAGCCATACAAATTTAATTACATGATGTATTCTTATGAAATCATATTCAAATGTATTTATCTTAATAGTCATATCCCCGTACCCGTATCCAAAATTTGGATTCATTTTAGCCGAGTCCGTGTGTCCTTCAATTATGAGTTTGAAGAACCCGACTCTTGGATATGTACCTATACCCGACACCCGTATCCGAGTCCAGATAACATAGGTCAGGATATTGTACTTATGTCTGGGAAAATATAGTCACATGGTGAAAAAAACCCAGAATGTGGTTGCAAGGAGTAGTGCCAAGGCAGAATATATAGGGCTGCTATGGCTGAAGAGAATTCTTGAAGATCTGCGGATGCTGGTGAACATGCCAATGAAGTTGTATTGTGACAACAAAGCTGTCATAAGTATTGCTCAAAATCTAGTACAACATGATCGCACGAAGCATGCAGAGATTGACAGACACTTCATAAAAGAGAAGATAGTGGAACTATTTGTATGCCTTTTGTTCCTACTACTCAACAAATAGCCGTTATCTTCACCAAATGACTTTTCAGACCTAGTTTTGAGCTTTGTAAGCAAGTTGGGCATGATAGATATCTACGCTCCAACTTGAGGGGGGATATCGAATTTCTAGGAAATAAATTAGGAAGTTTTAATTGGGATTTAAATTGGGACTTAACTCCTTGATTTGAATTGGAATTTAATTCTTTGATTTGAATTAACTCCTTGATTTGAATTGGGATTTAATTCCCTAATTTGTGGCCTTCCTAATTTGGTGGCATTCTCTACTATTTATTTTGTAATCTTCTCTCTTGAATAAAATGAAGAATGATTATTCTTCTTCTAAAAAAACTAAACTATTCATAAGCTTATTATTTCTCAAATCTTCAAAATTGTCTAAGGTGATCAACGACCGTTTGTGTTTTCAGGTTATGGACCCGTCTGTGACGGAAACCGGGTTGTGGTATTGCTGGCACTGCTGCTTTTCAAAAAGCAGAAGTAAATTTGGAGAGCAGCCTTCCTCTGTTTTTAAAAGCTGTCCAATAAACAGCAGCAACAAGAAAGCCTTTACCCCGAATTTTTTGTTCGACTCCAAAAAATAAACTAGCTTATAAAAAGAGAGAAGAAGCTGGAGTTAACCCAATGGCTTTTGCTGCGTTGTACAAAACCCAGCTTATTATGTAAAATGTAACTTGAAATTAAGTTAAAAGGACTTTTCTTCCACAATTAATAGCATGGAGAAAAGAATATAAAAAACCACAAAACATTCTCCTTTGTCCCTCGGCACCATTATTCAAACAATAATAGAGACTACAGTATAGTGGCAGAAAGAGGGCCAATTCCATCCTCACCCCAAGACAAAATAGTGAGCACCTGGGAAATGACTGGAGGAGCCCCCTGCTCCTCATTTCTGATCTCTTTGGTTGAGTCTATGGTTCTGATATTTCAGCTGCAACAAACAATTTCCAACCATTTCTTTTCTCATGTGTGGCCTTCAATAAAAGGAGATTGAGTCTATGGTTCTGATATTTCAGCTGCAACAAACAATTTCCAGCCATTTCTTTTCTCATGTGTGGCCTTCAATAAAAGGAGAACTAAGTTGCATTTAAATACCTTCAACTTTTACGCGTTTGGACTCTGCTACTCCATGCTATTTTTATTTGCACTTTGCTATCTTGAACTCTTTTGTTCCATGGACAAAATTGCCCTAAATCAGTCACATGTATGGCCGTCAAATGTGATGAATGATCAAAAGTTCGTGGTAATTGATTCTTCGGACATTTTGGGAAGTTTTAAGGATTTCTTACCTTTATATTAAATTTATGTTCCTCAACACTGGCTGCAATTTATTTGTCCAGGTTGGAGAAGTCTTCAAATGCAGTCTCTTTCATATCAAAGTCTGTTTCCGGAAGGCTTGGCCGCTAGTTAACATCCGGGACTCTGTCCGTTCTGTTCACTCTTGGTTTGTTTTTCATCCAAGTCGCATACGATTTTGGTTCACCTCCACTTGTTACAAACTACTAGAAATTGGAGCAGTGAGTGGGAGGTTCCAGTTGATGTATCATTTTTTTTTAATGAGTATTGTGAATGTAAAAGACTCCTCTCAATTCATAAAAAAAAGCTTGAATTTTTTTTAAGGCACTATGGTTTTTAGCCATTATAGAACAGTTGTTCCATGCTCTATATGTAGAGTACAGGTTTGGTATTCATCTATATATGTAAAACGATTTGATTATAGCCAACGAATGTTTCAACTTTTAAGCTCTCCCAACTTTCCAGGTGGACTCTTATCCGAAGATTTGGACTCCATCATTATCATAGTTGGGAGGTTTGATCTTGATCAAGGTTCGAATGATATTATCTCTGGTTAATGGTGGCCAAGGGTTTCTATGGAGGATACAGTACCTGATCTCTTGTGTTTGTGTGTATATTTCTTGTTCATGATAGAATCATTCATTATACCATCCAATATATATGAGAGGAGAGCTACTAGAGTTTGCTCTTCATAAACTTGTTGTTTTACAAATATTTTCCGTATCTTAAAAGTATATCTTAAGAAAATGAGATCATTTCCAGTTTGTATTTGTTTAGGGAACGGAACAGTCCTTAACTAAGGCTGGTTTTGTATCCTTTGCTTTTCAAAAAGCATAAACAATTTCAAAATCCTGAGTAACTCAGAAAAAAACAAGCAGAAAAGCATAAAAGAAGATGTTATATATATATATATATATATATATATATATATATATATATATATATATATATATATGACAATGTTCTAGAACCATCCGGATGGTTTCATATTATGGAATCACCTTATGTTACATAGGCTGGATTATGATTGAGTGGGTGAGAATAAAAGGTGTATATCCCACCACCTTTTAATCTCAACAAACCAATCCAAATCCAACCCATATAATATATTGTGGTTTCATAACCACCCGGATGGTTCTAGAGCATTTTTGTATATATATATATATATATATATATATGTATAGGCTTTACTCCGTTCTTCAGCTTTAACCATCATCATATCGAAGTAATGCTGAGAGAGAGAGGCATGTATCGTGCTTGAGCAGAGGGAGAGGTGGGATCAACATGTTGAGAGCCAAAAGGTTGAGAAGCAGGAGGTTGAACACGAACAACTGTGCGGGCCTGGGCAAGATGGGTAGGAGGGTTATGAGAATAGCAGAGGCCAAGATCAACATCTTTTGCTTCCATAATAAGAGTGATAAACATGCCAAAGTTCAAAGTCCGTTTGGAAGAATTATGTACAGTCACGAAGGAGGACAATATTGTTTTTGGAATCGACCATGTTTTTCGGTTGGAAGAGGTAATACATGCAAACAAGGGCATCATCAGTAACTGCATTGTAGTTTCCTGATTTGGGAACTACGATGTGGCATATTATTCGATGAAGTTCATAGTAAAAGGGCTCAAGTTGCCTGGATAGATTTGGGATGGCCGGAGGGTTGGGTCCTCTGCTGATGTTGCGATAGAAACTATCAAAGGAAAGGTTAGGAGAGGGTTGCAAGGCAACATGGGTAGGAAGGGCTTGTCATGACCCGCACCCGGATATTCGGGCACGAGTACGTGGTTATGCCCAGCCTACGCCGCAGAATCGGCGGTAGAACGCTGTCTGGGTCATTTCTAACTATCTAACATCTCAACAATATAATATGGTACCTGTCAATCATCTCGACTCCAAACGGAGGAGCAATATGGTATCTTACTATGGTATCTTACAAGTATATCAAATATCAATCACAAAACAAACTAAGGAAGGATAATGCACGAATGGAATAGCGAAGGAAAGAATAAGGTACAATCCTCACTGGTACTATGTCCTCTGGATCTAGGGGAGTATCCTCTAAAGTCTCACCCTCCTGTGGGCCGTAATACGTGGGACACAGCTCCTCTAGCCAATCATTTGAAAAATATATCCAGTCAGGATTGGAGCGAAGTACATACCTCTGAAAGCAGTTTCAAATACATAATCGAGCATATATAACAAGCAATAGAAAAAGGATACAAGATGCACAAGTAGTAAGAATATACAATACATGGAGAACAGGCAATAAGCACAATATGAACTGGAAAGTAAGTACGAGAAATAACTGCAAGTAGAGAACAAGAATACTAACTACGTGATTTAGAGTGCAAGTTCGTTATGTGATCGTCTTAGGTTGCACATGTGGTATAAAGGCAACTCCATTATACGTGAGGTGTATAATCGACATGCACATGAGATCAATAGGACTTTGATCACATAACCAACTCCTACTCCCCCTCCCCAACCAATACTCATGGATCCAATCATGACACGTTACGTACATGATCATGATATAGTCACACTAGCACACGAAATAGTGGATGCACAAGAAGCACATGAAAGTCAATACCCGATGCATACGATGAATACATGTGACTGGGTACCCGTTGAACACGGTAGGGGATAACACCTCCTGACGGGATCCATATAGCACCAGTTCGTGAAATCAATGTGTCGGGAATCAATATATACAATTCTAGAACATGCATATATACAATATTATGAATTGAAAACAATCAGAGAAATGTACTCGCCTGAAGTCCTGAGCAAAGTGTGTCTCTCGATGCCCAAGCTGGTGTCTCACAACCTATATATGGTATGTTGCATCAATACATGGTTCAAAATAAGTGAAGTTGATGCAATTCTAGGTCGATACACAATTTCTAAGTCAAACCAATGAGTTCTTGGTTGCAAGAGTCTAATGCTAAGTCACTAAGTCGATATACTAAGAAACTATGCTATGCTAGCTAAACTAACACACAACAATACTTCAAGGAGCCGTATCCTAAGATACACAAGTTTTCTAATATAAAAGTAGGGTTTTTATATATATAAGTCAAATATTATGATAATATCTCAAACAATATAATTATGATACCTTGGCCTTGCACCAATGCGTATCGCAACTACCTCGATACCCAAGCTCAATAACTTGGTGATACCTTGGTATACCAATCCTATTGCATATAGCTAACATATGCCTAACACATTTGCTACTCCTAGCTAGTAAGTACTACAACTACTAACACTAATACAAGTATATATATATATATATATATATATATATATATATATATATATATATATATATATATATATATATATAGCTAACTATTAAACCAATAGGGTATATATCTATACTAACATAAATATAGATACTAACTGATACAATCTAACTATTAACTACTATTCTTAACTAATACACTAAACTAAAACATCTAATACTTATTAGCCCAAATTACAACTAGTACACATAGTTAGATATATACTAACTATACCAACTACTACATATATACTTAAATCATATATACCTACTGATATCTATTTATATATACACAGACAAGGTACATCTCTAACCACCAACTAACTACCTATCTACTGATACAAGAAACTGAACCTATACTATAACTCGAATCTTAACTAAACAACTAATAATACATGAAAGCAACTATTGAACTAATTGATACAAAGAACCCCCCCTTCTACTGATACATTATGGTTGATACTGTGCAGTGAGAAACTGCACAGTGGATTACCACACTGCCTGGCCTCCCTGCTGCAGCTGCTGGTGGCTTCCCCTCTTTCTGAGCTCTGCAGTGCCTAACAGGACTACACATAGAAGACTTGCTTAGGAGCTGTGCTCGGCTGCAAAGTGTTAAGCTGTATGCCATTATACTTGTTGCAGTGTTATGCTTCACTCAGTTGTTGTTCTCTATATTAGATTATGCTGCAGCTCTGTCTTGCCCATGGAGAACTCTGCTGCTGCTATCTTCATTCGTCTCTGCAGCTGCTGATCTCTTTATTAGATGTGCACTGCACACAGTGACTGATGGTCCTGTGTCGAGTCCCCCCCCCCCCCCCCCTCACTCACTCAAGCACACACAGACACACAAATCAACACTTAACACATATAAACACTGACACGACTATGAATATATAGCTATACTTATAATTACATCTAACTACATACACTACTCTTATATGTATATCAATACATAGTTAACAACTCATAATACATATAAACATATAAGCCAACACATTTTTATATATATATATATATAACTTGAATACATCTAAGTATATCTATACATCCTTCTCCATACACCAACACATGAATCACTCACGTATATAAGTTCATAACTATATATATATATATATATATATATATATATATATATATATATATATATAGACCTATACACATAGTTATATATATATCTAGATATTCTCATAATATACACACATAGACATACGTATATACATAAACCCAAAATTCCCTATTATACTCCAAATAATACATAGATTGTATATACATATATAATTACATATGCACGTATAGTAAAATAAGCCAAACAACAAACACATGGAGCGCATCGCACCCGTATCACTTTCTCTATGATACGCTTGCGATACGGTTCCAACACACAACCAAACGCATCCCGGAGGACACATACAAGTCTAATACATAAATTATGAATAAAACGTATAGTAATTAGAGTGTCTACATGTCCGTGTCACAATGTGATATGCACAAGGTCCCGTATCGGAGAAAAACTCTCAAAATCAACCCGTTTCGTCAAATTGACGAGATACGGCCTACACGTATCCAATTGTAGACACGACAGTAGTCACAAACAAATAATCAAGTGTCAATTAGATCTATTAGATTAATTGACAAGTACTACATGTGCCAATTTTGGAATTCTCCCAAAATTGACACTAATTTGGTCATAACTTCCACCGTAGGTCTCCAATTGACCCAAAACCAAATCCTATGGGTAGCCTATGCATGTGGGTTAGTTTCTCATGGTAAAATATCAGATCTAGAGTCTATTAGAAGGGAAGAAACTGAATTGTACCTATTGGGAGATGGATTCCCAATGAAAAGTTCTCAATTGCCAAGTAGCTCCTCTCCTTGTAGATCTTGGCCTCCTCCTCCTTGTTCCTTGCTTCCTTCTTGTAGATCCTTGGTGTAGCAACCTCAATGATGAAATTAGAAGGGGATTGGTGAAGAATTGGTGGAGAATTGATGAGGGAATGGAGAAAAATTTGGAGAGAGAAAATTATAGATCTAGAATTTGGAAAATGGGAATGAATGAAATAATTCTCTCTCGTCCATGGGGGCCGGCCTATATACACCCTCTATGCAATATAAAAAGTCACAAATACCCCTTGGGGCCTCTCATGAAGAAATTAATTAGGGAGGGAAGGTTCTAGTCTAATGGTTTCACTAATTAATCAAGCCTCCTAATTCATGGGCCTAATTCATGGGCTCAACTTAGACTAGTCTAAATGTTTGGTTCATGCTTTCTAAATAAATGGTTAGGTCCACTACACAAGTCCAAAATAAATCTACACTAGCAACAAATAATAATACAATAAATAAATGCCATGCACAAATATTAATTATAAATAATCCTAACTTAATTAATACCCATTGACAATTGCCAAACTACCCTTGGATGAAAATGTGAGGGTGACAGGGCTTCCCCTCGGTTTGGAATTCCTATAATCTCTCTAAGATCTTTGGCAGTGAGGCAAAAGTGACGTCCATTGACAAGGGTTTCAACAAGTGTTGGCAAGATCAGGAATAAGGTTGCAGTAGAACATCCACACAATGCTGGGATAGACCCGTATGGAGCGGTTGAGCAATGGTGCCAGTCCTGCAGCCTTGAAGAACGAAAGCTGGTCTTCAAAGAAGTAAAATTTGATGGGTCTCCCGTAAAAGACTTTGAGAGAGTGGAAGAGTTGGAACCAGTCTTCCACGACATCAACGGATTTGAAGAGCCTTCGATCATAATCGCCATTAGACAAGGGAGATGGATGGAAGTGGTTGATGGTGTAGGAAGAACGGGGGCATTTGTGGTGAGCATGGTGGAAGTTTAGGGTTTGAGAGGGAAGATAGTGAAGGATGAGAGGAGGATATGGGAGAAAATAGAAGGTGTTTAATAGAGGAGGAATGGTGACAACCGTTTGGGAATGAGGAGGTTTGGTTGGGAAGGATTCGTGTATGGGAAAGAGGAAGAGCTTTGACATATGTGAGAAAGAGGGAGAAGATAAACAGTTGGAGGGTTTGAAAAGGTGATTTAATGTGAAAGGATAGGTATTAAATGAGTATGGGGAAAGCAAAAAGGTAGGAAGTGATAGATAAGGAAGGAATTTGAAAAATGTGGGGCCCGAAGAAGTAAAGATTGCAGGAGATCACAAGAGATCACGTTTGTCAGTGTACAAAAAGATTGAAAAGTACAGCCATGTGCCTGCTGCAGAGTTAAACGTTCAGAATAGTATAACATCGGTATACTGGAGTATACCGCTGGTATACCTATTCAAACGAAAAATATGAGTTATTCAAAATTTTGAAATAGAAGGAAATGCTGCAAAAAAAAGGAGGGGATAAATCAAGAAAGCCGATTTTAGGACAAATGAATGAGAAACAATCCTCGACAAGAGGTTTGATGAAGATGTCAGTTAGTTGGTGTTCAGTATCAATAAACTCAAGGTGAATATCACCGTTTTGCTGGTGATCACGCAAAAGGTGTTGTCAAATTTCTCTGTGTTTAGTTCGTGAGTGACAAAAAGAGGATTCTTAGTGAGATTTTTTGTGCTAGTTTTGTCACATTTGATAGTAATAACATGCAAGAAAATACCATAATCGACTAGTGTTTGTGTCATCCAAAGAATTTGTGCACAACAACAACAATCGACTATAATATATTCGGCTTTGGTGGTTGAAAGAGAAACCGGATTTTACTTTTTACTAAACCAAGAGACCAAGAATTTCCTAAGAAAATAACATGTCCCGCTAGTACTTTTTCGGTCAACTTTATATTTGGCAAAATTCACATTCGAGTAGTCCAAGAGCTCAAAGGATATGATTTTGGGATACCAAAGGCCAATGTTCAAGGTACCCTTGAGATAACGAAAAATACGTTTAACGACACATAAGTGTGATTCCTTGTGATTTACTTGGAATCGTGCATACATACAAACACTTAACATGATATCGAGACGATTAGCAGTTAAGTAAAGCAAACTAGCTATCATACCTCTATACTTACGAATGTTAACTGATTTACCTTTGTCATCTTAATCAAGCTTTGTTGTAGTAGCCATTTGGGTTCTCATAGTTTTGGAAGAATCCATTTCAAAAAGTTTGAGAAGATCTTTGGCATATTTGTCTTGATTGATGAAGGTTCCTTGAGGTCCTTGCTTGATTTGAAGTCCAAAAAAGAAGGAGAGTTCTACCATCATATGGTGCATGACTTTAGCAAACTCTTCACAAAGTATTTTATTAGTAGAACCAAAAATCATTAACATAAATTTGGACTAATAACAAAGTGTCATTGTGAGACTTAATGAAAAGAGTTGTCAACTTTGCCTTTTGAAAAATTATGAAAAATCATAAAAAGTACTTAGACGCTCATACCAAGCACGGAGAGCTTGTTTGAGGCCGTAGAGAGCCTTATGAAGTTTGAAACATGGTTCAAAAAATGAAAGTTCTCAAAGCCGGAAGGTTGCTCAACATAGACTTCCTCCTTAATGAAACCATTTAAGAAAGCATTTTTAACATCCATTTGAAAGAGCTTGATATAAGAAGCAAAAGCACAGAGCATTCTAATAGACTTCAAATGAGCAAATGGTGCATAGGTTTCTTCATAATCGATACCTTCTTCTTGATTATAACCTTGTGCAACCAATCTTGCTTTGTTTCGAGTAACAACACCATCCTCATTAAGGTTATTTCGAAAAACCCATTTAGTCCCAATAATAGGGTAGTTATTAGGTCTAGAAACTAATTTCTAAATTTTGTTTCTCTCAAATTGATTAACTTCTTCTAGTATGGCAAGCAATCAAAATTTGTCATTAAAAGCATCTTTGATATTTTTAGGCTATATATGAGAAATGAAAGCAACATTAGCACAGTGATCTCTTATAGAAGATCGAGTGCTAATCCTTGTAGATGGATCACCAATAGTTAGTTCCTCGGGATGATGAGTGGCAAATTTTTACTCCAAATTAGACAAGCCATTTGGAGAGATTTATATAGTTAGAATGACTTCGGTTGGAGTGATCTCAACCTCACAACTAGGTGAAGGAGCATCATTTTCTCTAAGAGAGGTGCTTTCCAAATTGCAAGAAATATCATCATCATCATCATCGTTGAAGCTAGATGTGGAAGTGTTAAGTTCATCAAAAGAGATATTGATAGATTCTTCAACCACAAGGCATTTTTTGTTGAAAACACGAAAACCTTTACTATGCATTAAATATCTATGAAATATACCTTCATTGGCTTTTTTTTCAAATTTTTCTAGGTTATCCTTGGTGTTCAAGATAAAATATTTGCAACCAAAAACTTTAAAAAATTCAATAGAGAGAATTTTGTCAAACCCAAGTTTATAAGGAGTTTTGTTAGAAATAGGTCGGATTAAGACCCTATTTATAACAAAATATGTCGTGTTAACGACTTCCGCCCAAAAATATTGAGGGAGCTTGTATTGGTTTAACATGACTCTAGCCATGTCGTTAAAAGGTCTTTTCTTTCTTTCCACTACACCATTTTGTTATGGAGTTTTAGGACAAGAAAAATCATGACCAAAACTATGTTTGGCACAAAAATATTTAAAATCGGCATTGTCAAATTCTCCTCCATAATCACTTCTAATTTTATTGACATAATGCCTTTCTCGTTTTGAACACGTTTGCAAAAGTCAACAAATTCACGAAAAGTATCACTTTTATTTGCAAGAAAAATGATCAAAGTAATTATCAAAAAATTATCAACTAAAACAAAGGCATAAAGCTTTCCACCAAAACTAGCCACTCTACTTGGACCAAATAAATTCATATTAATAAGTTGAAGAGGTCTAGTAGTGTTTACCGAGTTTATTGATTTGAAGAAAGATTTAGTCAACTTACTCTTTTCGCATTCCTCACAAACCATATCCTTCTTGAAGGGAATACTTGGAAGACCTCTTACATGTTTCTTGGTAGCAAGTTCGGAGATGGTGACCATGTTGGTATGTCCAAGTCTCATGTTCCAAAGCCAACTTTTATCACTATTTGCAACTAAGCACCTGTCATTGTTAGTACCTTCAACAAGATAAAATACATAAATATTATTTTCTCTAATGCCTTCATATATTAAGGCGCCACTTGTGCTATCATAAATAGAGCATTTGTGTTTAACAAAATTGACACCGTAACCACTATCAGTGAGATTGCTAATACTAAGAAGGTTGTGCTTCAAATTAGTAACAAGAGCAACATTATTAATACAAGGATAAGGAGGGGAGCCAATGTTACTATTACCAATGAAGTACCCTCTTAAGTTGTTTTCGAAGGCGACATATAATTCCGTTTTCATCGATAGCATTGCAAATAATGTAGCATCATCAGTCATGTACCGTGAGCAATCGTTATCGAGAATCCACTTGCTCCTAGCATGTGATGGAGGGTTCACCTACAACACAAGTTAAGATGAAGACTTTGGTACCCATGATTTTGTGGGTCCTTCAATGTTAGTATGAGGAACCCATTTTACCGTTTCTATGTCGACATGAGTTCTAATTTGACATTGATAAGAGGTGTGTCCAAACATACAACAATAGTGACACATGGTAGGTGTCTTGGTTCTAGTAGATGATGAGTGAGTGTTTTGAACATAAAATTTTCTAGCATGGTTTCCATCATTTATGTGACTATAGTAGTGTCACGCCCCGATTTCGGCTAATCGATAATCGTCCCCCGGGCGTGATGCCGTGCACGCGTAGGGCGCGCGTGCACAAGGCCTTAGGCATAAGGATATTCTTTAGAACAATGCAGCAGAGTAGACATATAAGATAACACAAGGTTGAGGCATAGAAAAGTTTCTCTTTTATTCATAATGAACATCTTTTTACATCGCTTGACTCAAAATTATAAAATGCCCCACGGGCTTACAAACTTGGAAGCAAAATGAGATAGCCGATCCATACATTATGTCCCTTTACATTGATTCAAAAACACAAAACACCTTGGGTGCGAGTAAGCACCATCGCCTTAGCGATATTCAGCAACGGAGAGAGTGAAAGGCTTCTAGCTTGAGCCTCCAAAAGTCTTGGCCACGAACCGCCAAGGATCCCAAAAGTCCGGAGAGAACTTCAGCTCCTCGCCGCGTTGCCTTGCGCCGGGGAACCTGCTACAACGAGGGTCAGTACTTCGAAAAGTACTGGTGAAGGCTAGCTGCTCAACTTTACCAAGCTCATGAGATAAGTTCTAATGAGTATGCTACAATTATGTGCTTAGGTGGGTTTCTATTCTTGCCTAGTTCAGATTTCATTTAGCAGGTATGCAAGAACAAAATAACATAACTCCACATGCCACCGTTCGGTGACTTTACCTGTACCGTCTGAACCACCTGTGCAACTTACCATAGCCTTCCCTGTCACGAAGACATAGTTAGTCTGCACAGTTTAAATATACACAATATCTTTCTTTGTTGTTTAGGAGCCATCATGGGTTTAGTCTGGGCTGGCGGCGACGCTTGCAGCGCGGGTAGCTAGCCCCGCTACAATTCCCCGCTCCCTGTGCTAACTCATTTTAGCACGACTAAGAAAGTAGATTCCGCCCGGGTCGAAACGGCCCGGTGCCCCGGTAACCGTTCGCAGGAACCTGGATCCCTTGTGCACAAGAATTCCCATGACCATTTCTATAAACCGAACTTCATAGATTTACTTACTAGCGATTTAAAGAACATCATGTACGAAACTGCTTTACTGTACTATCACAATCAACCAACAAGTTATATGAAATAACATGCAGCAGTTTATAGAAGAATACTTTGAACTATCAATAAATACCAACCCATTAAACACCCAACGAACATGCATGCATCAATGAATTTATGCAAGGTTTTGTATGACAAGCAATGGGTGTTCCAAGCCTACTTCTTATCTTATCTTGTTATCCAACTTGTTACTTAATTGGTATCGTTTGATTGAATGCACAACTGAGTCAATTATATTATGAACGGAGCCCTTGGAAAGAAGGTGCTTATCGAAATAGAGCCACTCACAAGTTGGTTGAATAGGAAGAAGAAGGAGAGATCTCTAAGACTCCGCTCGCGCGTCGTCTACACGATCACCTGCACGCACCAACGGATGATCAATACCTCCTGCTTCGGTCTCCAAGGCTCGATACGAAATGCGAAATCCTAAGAACGAAAGCAATGAAATCCATTGAAACCGTTCAAGAAAACGCAAGTCATAAAACCAACAAGAAAGTAACCAAGCGGCACGAAAACGGACAAGAAACCAACGCAACGGAAAGGCCCCTCTCGACTCTGCCGCCGAGTCCATCCTCGAGGCACAATCCATTGTATATGGGACCTGATTCCGAAGAAACCAATCCATAACGAGGAAAGGATCTTAATTCAATCTGTCCCGTTCGGACGGTCGTAAGTATTTCTTGGCCGCGCTCCCCGAGTAGGGGGAACGGGGCATTACATCATAACCATCCAAAAGAAAGTTTCGTCCCGAAACTTAGGAATAGAACCTACCACTAAGGAATAATGAGGGGAACCTTTCCCTCATATCAGCTTCAAGTTCCCAGGTCGACTCCTCGACCGAGTGGTTCCGCCACAGGACGCGCACTAGCGAGACGGTTCGGTTCCGCAACTGCTTCTCTTTACGATCCAAAACTTGGACAGGCTCCGCCGCGTACGACAAGTCCGCTTACAGATTCAACTGCCCCAAGTCGACTATGTGGTTCGGGTCGTGTACAAACTTTCTCAGCTGGGAAACGTGAAAAATATCGTGTACTTCTGATAGGGCAGGCGGCAAAGCAACTTGATAGGCGACCGGAGTAACCCGTTTGAGAACTTCAAACGGTCCAACAAATCTCGGACTTAGCTTTCCTTTTACTCCGAACCGCATGACTCCGCGCATAGGCGAGACTTTCAAGAACACATGGTCCCCTTCAAAGAATTCAAGGGGGCAACGTCGAACATCGGCATAACTCTTTTGTCGGCTTTGTGCTGTCTTCAACCGTTCACGAATCAACCGAACCTTTTGGACGGTTTGTTCAACCAGCTCCGGCCTAAGGATTTGCCGTTCTCCGACTTCGTCCCAGCAGATTGGTGACCTACACTTCCGCCCATACAAAGCCTCGTACGGAGCCATCTCGATGCTGGACTGATAACTGTTGTTGTATGCAAATTCGGCCAGCGGCAGGTAGACGTCCCAACTTGACTTCGAATCGATCACGCAGAGGCGCAACATGTCTTCTAGTATCTGATTCACTCGTTCCGTCTGACCATCGGTTTGTGGATGATAGGCTGAGCTGAACTTCAACTTGGTCCCCATCGCCAACTGAAGGCTCTCCCAGAAACGCGAGATGAATCGCCCGTCTCGATCTGATACTATAGAAACTGGCACTCCGTGCAGCCGGACTATCTCGTCAAGGTAGGTCTGGGCGAGGCGATCGGCGCTCCAAGTACTTTTGATGGCAATGAAGTGTGCAGACTTGGTTAACCGGTCGACGATAACCCAGATTGCGTCGTTCCCCCGTTGCGTCCTTGGCAGGCCAACAATGAAATCCATGCAGATGTGCTCCCACTTCTATTCCGGGATAGCAAGATTTTGCATCTCCCCGCCCGGCCTCTGATGCTCTGCTTTCACCCTTTGACAGGTTATGCATTGGGACACAACGAGTGCAACATCTTTCTTCATGCCGTGCCACCAGAAGGTCGTTCGGAGGTTCTTATACATCTTCGTGCTCCCGGGATGGATCATATAGGCTGCGTAATGAGCTTCCGCAAGGATCTCCTTTCTAAGTTCTGAATCATCGGAGACACATAGCCTTCCTTTCACCCGCAACGCTCCATTTTCATCTACTGCAAAGTCCTTCGCCTTCCCCGCTAGAATCTGCTCGTGCATCTTCCTTAGGAAAGGATCGTCTTTCTGAGTAGATGTGACCCGCTCTATTAGGTTGGGTACGAATCGCATTTGAGCGACCCGCGTGCCACGATATCAAATTCGGAGTTCGATGCCCATCTCTTCTAAGTCCCTTCGTAACCTGCGATCGACTGACAGAGATCCAACGAAGATCCGACTCAAAGCATCCGCTACAACGTTCCCTTTTCCAGGCGTGTAGTCTATCGTCAAGTCGTAATCTTTTATCAATTCTAGCCAACGGCGCTGACGAAGGTTGAGGTCCGTCTGGGTGAATAGGTACTTCAAGCTCTTGTGATCAGTATAAATTTGGCAAGGCACTCCATAAAGGTAGTGTCGCCACAATTTCAGGCCAAAGACAATTGCCGCTAACTCCAGGTCGTGTGTAGGATAATTTTTCTCGTGCTTCTTAAGCTGCCTGGAGGCATAGGCTATCACTCGATCTCTCTGCATAAGTACACACCCCAAGCCTTGCCCGGACGCGTCGCTAAATATTTGGAATCCCGAGATCTCGTCTGGTAGTGCAAGTAACGGGGCAGAGGTGAGGCGATGCTTTAACTCTTTAAACGAAGCTTCGCAGTCGGCGGACCACTCAAATGCGACTCCCTTTTGTGTGAGACAAGTCAGAGGTAGTGCAAGTTTGGAAAAGTCCTTCACGAACCGTCTGTAGTAGCCCGCTAGCCCGAGGAAGCTTCGAATCTCGCTAACGGATGCAAGTCGCTTCCACTCGACAATGGCCTCCACCTTCTTCGGATCGACTGAGATGCCTCCCGCAAAAATGATGTGCCCGAGGAAAGATACACTACTTAGCCAGAATTCACACTTACTCAGCTTAGCATATAGCTGGTTGTCCCGAAGAGTTTGTAGCACGGTCCGCAAGTGCTCTGCATGTTCTTCCTCACTCTTCGAATACACCAAGATATCATCGATGAATACTACTACAAACTTATCGAGATAGGGCCGGAACACAAGGTTCATTAAACTCATAAAGGCAGCGGGTGCATTGGTTAGTCCGAACGGCATCACCAGGAACTCATAATGGCCATAGCGAGTTCGAAAAGCTGACTTTGGCACATCGTCTGGCTTGATCTTTAGTTGGTGATAGCCCGAACGGAGGTCGATTTTAGAGAATACCGTGGCAGCTTGCAACTGATCGAAAAGATCGTCTATTCTTGGAAGAGGGTACTGGTTACGAATGGTTGCTTTATTTAATTCTCGATAGTCGATGCAGAGCCGCAACGAGTCATCCTTTTTCTTTACGAATAGTACAGGCGCACCCCACGGAGATACACTAGGCCGAATGTATCCTCGATCTAGCAAGTCTTGCAACTGTACTTTAAGCTCCTGCAATTCTGCCGGGGCCATCCGATACGGCGTCTTGGAAATTGGTCGAGTTTCTGGGAATGTGTCTATAGTGAACTCTATCTCTCGATCGGGCGGCATGCCTGGCAACTCGTCGGGAAACACATCAGGAAAATCCGCCACAACGGGAATAGACTCAACGTTTGCGCAATCTTGCCGAGTGTCTCGAACGGACGCTAAGTACCCTTCGCAGCCAGAGTGAATCATCCGTCGAGCAGACATTGCTGAGATCACCATGCAGGCATTCGACGCTTTCGACTCAGGACTGCACGTGAAGCAAAACTCGATCTCGCCGGGCAAACGAAACACGACTTCCTTTTTCGCACAGTCGATTGTAGCTGAACAAGCGCCGAGCCAATCCATCCCCAGAATAAGATCGTAGTCCCTTATGTCTAGAACTATCGCATCTAATGACAATTTCCGTCCCCCGATGCAAATGTTACCTTCACGACAGACTAAGCGAGCCGATAAATCTACGCCCGAAGGAGTACTAACACTTAGGTTTAAGCCTAGCGGTGTCATAGGGAATGTGTGTTCGGCGGCAAAATCTGCCGCAATGAAGCTATGTGTTGCACCAGAATCAAACAATACTCGAGCAGGTACATTATTAAAAAGTAATATACCTGACACCGTCGTGTTCGATGCAAGTGCCTCGTCCCGAGTCAAAGCATAGACTCGGCCCTGAGCGTTTTGCGGTGCCTGGTTCGCTCGTTGAGTTTGCCCCTGACCCTGAGCTGAGTCATTATTCTGCTGCGGACGGTGTGAAGATGGATCATTGGAACAGGTTGGACAATTGCGAGCAATGTGGCCCATCTTGCCACAATTGAAACATCCTCCTTTGCTCGCGCGACATTCGCTGACGTGGTTTCCTGGCTTGCGGCAGTAGGCACAATTTTGTCCTTGCCTTCTTCCTTGATTCGAGTCTTGGGAGCCGCCATTGTTGTTGTGGCGCTTATGCGCGTTGTTTCCTTCTGTGTTGGCAGGACGCTTGTGATTGTAATTTTGCACAGCGCCGGTGCGAACTGGAGGATACTGCGACTCTAGGGACAGTGCATGATTCAAGGACTCCCGCATGGTACGATATTGAGTCACTACGATGTGAGCACAGATAGAAGGTCGTAGTCCGAGCTCGAACTTTCGTGCACGACTTTCGGCATCGGCGAGCTGAGACTTGGCAAATTTTGCAAGTCGGTTGAACTCTGAAGCGTATTGACGCACCGTCATGTCTCCCTGCTTCAGTAGCGCAAACTCGTCTTCCTTTTCGCGACGGACAGCGGGTGGAAGGTATTCCTCCACGAAGGCCTTGCGAAACACGGACCAGGAGATAGCCGTTGTGCTACCTTCACTCAAAATAGCTTGCTTGTGCACATCCCACCAATCATGTGCATTTTGTCGGAGCTGAAGCTGGGCACACGCCACTTTCTTGGTCTCGTCTAGGCACAGCGCTTCAAAGTGGTCCTCCAACTCGACCAGCCAGTCCATCGCTAAGGAAGGGTCCTCGGTGCCTTTAAACGTAGCACGGCACATCTTCTTAAATTCTGATATCGACACGATTGACCCATTCTCGCCTAAGGGTAAGGTACCCTGGGAATTCTGCGGTCCAGTGGCTTCAGCAACTATAGGCACGGTTGCGGGGGCGGATGCAGAATGATTGTTGGCGACCATATTCGTCACCATTGTTTGCAGACTATTCATCTGCTTCTGCTGTGTATCCGCCTGTGATCGCTGCACCACGAATTGAGCCTCAATCCGTGACTCGAACTGACTCTGCCGTAGTTCAGCTTGTTTCTGCTGCGTCTCCATCAAACGCATCATTCGCTCGAACGGATCAGCAGAGGGTGCGGCAGCTGGACTCCCAGAGCTGCCCGAGGTGCCTGAACTACTCGCTTGCACTTGCGCCACCATCTGCGCTTGTGCACCCGGCTCGGAAGTCGTTCCTTGAAAGGAAAGTAACTTGTATTAGTCTCAAGGTATATTATGGACTCACTGTATGGAACGTATCTCATTTTGGCCAAGCGAATTCAAGGGTCTACTCGGAAGGAACAAGGTCCTCTTTAGAAACTTTCTTTGTGAGATCAAAGGATCTGAAGCATGCTCTGATACCAATATGTCACGCCCCGATTTCGGCTAATCGATAATCGTCCTCCGGGCGTGATGCCGTGCACGCGTAGGGCGCGCGTGCACAAGGCCTTAGGCATAAGGATATTCTTTAGAACAATGCAGCAGAGTAGACATATAAGATAACACAAGGTTGAGGCATAGAAAAGTTTCTCTTTTATTCATAATGAACATCTTTTTACATCGCTTGACTCAAAATTATAAAATGCCCCACGGGCTTACAAACTTGGACGCAAAATGAGATAGCCGATCCATACATTATGTCCCTTTACATTGATTCAAAAACACAAAACACCTTGGGTGCGAGTAAGCACCATCGCCTTAGCGATATTCAGTAACGGAGAGAGTGAAAGGCTTCTAGCTTGAGCCTCCAAAAGTCTTGGCCACGAACCGCCAAGGATCCCAAAAGTCCGGAGAGAACTTCAGCTCCTCGCCGCGTTGCCTTGCGCCGGGGAACCTGCTACAACGAGGGTCAGTACTTCGAAAAGTACTGGTGAAGGCTAGCTGCTCAACTTTACCAAGCTCATGAGATGAGTTCTAATGAGTATGCTATAATTATGTGCTTAGGTGGGTTTCTATTCTTGCCTAGTTCAGATTTTATTTAGCAGGTATGCAAGAACAAAATAACATAACTCCACATGCCACCGTTCGGTGACTTTACCTGTACCGTCTGAACCACCTGTGCAACTTACCATAGCCTTCCCTGTCACGAAGACATAGTTAGTCTGCACAGTTTAAATATACACAATATCTTTCTTTGTTGTTTAGGAGCCATCATGGGTTTAGTCTGGGCTGGCGGCGACGCTTGCAGCGCGGGTAGCTAGCCCCGCTACAATTCCCCGCTCCCTGTGCTAACTCATTTTAGCACGACTAAGAAAGTAGATTCCGCCCGGGTCGAAACGGCCCGGTGCCCCGGTAACCGTTCGCAGGAACCTGGATCCCTTGTGCACAAGAATTCCCATGACCATTTCTATGAACCGAACTTCATAGATTTACTTACTAGCGATTTAAAGAACATCATGTACGAAACTGCTTTACTGTACTATCACAATCAACCAACAAGTTATATGAAATAACATGCAGCAGTTTATAGAAGAATACTTTGAACTATCAATAAATACCAACCCATTAAACACCCAACGAACATGCATGCATCAATGAATTTATGCAAGGTTTTGTATGACAAGCAATGGGTGTTCCAAGCCTACTTCTTATCTTATCTTGTTATCCAACTTGTTACTTAATTGGTATCGTTTGATTGAATGCACAACTGAGTCAATTATATTATGAACGGAGCCCTTGGAAAGAAGGTGCTTATCGAAATAGAGCCACTCACAAGTTGGTTGAATAGGAAGAAGAATGAGAGATCTCTAAGACTCCGCTCGCGCGTCGTCTACACGATCACCTGCACCCACCAACGGATGATCAATATCTCCTGCTTCGGTCTCCAAGGCTCGATACGAAATGCGAAATCCTAAGAACGAAAGCAATGAAATCCATTGAAACCATTCAAGAAAATGCAAGTCATAAAACCAACAAGAAAGTAACCAAGCGGCACGAAAACGGACAAGAAACCAACGCAACGGAAAGGCCCCTCTCGACTCTGCCGCCGAGTCCATCCTCGAGGCACAATCCATTGTATATGGGACCTGATTCCGAAGAAACCAATCCATAACGAGGAAAGGATCTTAATTCAATCTGTCCCGTTCGGACGGTCGTAAGTATTTCTTGGCCGCGCTCCCCGAGTAGGGGGAACGGGGCATTACAAGTAGAAGGCGTGATGTGGTTTGAATGTGTCATTATGTGACTTCTTCACATAGGGTCTTCTTTGTGTTTGCATTTTGTGACCATAAGGCCTATATGGCATGTTGGTGTAAGCATGACCATTAGGCCTATGTGGCATGTTTCTTTGATCATGGAGTATATATTGTGCCTTGGTGAGTGTTATGATACAAGTTAGGAGTGTTTCTACCTTCTTGTCTTTTGCATTTTGTAAAAAGTTCATTGTACTTAGTAGTTATTGCTCCTTCTCTTTGAGATGCAATAAGAATCTTGTTTATAGCAATGCCATATCCCTCCTTGAGAGTTCGACATTCTATATTTTTTTCTTGTATTTCTTCTAAAGCTGCATGTAGCTTTAATTTAAGAGATTTAATCTCATCCTTGTCACAAGCAGGGGTCTTTCCTTTGTTATCACTAATTACATTGATGTGTCTTTCTATTTCTTGTTTAAAAACATCAATCTCTTTTAGAGACTTTCTAAATTGTTGTTTTAAGGTTTTATGATCATCATGAAGTTCAAGGATAACATTCTCTAATTCATCATATGTAAGAGTATTTTTAGAGAAATCATCAAGTACCTCATTGAAGTCTAATGCCATAAGACATATGTTAGCAGTATGCCTTGAATCTTTATCATTATCGGAGTCGCTAGCCTCGCTTTCATACCAAATGCTAGTGTTTGTATACTTTCTTGAGGAGGTACTACCTTTGATGGATCTTTCATACTTTATTGAGTCCCTTTTTATTAAACGACACTCCTTGATGTGTCTGGGTTTCTTACAATTGTAGCACATCAGATCTTTATTATTTTTTCCTTCCTAGGTGATTTGCTTTGTTGAACTTTAGAAACTTCTTGAAGTGCCTAGAGGTGAGGGAGATCTCTTCGTTATTGTAGTCATCATCATTAGTGTCAACTTTTGAGGGGTGCTTGCACTGGTTGACATTTAAGGTAAGAATTTTCTTATTTTTTTCTTTTCTTTTCTTTTCTTTTCTTTTCTTTTTCTCCTTCTCTTGCATGAAGGAATCATCTTGATCCTTCATATATAGCTCATGTTTCATTAGTTTCCCTATAAGTATTTTGATGTTTATGATGGTAAGATCATTTCTTTCGATGCTTGTTGTAGCTTTGGGGTTCCACCTTTTGGTAAGTCCTCTGAGTATTTTTCGAATATTTTCATGAGTGGAATATTCCTTACCAAGAGAAGCAAGAGGGTTAATCATATAAAAAAAATCTAATAAACATACACGTAATTGATTCATCATGTTTTATTTTGAAATTCTCAAATTCTTGTGTGAGTCTACTGATTTTAGACTCCTTGACTTGAGAAGTACCTTCGTGTGTAATTTCAAGCAGTTTCCATATTTCGTGTGTTGTCTTGCCGGTAGAGATCCTATTGAACTTATTGCTAGAGAGAGAGAGAGAAGAGAGAGAGAAAGAGAGAGAGAGAGAGAGTTCATAGCTCTAGCATCTCAGCTAGAAGCTACTTTAGCACTTTCAGTAATTTTATCTATCAATCTATCACCACCGATTTCTTCAACAATAACTATAGGCTTTGGGAGTCCATTCATGACGCAATCCTAAAGATCATAGTCTAAAGATCTTAAGTAAATGCTCATCCTAATTTTCTACTAGTTATAGTTGGTGCTATTGAATAGAGGAGGTCTATTTGTAGAGAGTCCCTCACTATAGATTGATCCAAAACTAGGGTTGGTAGCCATATAATCACTCTAAGGAGGTTAATCTAGAAACTAGAGTCCAAGCTCTGATACCAATTGTAGTAATCCTAGAGGGGGTAAATAGGGTAATAAAATAAATCGACTAAATTAATCAATAATAATGCGTTATTAAAAGAAGAGAGAGAAAAATCAAACACGCGATGTATCATAGTATCCTTCTGTGAAGGCAGTCCAGTCTAGTTTCGAAAACTCATGTCCGGCTTTTATCCACTATATAAACAAAATAGTATACCACGAGCTTTGATCCGAAGACTCATCAACTTCTTACACACGAGCTTTGATCCAAAGGCTCGCTAACTTCTTACACACGAGCTTTGATCCGAAGGCTCGCCAACTTCTTCTTTAACTAGAAAGGGTTTTGATCTTCGAACATACTTGGAGGCATTTAATGCTAATAAACCTGACCGTTGGATGTAAATAAAAATCTATTTAAAATATAATCGGTGTACCATCGGCACAGTCCAGTGTACCATCGATATGTTGGACCAATGACAAAGAACATAAGTTTATATAAAAATTGATATACCGACGGTACAAACCAGTGTAACATTGGTATGCCAGTATAAACGACATAGAGTACCAAGTTATATAAAATCGGTATACCGACGGTACGAATCAGTATACTGTCAGAATGTCGACCAAAAATTGAGAGCAAAATTTATATAAAATCAGTATGCCAGCGGTACGATCCAGTGTACCATCGGTATGCCGGTCCAAACAACAGAGAGTGCAAAGTTATATATAATCGGTATGTCGGTGGTACAAATGAGTGTACTATCGGTATGCCGATCAAAAAGACCGAGAGCACAAAGTTATATAATATATCGTTCTGCAATATGTTCCGAGTATGGAGGATGCATGCTTGAATCTCGAGGAATGAAATAGATTATGATGTTTAAGTAGATTTGTTCCAATTTGATTTCAATTGATGTTATGCTTGTGATCATTGGTATCACTATATTGAGGATTATCCAGAAGGATGTTGGCTCAGATTATGAAGCAAATATTGGTTTGAGTTTGATTTTGAGGAATGTTGGTATGCAGAATGGCTTGATCCCTGAGTGAAGTATTGGATAGCCTTGGGGATGATTGATCGATTGAGAATTTTTGGCTATCAATGAGTACATCAATAAGAGGATGGGATAGTACAAAGCCTCATGTAGAGTTTTGCCTGGTTAGTTGTGATTTTGAATAGTTTCACACAAGATTGATTCAGACGATTACCGTACCCGTAACATCGATTGTCGCCTGTATAATTTTAGGATAAAATGTAAGTCATGCTAAGGTATTTAGGTAATACAACTGAAGTCATACAACTCCGATTAAGGTACAACTGAATAAGTCTTTACAATGATATCTCTTTAATATACATAGTTTCAGTTACAAAAATGTTTGGTGTTGTACTTTCTAGAATCATTTGAAGATTATTCTTCGATCTCGTCCACGTTTTCATATACTTCGTCTTCCCCTAGTGAACAATACTAGGTCGTCAGAACGACAACAAGTCCGCGGTCAAGAACGATAAGTAAATAAAAGATATGATAGTAAGATAAAGAAGAAATAATATTTGTACATGAATTAAGGAGGTGGATCATAATATAGTGTCTATGACTTGAGCAATTCCTAAACTAGTATTCCTATAGTGTCTAATAATTCAAGAAACACACATCCCTATGTCACTACCATAATACACAAATAATTTTCTTAAATTATGATGCAATTTGGAGAACAACTTTAAATAACCACTTTAACTAGTTTTTCGTCAATAATCCCGTATACCAGGGATCAGGCTGTGACTTGGTGACACGGTGCTTAGAATCCGACCCTGCCCTTATGGGCTTAAATCTTTAATTCACCCATTCGATGGTTTTGAATCGAAGTAGGTGTACTTATATTCAGGTGACTTGAACAGGATGATACGGGGTTATAATCCGGCCCAGCCCTTCTTGGGCCTAAATCTTTAATTCACCTATTCGATGGTTTTGAATCGAAGTAGGTGTACTTATATTCAGGTGACTTGAACATGATGGCACGGGATTATAATCCAGCCCATCCCTTCTTGGGCCTAAAGAGGAAAGTGAGCTAAGCCTCACCCGCTCAATTCGCAAGGCCTTACGAAGGAGCTTAACTGCTGATCAGCTATGCATATAGTTAATATGTTGCGGGATTTCGTAGGTGGTATTTATGTTGTTCTCCTCCGCCCAATGCTTTCTAGCCTAAATCTTCAAACAATCTTTATTCTATTATCTTGTATTTAAGTTTCTGCTCTATACATCACGTTTACTATTATTTATGCAAAAATGCATTTCCAGGATAAAACAAGATACATGCTTTTTATTTTATTCATAATCCAGAATGCAAGTGTCAAGTTATCAAACACAAATTCCAGGAACATTAATTTATACAGAGAAGATTATCAGGAATTTAGGTTTTTGTTGAGTGACTTGTGTCCGTGTCCTACGTATCCTGGACTCTTGTTAATCGTCACCTAGTTAATTTACAGTCGTTGGTGGTCTGTCGCTTAAGAAAACATATAAACTAAACTTTAGGGTTAGGGATATCGACAATATTTCTGGATATCGAAATATTGGTTAACTCCCGAAATTCTTAAAAATTTCGGCAGAGTCTCCTTTGTATTTCGGCTTCCAAAAATTTAACAGTTATATATATACGACCCGGAGCAACCCTCCGTAGCATTTCCGGGTTCGCCGACCCCTTCGCTGGAGCAACTCTCAACACCGGTACACACGCAATAGATTAAATAAAAATAATCGCAATGGAAAGGCTTCTTTTATACCTTAACGGGCTAGCTATTTACTTATTTGATTATTGCGCAATGGTTTCCTTCCAATGCTGCACAAGCTTCAAGCAATCCACAATTTTCTTAATAAGACAACTAAATTCATAATTCTTAACATATAATAAATGAAGGAGTTTAACTATATATATAATAGAATCTAGTATTCAAGGCCTAAAATTTGTGTAGACAAATTTATCCATGTTCATTATATGTACTATATACTAATTTTTATGAAGTAAAATAATAATTTTAGCTAGAACTAAATACTAAGGTTATCCGAATGTATGGTACATATAAAATACATGTCCTAATTAGATAATTCTAACGAGATATACCAAAATAGGCGTAATTTAAATTTGGACATAATTAATTTAACTAAAATAAATTGATACAATGTCAATTTACTTATTCTAAACTAGACCGAATGTAGCCTAAAGCATTTATATCATCTTAATGATATATATAACTTCTTGTGGTACGTAATACTTTTGTTTATAATATATATATATATATATATATATATATATATATTCATAATGGTCTTCACATTTCACATGTCTAAATGTGTAATCTTCGTAGCTAATTTTAAAGGTTTACCCTAGCGTCATCCGATAATAATCTATCTATGTCTATATATCTTGACAATGCATATTTCTACTAATATCTCATCATCCAATTAAGTATGTGTAATAACAATTTCCTTATGTCCTAACATTCATCTGTCATAGAAAGGAACACACATACACCCATATTCATATATGATTGTACATATGTATATATGAATATACATGGTATATATACGAACTAGTTAGTTATGGAGTAAATAAATAAATAAATCTATAATTATTGTGTATCCATTTTGTGTCCTACTTAGGTTGTCAAGACATTTGTGTCCACATCATATATATATATATATATATATATATATATATATATATATATATATATATATATATATATATATATATATATATATATATATTCATATACTCATCCCTATATATGTTAATTTGTTCCAATCCCTAAAATACACACTTAATGAAATCCCTAATTCAACCCAAACGAATTGAAACAAAATGAAAAGGGAAGCAAGGATGAGGACTTGCCTTTGCATGAGCAACCTAGGGTTCTTCCAAAGTTCCCAATTTGGTACTTAGTTCCTTCCCAATTTTCTATAAGGAGTTTGAAATTAAATTATACTCTAAATTAGATTTAGAAGAAAAATTTGGGAAAGGAATAAGAATTACCTAGGCTTAGGAAGAGGGAGGAGGAGTTGTAAAGTTTTGGGGAAGGAGTTGTAAAGTTTTGGGGGAGGAGGAGTTCAGCGGCGTCGCGGGTCCGGCGGCGGTGGCGTCCGACGGTGATGGCGTCCGACGACGGCGGCGTGGGGCTCGGCGGCTGGTGGCGCGGGTCCGGCGGACGGCAGCAGCAGCCGCCGCGATAGCTACAACAACACAGTAGCAGCAGCAGTAAACATAGTAGTAGCAGCAGTAGCAGTAAACACATCAGTAGGGTTAGGGTTAAGATGGAGAGAGGAAGAGTTGAAGAAGATGATGAGGATGGGAAAGAGAGGGATGGGAAAGAAGGAAGAGAAGTTAGGTTTATTGGAAATGGGAGGAGAAAGGAGGTGAAGCCAGGTTTTCCATGGGGAATGAGGAAGAAAGGAGGAGAAAACATGTAGGTGAATGACTCATGATGTTGCTGTTGGTTTCTCTTCCCCCCTCCCATGGATTTGATTTTATGCATGAAACCCCTCTTCAATCCAAGAATTTGATTGTAAAGCTAAATTATAAATTGATATTTACATCAATTTAACTAATATATATATATATATATATATATATATATATATATATATATATATATATATATATATATATATATATATAAATGAATTGGAGAAATAAAAAATATATAATGGCAGTTATGACACTCTATCCTCTTTAGAAAAATTCTGTCATCGGAATTTTAAATTAAAAAGGGTAGCTAACCTTGGTTAGTAAACAAATATGGAAACTAGTTTTGCATGTCCTCTTCTTTTTTTCAATTTGATTCTCCTGGAGAGTCCTTGTTCCAAGCTACTCGAACTAATAGGATGATCCGATTTCGGAGTATTTTGTCTCTACGATCCAGGATTCCAACAGGTCGTTGCTCGATGCGTAGGGTTGGTCCGATAGTAATCTCCGAATGATCTAGTATATGGTTTGGATCTGGTACATATCTTCAGAGTTGAGACACATGGAATATATTATATACCCCTTCTAGTGTTGGGGGTAGTGCCAGCTTGTAAGATACTCTTTCGACTTTCTCTAGTATATCAAATGGTCCAATATATCTTGGACTTAGCTTTCCTCTAGTTCCAAATTGTGAGTTGGATAATTTCTCTCATGCTGCTTTAGCTATAGAGAGGCATAGGCTATAACTCTTTCATGCTGCATTAACACACAACCTAGCCCGTTATCCGACGCATCACTATATATCTCGTATCCTCCTGATCCCGACGGTAATGCTAGTACAGGGGCCAAAATCAATCTTTCCTTTAATTCATCAAAAGCTGCCTGGCATTTCTCCGTCCAATTGAACCTTTCTTCTTTTCGGGTCAGCCGAGTTAATGGCTCTGCGATTCTTGAGAAATTTTTCATGAACCTCCTATAGTACCCAGCTAATCCCAAGAAACTTCGAATTTCTGCCACGAACTTTGGTGTTGGCCATGATTTAACAGCTTCTACCTTCTTTGGATCTACTAAAATACCTTCTCCGCTGATAATGTGGCCTAGAAATGATATATAATTTAACCAAAATTTATATTTACTGAGTTTAGCATATAATTGCTCATGTCTTAGGGTTTACAATATTATTCTCAGATGCTCTTCATGTTCTTCTTCATTCTTTGAATATATAAGAATGTCGTCAATGAATAAAATTATGAATTTGTCCAAATATTGATAAAATATCCGATTCATCAAATCCATAAATATAGCAGGAGCGTTGGTTACCCCAAATGGCATAACTAGAAACTCGTAATGTCCATAACGAGTCCTAAAAGCTATTTTCTGAACATCCTCCTTCTTGACCTTTACTTGATGATATCCGGACCTCAAATCAATCTTCGAGAATACCTTGGCTTCTCCTAATTGATCTAGTAGTTCATCAATTATGGGCAAGGGATATTTATTTTTGATTGTCACTTCATTCAAGGCTCTATAATCAATTACCAGTCATAGGGTCCCGTCTTTCTTTTTCACAAATAGCACTGGTGTACCCCACGGCGAAGCACTGGGCTGAATAAACCATTTTGATAATAATTTTTTTATTTGCTTGTTTAGCTCAGTCAATTCTTCTTTATTCATCGGGTATATTTTCTTAGCTATAGGTGCTGCTCCAGGCACTAAATTGATAGAAAAATCTACTGCTCTATCTGGTGATAATCCTGGTTACTCTTCTGAAAATATATCCTTAAAATCTTTCACTATCCTTGGGAATTTTTCTTCCTCTAGTTCGTGAAATCTTCCTTGCACTCGTTGTTCAAACTTTTCTAATTCCTTAGCATCAAATTATTTCTGGTCTCGAACAAATTCATATAATTCTCCATTAGTGAGTTAGAATGAAACTTTCCCTTGGCCACAATCTATACTTGCTAATATCTTGGTCAACCAATCCATTCCAAGTACTACATCATAATTATTCATTGGAAAAACTAACAATCTTACCCGAAAAGCTACACCGCCTAACTTAACTGGACATACTTTACAAACCCGACTAACTTCTACTATACCATTACCCGTAAGAATATTTAATTTCTTAAGTAATGGTTGAGATTCGATTTCATGAAGAGTTATAAATGCTGATGCTATTAATGAATGGGTTGCCCTAGAATCAAATAGTACTGATGTTGGACAAGCTGAAACTAGGATAGTACCTGTTACTACTTATCCGACTAGTACCTGTTACTACTTATCCGACTAGTTCTGTTTCTTCAGCATCCATCATAAATGCCTGCCCTTACTTCTTTTTCCTCCCAGTCTGAGGCTATTTTACTTTCTGAGCTTGTTGAAATTTGTAGGCTTGGGGTGCGAAGGGTGGTCTTCGTTGATTCCGATAAGTTAACATAGCTTGAGGTGTTGGCGCTTGTATCAGAGGTCGATGACCATTTCCTTGAAGTACAGGCCTGATGTTATTTCCTCGGAACGTGGGTCGTGGTTCCTGATGCGGGTTTTGCATTATTGGCCCTAAGGTTTGTTGTTGTGGACACTGGCCAATCTGGTGTTTATCTGATCCGCATATTAAACAGAGACCCAGGAATTTTCTACAGTTATTCCTCATGTGTCCAGGTTTCTGACAAAAGTTATAAATGACTGGTCTTCCCAAGGTACCAGTTTGAGAGCGTTTGGACGGTCCTTGCCATGGGTTCCTTGAGGATGAAACTCCTATCTCCAGAATCCTCTTCTGAGGTTGAGACCAAAATTGTTGCTTTTCATTTAGCATTTTTTTCCTGGCTCCTCGCTGCTTCAGTTACCTCTGGATAGGTTTGGCACCGATATGCGGTGACTCTACTCTTCAGCTGGCTCCCTAGTCCTTTAAGGAATCTAGATACCTTGGTTTCCTCATCGACTATCAGACTTGAAGCAAAACGACTAAGCCTGGAAAACTCTGCAACATAATCGTCTACCGTGAGCTTCCCTTGCTTCAAATGAGTGAACTGCCGTCCTAACTCAATTTTACCAATTTTGGAAAGAACCTTCCTTCAAACTTTTTCTTGAATTCTCCCCAAGTTATTTTGTCCTCCGAATCCTCTGGGTGTTCGGCACTCCACCAGTATTCAGTAATATCTTCCAATTGGATTCGGATCATAGACACCATATCCTTAGGATTAATTTTTACTACCTTTAACAGCCCTTCTATGGTTCTAATCCACTGTCCAGCTTCGATCGTTCTTTCTGTTCCTTTAAACTTGGGAGGATTTATATTTCTAAAGTCTTTTAATAAACCATCTCTAGAATTGACAGATGTTCGCAGGTGTTCCAACACTGTGACAGTTGTGGCTTGAGCCGTATCCGTATGCCAGCTGTTAGATTCCAGGATCTATTAGAATAACCTGTACATATCCTTAATAGATGGTTCCGACTGACACTACCAGAAAAAGTCAAATTAGCGACGTCAAAAAGCGTCGCTAAATGACAAAAAAATATCGCTAATCATGTTTAGCGACGTAATTAGCGACGTTTTACAGAAGTCGAAAATCGGCATGTCGCTGAAAGAAAAAATGTCGCTAAACGTCGCTATACCGACGTTTTTTAGCGACTTAAATGTGTCGCTAAATTAGCGATGTTTAGCAACGCAGCGTCACTAATTAGCGACGTAAACAAACGTCGCTAAACGTCGCTAAACGTCGCTAATTAGCGACTTATATAGCGACGTGGCAGCGACGTCTTTAATGACCTGGCAGTACTGCCATGTCAGCAATTTGCGACGTACAGCGACGTATTTAGCGACATTTATTAACGTCGCTAATTAGCGACGTAGTTAGCGACGTTTATAAATGTCGCTAAACGTCGCTAAACGTCGCTAAATACGTCGCTAATTTTACAGAAAAATAAAAAAAATACTAAATTGTTTCCAAACTATTATTCCTGCAATTTATGAATTTTTAATTAAAAATAGACCCGGAGCAACCCTCCGTTGAATTCTCTGGGTTCGCCGACCCCTTCGGTGGAACACTCAACACCGGTAAATTAACATCATTTAATATGAATAAAAAGTATCACAGTCATACAATACACACAAATATTATAGATAGACCTGGAGCAACCCTCCATTAAATTTTTTGGGTACGAAATAACACAAAAAATATATAAAATATCACAGTCACACAATACACACAAAATAGAAGTATCACAGTCACACAAAATGCATAATATATAAGTATCACAGTCACACAATGGGCATAATATATAAGTTGTTTGTATCACACAATAACTACAATAAAAGTATATGAAACATCACAGTATCAATCTCGAGGATATCCAATACGCTGGGGCACATACCAGTCCCTCAGATACTGTGCATAAACAGCGTCTATGTGATCAATCTCCGCTATGGGTGCTGGGTGACTGGAACTCCCCGTCTGAGATACAGCCGCTATAGGTGCTGGGTGACTGGAACTCCCCGTCTGAGATACAGCAGATGGTATCTCTTCCTCCTTAACAGTATGAGGCATCACCTTCTCCTTAACAGTAGGAGGTATCTCTCTCTTGGGTGCCATCTGGTAAGATAGATAAAAACAAAGAGTATAATTGATAACATATATTACTTAAGACATACCCTTAATAATGCGGAATGGAAGAATTAGATGACTCACAAAGAATATAATTGATAACAGATATTAATTAAGACATACCCTCAGCAGCACTGCCTATAAATTGTTTGTTGCAGTATAATAATGATACGAATCATAAAACATGAGAGTATAATAATGATACTAATCATAAAACTATTCAAACACAAATCTCATACATATGATTTGGTTTATCAGTCACAAGTTGCTTCTTATAACTATCTGTATAAAACTTGTTTATAAACTACACTAATATTGATCACAAATTAGTAGGAGAGATCACAGTTTTTATCACTCACTAGGTGCAAAGCCTCTTTGCCATGGAACAAGAGATATGGGGTTCATAGGAGACTCTGGCCTTTGGGATGTCATTGATCTCGACGAGCTTTTACTTTCATAAATCACCCATTAAATAAGGCATTCACACCGAGTTTGATCATAAAATTCTATGACTTTGAAAAAATATGCCAAATGTAGTTTGGTACACTTGATATGAGACCTGGCATCTTCTTGAGGTTTTTTTATTTACTTTTTTATGGGTGCTAAGGAATTTTCCAATCCCCAAAGATATGGTTTTTGAATGATAGAGATTCCCTTCTATCGCTCTTATTTGACTCTTGTTTGCTGCAATCAAGGTTAGATTGGACGAGATGGGAGGTGCCTCAACCTAATATGTTGTTGAACTCTAAATTCATAAGTACCCAGTCCCCAACCTGCCTATCTCTGGACTGATCATCCACATCAAGTATGTCCACAGGAGACCAAATCATTCCAGTTCCAACAACAACTTAGTTTTGCAAAGAAAAAATAGGAAAGAATGACACAACTTTCCAGACAAATAATGGGCATTCAATTGTCCAGTGCATATTTTGAAGTAAGGCATTCTTCTGAGCTAGTTTATAGATGCACGACAATTAAAAACTGTCAAAACACACTTAATCTTGTTTGGAAGGTCATTAGATTCATAAATTGTAGCTCAAGAATTTTCAAACATAGATTGAATTTTGAGTTGAGCAAGAGACATAAATTGTAGCTGAAGAATTGTTTGGAAGGTCATTAGATACATAAATTGTAGTTTTTTAATAACATGCTATTTTTTTCTTCATGTGTTGTGTCCATATCTGTAATTACTGATAGGTGTCATGCAAGCTAGGGTGAGAGAGAGAGAGTGATGGGTCTGAGTTCAAAATGCAGTCTAAAGTAACATGGTAAAAGCATAATATTTTCATTCACTTATCAGTTCTATATATGTATTGCACGAAAGGTACTGATGCTGTTTCTAAAAATTGGTTGGCAAAATATAGGATGACTAATTTCATTAACATCAATAACTATTTGAGCACTAAATGTCTCTTATATTCTCACTCTCAGTTTCGATCCTAGAAACATGATTAGTTCTTTAGAAAAATTTAAATTGAATGCTTCTATGTAAACCGCATCGGAAAACCGACGCATGAACCGACACCATGTGTCAAAATTTTTTTTTTTTGAGGAAATAATACAACTACGAACACTACAGATAAATAAATACTTCTACTGAGTCTTTAATTAGCTTAAAAGAATAAGTTTCATTAAACACTTTGTACTTGCATTCTCAAACGCAATTGAGTGAAAAGCTATGATGCTTGTTTATCAAAATAAGCAAAAAATAACAGCAATAGTATGAAAAAGACACGCTCTGCAAAATGGACACCTGGCTCCTCAAATGAACTAAAACTCAAATCAGACCCATGAAAGAAGAATGGAGCCTTAATCCTGATCAAAAATCCTAACCCTAACCCTAACCCCAGGTCAAAAAACCTAACCCTAACCCTAACCCTAGGTCCTCATCAGTGTCTGTGTCTGTGTCAGTGTGTGTGTGTGTCGTGTCTGTGTCAGTGTCATATGTGTGTCCTGTGTGTATGAGAGAGAGAGAGAGAGAGAGAGGGGGTTAGGGTTTACCTAGAGGAGGAGGAGGAGGGGGGAGGACGCGGCCGGAGGGGGGAGTACGCGGCTAGAGGGGGGTCGCCGGGAGGGAGGAGGGGGCGCCGGAGGGAGGAGGGGGCGCCGGAGGAAGAAGGGGAGCCGGAGGGGGAGGACGCGGCCGAGGGGGATCACCGAAGGGAGGAAGGAGGAGCCGGAGCGGGAGAGATCGAGAAAGGATTTGAATTTTGGGAGAGGGAGAGGGAGAGATCGAAGGAAATGGAGGGAATCAGCCCTAAGTAAAAAATTTAGCGACGTTTTAGCGACGCCAATAATGACGTCGCTAATTTAGAATTTAGCGACGATTTAGCGACGCCAATAATGACGTCGCTAATTTACGTCGCTAATTTAAAATTTAGCGACATTTTTAGCGACGCCAATAATAAACGTCGCTAAATTAGCGACGTTTAAGACGTCGCTAATGACATCGCTAAATGTCCAAAATATATACGTCGCTAAAAACGTCGCTAAACGTCGCTAAATAAAACATATTAGCGACGTTTAGCGACCTAAATTGAACTTATAGCGACTAATCTTTTAAAAACTGAATAAAAGTCGCTAAACGTCGCTAAATGTCGCCAATTAGGAAGAGGAAGGAGGAGTTGTGAAGTTTTGGTGGAGGAGGAGTTTGACGGCGTCGCAGGTCCGACGGCGGTGGTGTCCGGCGACGACGGCGTGGGGCTCGGCTGCGGGTGGCGCGGGTCCGACGGACGGCAGCAGCAGCCGCCGCGGCTGCTACAACAGCACAGTAGCGGCAGCAGCAGCAGTAAACATAGCAGCAACAGCAGTAGCAATAAACACAGCAGTAGCAGTAGGGTTAGGGTTACGATGGAGAGAGGAAGAGTTGAAGAAGAAGATGATGAGGATGGGAAATAGAGGGATGGAAAATAAGTAAGAGATGTTAGGTTTATTGGAAATGGGAGGAGAAAGGAGGTGAAGCCAGGTTTCCCATGGGGAATGAGGAAGAAAGGAGGAGAAGACATGTAGGTGAATGACTCATGAGGCTGCTGTTGGTTTCTCTTCCCCCCTCCCATGGATTTGATTTTATGCATGAAACCCCCTCTTTAATCCAAGAATTTGATTGTAAAGCTAAATTATAAATTAATATTTACATCAATTTAACTATAATATATATATATATATATATATATATATATATATATATATATATATATAAAGGAATTGGAGAAATAAAAAAATTATATAATGGCAGTTATGACAGAATAGTACAATAAGATTCTTTTGTACTGAGAATTCTCAGTGCTAGGATTCTCATTGTACTAACTTTTTGTAATGTCTACAACGATTGAGAATGATTTGTACAAGATCAAGATTGTATTGGGTAAGGATTCAGGACTATAAAAATGAGTGGCTTGGTCGAGAAAATCAATATGGATCATGTATTAAATTGTGGATTGAATTAAATGGGACAAAATTTTGAGTTGAGTTAGAAGACTCGATGGTGCGATCAGAAGATAGCATGATTGAAAGATATAAGAATGACTCCAAGGATTGAGAATGGTATGGCTCGATGACTTGAGTTAGAGTATAACTGATTTGATCTTGAATTTGAAAAAGTTGATACTTTATTGATGCTTGACTTATTGTACAGATTGATACATATTGAAGAATTATGTTGCTCGATGACCTGAGATAGACGATAACGAATTTGATCTTGAGTTGGGACGAATTGATCTTGTATCTAGTTCAGAAGATATTATTGATGGTAGTGCGAACCTTGGATTTAGATTGGCTTGAATTTGGATTGATCTTACTCGAGGTAATCATGAGATTGCATAAGCTGGAATACTTGAAATATTGATCATGTCATAATAATGATTGATTGGAAGAACTTATTGTTGACTGACAGAATAAATTAAATTTTGATGGTTTATGATTTCATATTATTAGGAGAAAGTCGTTGAGCTAGATGGATACGTATTTCGATATGTCACAAGGAAAAGATGAGTTGAGATTGTTCCTTGGGAATTGAATGATGATATTTTATATTTGGTTAATTTGGATGATATTAACATGAATGAGATTATGTTTGGAAGAATACGATCAAGATATACATAACAAGTGATTCCGACTTGGTCGGTTGCTTTCTTGGATTGGGAAGTTCTCGGAAGACGAGACGTAGATCAATTTAATGGTGACTTTGGAGATAGTAGGATGTTTGCTAGGATTGTATAGTGAGGTATGTTATGAGTTTGACTTTGATGTAGTAGAGTTTGGAAGATTGGTTGGGATTTGAGCTTGATGTTTTGAGAATTATTGGATTGGTTGAGGTGCAACACTTGGTTTTGACTGGAAGATGTCGATTGATTGGCTTAGTTATGTTTCTTGATTCAGAATGATTGAGGTATAGTGCTTGGATGGGTTTGCCCTAGTTCTAAATTTGTCTCTTATATTGTGAGTTGTAACTTGTTCAGTGTATTGAGTAGTGCAGTTATGCACGAGGCACAGTGGATAGAGGTAGAGAATTTGTTGGTAAAGTTTTGGATATAGTCATATTGATTTTGATGATATAGTTGTTCAATGGAATTGGCTAAGGCATGAGGACCATACATTGGTTGAGGATTGAATGAGAAACTATATTGGATTGGTCTTTGATGTTATGTAAGGCGAATTCAATTTGGACTAGAGGATGATGCTTCATCGAGTGCATATGTTTGAGTATTCTGGTGCAACTATGGATTTCAAGAGAGTTTTTGCAGAAATGTGTTAGTTGTGGGTAAGAAGGATTTGTTCTGAGTTTAAGTCGCATATCTTCATTGGTTAAGTGATGCAGTTGGATGAGATGTTCTCAGAAAGTTTCGAGGATGAAACTTTTTCTAAGTTGTATATTATGTAGTGTCCCTCTCCGCTCGGTTCAGCAAGATAGTTCATTGGTGCAATACCATTGGGATTTGGCTCATTTAGAGGATTGCTCAGAGTTTTGCTCGGTCGAGGCAGAGCCCTCCTCTAGGTGGGTGGTTTCGATGAACCTTTCTTTGCCTTACCTTCACACATAATAAACTTGCTGCTAGTTTTTGTTGCCATAAGTCGATGCATGCTAATAAAAGAAGAGAACCCACATAGATAAGAGAGTAATCTCATTCTGTATTATATTAAATAGAACATGGAATATTAACTGGCTGCTAGAAGTAGACTTTCATACTAATGCTTTAGATATGGATTTGTTGTGTCACGCTCCAATCCCGGAGGACCGAAAGTCACCACTGGGCGTGATGCCATGCCAGCCTAAGTTGCACTTGCACAAGGCATAATACCTGCACAAAACACAAAATAGACAATGGATATAGAAGTAACAAAACTTTAAATGCATAAAATATTAAACACTTTGATAGGAACAAAAAATACTCTTTATTTTTAATTTAAAATTAGATTACAATGTACTTGCTTGGCTGATACAAAATATGCCATAATTGGCTTACATCTCTTTGAAACCCACAAAATTAGCCATAATGTCCATAAATCATATCTTTTTTACTATGAGAGAAATAAAATACCTTAAAAAGAAACTTACAAAACTTGAAATGGAAAGCTTGGAAGCGATGAGCACGATTCCACTAGGTTGGATGAGCTCCTAGCACTTTAGAATATCCTCCAAATTTTTGCTACCTGGAGATGCCCACAAACGTGGGTCAGTACTCAGCATGTACTGGTGAGCAGCCGTAGCCAAAATTACCTAATATCAACACTAAGTAAAATGTGAAGCTAGCAGCTATTATTAGGTGATCTTTCTACTTGTCTAGGTTCTTTTTAAAAATTCATGCAAAAAAATATAAACAATAGAATAATCACTGATACGATAATTCTTACCAACGGGGCGATTGTTATCCCTGCAGCAGACAAGCATTAGAATAATTTGCATATATATGAGTAAAACTTAAGGGTTCATCTTTGCATCAAACGGTTAGGCTAGCAAGAAGGAAATTCTAGCATGCGACCTAACTACATGATGGTCCCCGAGCTTTACTCCTCAGGATTAGCTATTGGGATGTACAAGACTATCTCACTAATAGACTTAGCACCCCATGATCGTGAGGATGTACAAGCCTCAGGGTGCTCTGTCCTCTCCTAGGCCGAACGATTTTCAGTGCCCCAGGAACCGATCGAGAGGTTACGCCTTGTGCAAAAATTGTCCAGACCAATGCATGAATGCAACTTCTATCAAATAAAAATACTATTATGCACAATTGAACAATGAGCACACATTTTTATCTTTTCTGCTTCTTTTCATATTGATCGCGGCCAAACCATAAGAGGTTTCTATACCTTTTTTCTGTTGCGCAGCATATGAGTAAGGAACATGTAACCATTCAGCATGGGACAAGTAAAGCAGCAATTCTATATATTTCAGCATATAGTTCTTCTTTTATCTCATCTTGTTATGGTGGTATCATTAAACATAGGAACATGCAACTTGAGTGGACTAGGGATGTCATGTCCCGCTCCCAGAATACTGGGTAAATACGAGGACTGACATGGCCAACCACACCTTGCAGAATATCGAAGTAAGCCACAATGTGCTAAGGTTATCTTGAAGACAAATGGGTGGACTCTAGCATGCTATAACGTAAGTTCTAAGGCCGATAATTCCTAGTATCTCAATCCATCAACAATAATTTCAAGAGTATACATGAAAGTAAAGAGGCATCCCAAATTACATGTCATATATGATCATGAAGCTAGTGAATACAAAATGATGCACTAGCAAAGTATAATTATACATGGTCAAATATACCAGCCATGGTCTAATATATACATCATGTTGACCAAAGTTAGAGGAGTAATCTCAGAATAAAAGGGCTAATACTAGCCCTTGTAATGCCCCATTCCCCCTATTCGGGGAGCGCGGCCAAGAAATACTTACGACCGTCCGAACGGGACAGATTGAATCAAGATCCTTTCCTCGTTATGGATTAGTTTCTTCGGAATCAGGTCCCATATTCAACGGATCGTGCCTCAAGAAAGGACTCGACGGCAGAGTCAAGAGGGGCCTTTCCATTGTGCTGGTTTTCTTGCCCGTTTTTGTGCCGTTTAGTTGCTTTCTTGTTGGTTTTATGACTTGCGTTTTCTTGAACGGTTTTGATGGATTTTATTGCTTTCGTTCTTTGGATCTCGCAATTTCATATCGAACCTCGGAGACCGTAGCAGGAGATATTGATTATCTGTTGGTGCGTGCAGGTGATCGGGTAGACGACGCACGGACGGAGTCTTAAAGTTCTCCCTTCCTCTCCTAGTTCTCCAACTTGTAAGTGACTTTATTTCGATTAGCACCCTTCTGCCAAATCTTCACTCTAAATAATAATTGAATCATTATGCATTCCGCTCCAACGATATCATAATAAGAATAAAACTGAGTCAAGAGGAAGATGAGTTAGACTTGAAACACTTGAAATGCTTGTCACTTAGAATGCTCAAACGATCTCATTGATGCGTGCTTGTCCGCTTGCATTTATATATTCATGTTCAGTTGTAGCTAGAACTTATTCTATATAACTGTACGGATGTATTGTGCAACTATATTAAAATGCAATCACTTGGACAGGAAGACTATGCCAATGCACTATGCTAAAGTAGATGTATACATTCTTATGGTTTGAATGCTTTATCTATTGATTTAGTGTAAATGCGTAGTTCGGTCGGACAACTTGTGCACAAGGTTTAGTTCCTGCGAACGGCGCCTGGGGCACTGGGGCCGATTCGTTCCGGGCGGAACTCGGATAGCTACGCTAGCAAGACTAGTACGGGTAAGGCGGGGGAGACCTTGTAGCGGGGCTTGCTACCTGAGCTGCAAGGGTCACCGCTTACTGTAGCTATTGTCCACGGTGGCAATGATATGCCATATCCCAATGTACATATATTTTTGCATTTGCTTGCTCAACTAATGATGTCTTCATGGCAGGGAAGGATATGGTAAGTGTTATGCAGGCAGTTCAGACGGGAAGGTAAAAGTTACCTAACGGTAGCACGTTTGTTCCGTAAATCGAATATATTCAATGCTTGCATGTAAATTGAACTAAGGCAAGATAGAAAGACCACAATAATATTGCATGTTTCATATGAACAAACTTGGATTTGGTTAGTTGGTTTAGCTCACCCTCACCAGTACTTTTCATAGTACTGACCCTCGTTGCAGCAGGTTCCCCGAGCCCGAGCGACGCGGCGAGGAGCTGAAGCTTCTTCCTTCTCCAACCAGTCCAGGATCTGACGCATTCTTTTCGTGACTTTTGAAGCTTGTACAAAGCACTTGGAGCAAGCGTAACCCTTATATGCGGCTCCGTGGAAAGGCGATAGCTTCGCCAGCAGGTGTCTATAATGTCTTTTGAAATTTTAATAAAAGGATGTGATGTATAGGAATGGCTATCTCATTTTGTATCCAAGTTGTAAGCCCGTGTGGCATCCTTCTCGTTTTGGATCAAGAGTCTGTAAACAGATATTTATTATCAATAAAGAAAACTTTTCTATGCCTCAATGTGTGTTATCTTATTTGCGTACTCTGTTGCATATGTTCTAAATATCATCATTATGCCAAGGCCTAGTGCATGCGCGCCCTACGCGTGCATGGCATCACGCCCGGGGGACGATTATCGATTGGGCGAAATCGGGGCATGACATAGTGGTATCAGAGCAAAGCTTCAGATCCTTTGATCTCGAGTCGAAAAGTTTTCCTAAAATGACCCTGTCCCGTCCGAGTAAACTCTTGAAATCAATTGGTGCAAAATGAGATGTGTTCCATACAGTAAGTCCGTAATACTCTATGAGACTGATATAAGTTACTTGTCTAGCAGGAATGGCTCAAACCCAAGCAACATGCCAAGTTGATGCAAGTACTTCAGGCACTTCGGCTAGTTCCGAGAGCCAGCGGCCAGCGCCCTCCGTCGATCCGGTTGAACGAATGATGCAAATGCTGGAAGCACAACAGAAGAGGGATGAGGCCCGACAGGACAAGTTCAAGAAAAATCTAGAGGCTCAATTTGAGATCCAGCAGAAGCAGGTGGATGCTCTACAACAAATTGTTCAGACCTTGGCTTCTAACCATTCCGCAACAACAATAACAGAACCGGTGGAGCCAGCGACAGATGAAGTCATAGTGCCTCAGAATGCAAAGAAGAAGGATGTGACTGCCTTCGACTTTGCTGACTTCAAGAAGGTCTGCAATACGTCCTTCCAAGAGACGGAGGATCCGGTCATGGCATTAGATTGGTTGGCCGAGTTGGAAGACCACTTTAAGCTTTTAGAAGTACCCGATGACAAACGAGTCGCCTGTGCCCAACTCCAGCTTCGGATGAACGTGCACGATTGATGGGATATACACCGAAGATCGCTCTTTACTGGTGATGATGGCGAGACGATCCCTTGGTCCACCTTCCGTGGCACATTCGAAGAAGAATTTATCCCCCCACCCATTCGTCGTCAGAAAGAGAACGATTTCGTGCGACTGCAACAAGGAACAATGACGGTGAAGCAGTATGCCGCATAATTCAACCGGTTGGCAAAGTTTGCTAGTTCTTACCTGCCCAATGCAGCAAGCCGAGCCAGGCGATTTGAAGGCGGCCTACGACCTTCCATTCACGCGCACGTAGTCGCTCCGTAATATGAGACAATGAGGGAAGTCCTCAACCATGCCCTTGTCCTGGAGCCGCAATATGCTTCTACTACCGCAGGCGCTGTGCAACATTCTCATCACAAGCGCCAAGGTAACACAGGAGGAAACAACGCTAACAAGCGTCCAAATCATGGCGGCAACCAGGGCAACAATCAGGGGGGAAACCAAGGGCAGCGCTGTGCAAAATGCAACCGTACAGGGCACCAGGCTAGCGAATGTCGAAATCAGGGATGCTTTAACTGTGGTCGGCTGGGCCATTATGCTCGTGACTGTCTTGATCGCCCCAACCGAGTCCCTCAGCGCTGTACAGAACAGCAAAATTCAGTTCAGGGACCCCAAGCGAATCGGGCTGCCCAGCAACAAGAGCGTCGTCCGAACACTGGGGGCCGGGTCTATGCATTGACGAGGGACGAGGTGCTTGCCTCGAATACCGTAGTGTCAGGTATGTTGCTATTCAATAATGTTCCTGCACGAGTATTATTTGATTCAGGTGCTACCCACAGTTTTATGTCAACAAACTTTGCTAGGGAACGTAGATTCATTCAAACCCCGTTAGGCCTAAGGCTTAGCGTCAGTACTCTGTCAGGCATAAGCTTGCCTGCCGATTCAGTTTGTCGAGATGGCTTCATTTGCATCGGAGGGAGGAAAATTGTCACTTGATGCGATAGTTCTAGACATAAGGGACTACGACATCATTCTGGGAATGGATTGGCTTGGCTCTTGTTCAGCTACTATCGATTGTGCGGAGAAGAAAATCATGTTTCGTCTTCCTGGCGAGACCAAATTTTGTTATTCGTGCAGTCCACAGTCGAAAGCGTCATATGCCTGCATGGTGATATCAGCAATGTCTGCTCGACGGATGATTCACTCCGGCTGCGTAGGGTACTTGGCTTCCGTTCGAGACACTAGGCAAGATTGCGCAAACGTTGAGTCCATTCCCATTATGGCGGATTTTCCTGATGTGTTCCCCGACGAGTTGCCCGGTATGCCGCCCGATCGAGAGACAGAGTTCACTATCGACACATTTCCAGGAACCCAACCCATTTCCAAACCTCCGTATCGAATGGCACCGATAGAACTAAAAGAGTTGAAAATTCAGCTGCAGGAACTGCTTGATCATAGGTATATCAGGCCTAGTATGTCTCCATGGGGTGCACCGGTACTGTTCGTTAAGAAGAAGGACGGCTCGATGCGACTTTGCATCGACTATCGGGAATTAAACAAAGCAACTGTCCGCAACAAATATCCTCTCCCCAAGATAGATGATCTTTTTGATCAGTTATAAGCTGCCACAGTGTTCTCAAAAATTGATCTCCGTTTGGGTTACCATCAGCTCAAAATTAAGTCGGACGACGTACCGAAGTCAGCCTTTCGCACTCGCTACGGTCACTATGAGTTTTTGGCAATGCCGTTCGGTTTGACCAATGCCCCTGCCGCCTTTATGGGTTTGATGAACCAAGTATTTCGGCCATACCTCGATCGATTTGTAGTAGTGTTCATTGATGATATCTTGGTGTATTCGAAGAATGGGGCAGAGCATGCAGAGCACTTGCGGACCGTGCTATAAACCCTTCGAGACAACAAGTTGTATGCGAAACTGAGAAAGTGCAAATTTTGGCTGAGCAGTATATTTTTCCTAGGGCACATCATTTCTGCGGGAGGCATTTCAGTCGATCCGAAGAAGGTGGAGGCCATTGTCAAGTGGAAGCGACCTGCATCCGTTAGTGAAATTCGAAGCTTTCTCGGGTTAGCGGGCTACTACAGACGGTTCGTAAAGGATTTTTCCAAGCTTGCCTCACCTCTGACTCGCCTCACACAGAAGGGAGTCATGTTTGAGTGGTCCGCCGACTGCGAAGCATCGTTTGCTGAGTTAAAGCAGCGCCTCACTTCTGCCCCGTTACTTGCACTACCGGACGAGACTTCGGGATTCCAAATCTTTAGTGACGCTTCTGGGCAGGGCTTAGGGTGTGTACTTATGCAGCAAGACAGAGTGATAGCCTATGCATCCAGACTGCTGAGAAAGCATGAGAAGAATTATCCCACGCATGATCTGAAACTGGAAGCAATTGTGTTCGGGTTGAAATTGTGGCGACACTACCTTTATGGGGTGCCTTGCCGAATTTACACCGATCACAAGAGTTTAAAGTACTTATTCACCCAAGCAGATCTAAACCTACGACAGCGGCGTTGGCTAGAATTGATAAAAGATTACGATTTAACGATAGACTACACACCCGACAAGGAAAATGTGGTAGCGGATGCGTTGAGTCGGGTCTTTGTGGGATCTCTGTCCGTCGATCGCAGGTTACAAAGGGAGTTAGAAGAAATGGGCATCGAACTCAGAATTCGTTATCCCGGCACGTAGGTTGCTCAGATGCGATTTGTACCCAACCTGATAGAGAGAATCACATCTACTCAAAGAGACGACCCATTCCTCCGGAAAATGCGAGAGCAGGTTCAAGCGGGGAAGGCGAAAGACTTTGCAGTAGATGAGAATGGGGTGTTGCGAGTGAAGGGAAGGCTATGCGTCCCCAATGATTCAGAACTCAGAAAGGAAATCCTCATGGAAGCACATTATGCAGCCTACGCGATCCATCCCGGGAGCACGAAAATGTATAAGAACCTTCGTACTGTCTTCTGGTGGCACGGCATGAAGAAAGAAGTAGCACTCTTTGTGTCACAATGCATAACCTGTCAGAGGGTGAAAGCAGAGCATCAGAGGCCGGGCGGAGAAATGCAAAATTTTGCTATCCCGGAATGAAAGTGGGAGCACATCAATATAAACTTTATTGTTGGTCTGCCAAGGACGCAACGGGAGAACGACGCAATCTGGGTTATCGTCGACCGGTTAACCAAGTCTGCACACTTTATTGCTATTAAAAGTACTTGGGGGCACCGATCGCCTTGTCCAGACATACCTTGACGAGATAGTCCGGCTGCACGAAGTGCCAGTTTCCATAGTATCAGATCGGGACGGACGGTTCATCTCACATTTTTGGGCAAGCCTTCAGTCATCGATGGGGACCAAGTTGAAATTCAGCTCAGCCTACCATCCTCAAACAGATGGACAGGCAGAACGGGTGAATCAGGTACTAGAAGATATGCTGCGCCTCTGCGTAATTGATTCCAAGTCAAGTTGGGACGTCAACCTGCCGCTAGTCGAATTTGCTTACAACAACAGTTATCAGTCTAGCATCCAGATGGCTCCGTATGAGGCACTGTATGGGCGAAAGTATATGTCACCAATCTGCTGGGATGAAGTTGGGGAGAGGCAAATCCTTGGGCCGGAACTGGTTGAACAAACAGTGCAAAAGGTTTGGCTGATTCGAGAACGGTTAAAAGTAGCACAAAGTCGACAAAAGAGCTATGCCGATGCTCGTCGCCACCCTCTTGAATTTCTAGAGGGGGACCATGTGTTCCTAAAAGTCTCGCCCATGCGTGGTGTGACGAGAATCGGGATAAAAGGAAAGTTAAGTCCGAGATTTGTTGGGCCGTTTGAAATTCTGAGACGTGTGACTTCAGTTGCTTACCAAATTGCATTGCCGCCAGTACTATCTGTCACGCCCCAGTCCCAAAATATATGGAACCAGGCCACGTGGCATTGGCCAGCTGACACGACTCCGAGGATATCCCAATTTAATGGATCCTGACGAAGCGTGCTACGCTGTCCTAAATCTAACAAGTCTAATATCAACAACAGGCAATGTCTAATCTCATCCACGGATAACAAGTAAATACTGAAATGAAAGACTGGAATATAAGAAACATAGTCGACTGACATAGTACAACTGAATATGTCCGGTGGGAACAAACCCACTACAAATGATGGAAATAATGTACTGATAGTCTGAAATAAGAGTACTGAATGTCTGAAATGAAAGTACTGATAAGGAGAGACTGGAGCAACATCTAACTAGGTAAGGAGCTCCAGTCATAGGCGGGAGGCCTACCAATCGGATCAGGGGTACTCTGATGGAAGGACCTCTAGCTCCTCGTCCAGAGCAAACCTTGTCACCACACCTGGCCCGTAAACTGTGGAATAATAGGCCTCGTCCAGATCTGGAAGATAACCAGGTCCTCAGAGGGACGTAACAAGATACAATATACAAGCCAGAGATAGTACTGAATAAAATAAAATGTAAGGGTGTGCTAACCATCTAAGTGAATGCAATGTAAGGACAACTTCAGAACGTATAGGTAGGCGTAGGCATAACGTCCAACGTCCTCTAGAGTGTGGTATCTGTAACGTCCATCATTCCGAAGAATGAGGTATCTGTATATATATAACGTCCACACTCTAAGGGACGTGGTATCTGCAATGTATATACGTCCGTAACACTCCGAAGAGCGCGGTATCTGAATATAGGGAGTCACCGGGTCTGTGGTTCCTCTGGATACCACGGAGTCCGATGGGGGTATCCCATACGTTTGTCAGTTGTCCTTCCCGCCCAATGTAGATACGCAAGTCGAATACACGACCTGGGTGTACCGTATCTAGATGCCAAGTCTCAACTAAACTATTACTCTAGACTACATGCTAGTCCGTGATGCTAGTCGTACGTACCGATAGCGAATCGGGTACGCGGACCCGCATCCCAATATGGGAGTACCATAGTGATACGTGTAGGTATCACGGTCTAAGAGAATATCAAAATACCCTCACAGATAGGTGAGTCAGCTAGCATCTAGGTCTAGTACACTAATCATCGACATAATGTCAACTGCATCCGAGGCAATCTCGGACACACACAGTTTATACATAATTGAAACATTTATCATTTAATTTTTAAGCAGTAAATCAGCAAGGTATACTTGCCTGCCCCGGGTAGCTGCGAAATCCAAAACCCTGCTCCTGATGCCTCTGCAGTAGTGTCCAGCAATCCTATATAGTATATAGTAATGTCCAAGTTAGTCGCTACGATAGCACGACTAGGACACACTGTCCGTATCTACAACTGACACAGGGTCGGGGCTATGTGTATATATAGCTAACACTAGTATTTATATACACATTAATACATATTAAAAATATATTAAATAGAATATTTGTTTATTAGCACAAAATAGTACTTATGTATAAATTTGTATATCCACATATTAAAATATATGTACAACTGGGTAATATCATAAATACATATACATATAAATACATATATATATTCAGAAATAAATTTTGTATAGGTACAAAGATACTTGTACTTATTTTAAATATAATATCATACAAAAATACACGCTACTACAATATTTATTTATATATCAAAATACACATATATTATATATACACATATGTATATCTATATATATTTATATACATGTATATATTTATATACATATAGAGACTTAATACTTATAAGCATTTATATATAAAATATATTATATATATTTTTAAATTCCAGAAATGTATTTAGACATAATAATTTATATACAAAAAAAAAAATACACATACATACATACATACATACATACATACATACATAAATACATACTTACACACATACATATTTAATATGAAAAATATATAGTATTATTTCTATACTAAATCACAGTATTTTTATATTTAAAATATGGTTTTAAATACTGTACAATATACATACATACGTACATATACTCATATATACATATATATATATATATATGTATATACATACATACGTACATACATACTTACATACACATTCATATATATTATAAATACATTAAAGGATTATGTAAATATATATTATAAAAATTTACAGGGAATATATATAATTATATATACAGTTAAATAAATAATATACAATATATATATTAGCATACGTATTTAAATACGAAACAATACGAAACTATACGACGTTTGTATATCTAAACTTGCAGCTGATTTTTCATGCACAAAATGCAATATATTTACATAAAATAATATACCTAGACGTTCGTCGGATCGAGGGGGACGAGCGGGTCAGTCGTCGCCGGCGGGGGTGGCCGGGCGGCGCTCCGGCGAGGCTCAGGGACGTCGCGGTCAACAGCAGCCGGTCTGGAATAGTTGACGCTGCGGCCTCGATTACTCCCTGGTGCGTCGACGACGGCGGTTAAAATTTGGTGGGGTGGTGGAGGACAGGCTGGGGGAGGTGTCAGCCAAATTTGGTGGCCGGAGACGCGTCGGTGGCGGAGCACTCGGCTGCGGGGTGGTCGGCTCGAGGGAGTTGGCTGTGCGGGTGATGAACGGTACGGGCGGTCGTGCGGGCTACTCCGGCGACGTGGGGGCCGGAGCTTCTGGTGGGAGGTCGAGTGGGGACTGGCGACGGTGGTCGTCGGGTATGGCGGTGGTTGGTGGCCGCTGGTGGTGGTGGTGGAGCTCGGGGTGAGGGAGTTGGGGTCGGGCTGGTGTGAGGTTGGGTTGGGATTTAGATATTTCAGTTTAGGTTTTTGATTCATTTAATGAGTGAAAACCAACTATATGTAGGAGAGAGAGTGTGGGGAGGCTGCCTAGGGATTAGGGCCGGCTGGGTGAATTTTTTTGGGGAGTGGGGTGGCTCATCAAGATGTGTGGAGGGCTAGGAATAGGCTAATTTGAATGTAGGGCCAAGATTGGTTCCCAAAAAGGGGGTGCAAGTACATGCAAAATGGGGGGAAAAACCAATGCCTACGGTTTGTCATTTCATGCTTTTCTCCATGATGGTTTGGGCCAATGAGAGGGGGACACCACATTGCAATTTTGCAATTTAGCCCCTGAATAAATTGGTATTTGCACAATAACTAGGATTGGGGATTTAATGCAAACAAACACCATGTTTGGTGTTCCTCATTGGTCGATGAGGGTGTTTGGTGTTTTGTATGAGGCTAGTGGTTATGGATGTGGGCTTAGGTTGGATTTGGGTCCAATACAAATTAGGTTGGGTAGCCACATTAATTATTTCATAATTAATGTAACGGCGTTTTCTAATTTAATTTAATTAAAAACCGGGAGTCTGAATTTGGTTGGACAAGGGTCCTTGGTGTAGTAGGCTCAGTGTACAATGTCATCGTGGTCTGGGTTGGTCAAAACTGATTGAGGTTGGGTCTCAATTCCGATTGGAACGGACAACGAACGTAATTACGCAAATTTAATAATTCGCGCGCGGACGTTTGTAACGACTTTTGTGCGCCTAAAATCTGGCACAAAAATCGATATCCGGGGTTTGTTCCTGATTTAATATGATGGGTTTACGTGTCTAGGTCAGATACGTGGAATTGGTTTAGGGCAACAGCTAAGGTAGTGTCCTAAATATCGGGACAACGGTAAGGTGTCCTAAGCGATAAAACACTGCACAAATAAATAATAAATAATAAATAAACTAAATAGGACCACAAATAACCCTAATCTCGTTATCTAAATTAATAAATATAAATTTTTGGTCTAGGGGGTTTATAATCTACCCAACTTATAAGAATTTCGTCCTCGAAATTAAAATAGACACATAATATCTATAAATTATCAAGCAATGCAACGAACATACCTAGGACCGGTGGAGTCTATCGACATACTGGGAACACTCCTGAGCCAGATGTCGGGTTGATCCGCATCTCAGGCACAGTCCTAGTCTTTTTCTGCATTCCTTCTGGATATGTCCCTTCTTTCTGCAATAGTGACATATCGGCAGCTCTCTATGCGGATACGGCACAATCCTCTGTTGCGTCTGTACTCCTGGATGCCGGATCGGTCCTCCTGCTCCGGGGTGGACTCTGGATGGTACGTTCATGCTGGAATGTCTCGCTCCTCCGTCTATGGCTTCCTGGATCCTTGCCTCTGATAGAACTTCTTCATAAGAGATCCTCGCCTGAGTAGAGGTATACCTCTGAAACTCGAAGGAAAGGCCGTGATGGAATCTCCTGGCGTTCGCTAGATCTGCCATCAAGCTCCGTCTCAAGGTCTCAGTCTGATGCCACTGCGCATGCATCATAGTCTGGAATAACTGCAACATCTGGTGCTGTCCCTCCGCTGGTGACATCTGGGGTGGAAATAGCGGAGGTGATGGTAGTGGTATCTCCGGCTGCCTCATCGGTGTCTCCTCGGGTGCCGGCCTCTCGTACTGCGGCATCGGTGTCGCCCTCGAGGTCTGCCCCTCGAAGTACTGCCTCGGGATCGTCTGCGATGTCTGGCCCTCTGGCTGCCGCGTCCTCTCGTCGGGAGAGATCTGATGCCAGTGCATCATCGGGGCCTGGGGGATCACCGGTGCCTGTAGTTGAAGTTGCTCTCCGGGTGGTCCCTGGGACGTCTCCTCTCTCGGTGCGATGGAGGATGGCACTATGGCTCCGCATGCCTCGCATCCACTGCGCAAGTTCATCCCGCCGCAAGTGATGGAACTACATTAAAAGAGTACGGAAATCAAACAGGATGCAGATATTCAAATAATTAGATACGAAAGAGGTTCAAAGGCGATGATCAAGTGGATGAGACCTAGTAATTTATCCTATTGCAGGCTCGCTAGGCATGTTACCATACCACAAGCGATAAACATGACCTGCATGGGCCACCACTAAAACCATGTCACGCCCCAGTCCCAAAATATATGGAACCAGGCCACGTGGCATTGGCCAGCTGACACGACTCCGAGGATATCCCAATTTAATGGATCCTGACGAAGCGTGCTACGCTGTCCTAAATCTAACAAGTCTAATATCAACAACAGGCAATGTCTAATCTCATCCACGGATAACAAGTAAATACTGAAATGAAAGACTGGAATATAAGAAACATAGTCGACTGACATAGTACAACTGAATATGTCCGGTGGGAACAAACCCACTACAAATGATGGAAATAATGTACTGATAGTCTAAAATAAGAGTACTGAATGTCTGAAATGAAAGTACTGATAAGGAGAGACTGGAGCAACATCTAACTAGGTAAGGAGCTCCAGTCATAGGCGGGAGGCCTACCAATCGGATCAGGGGTACTCTGATGGAAGGACCTCTAGCTCCTCGTCCAGAGCAAACCTTGTCACCACACCTGGCCCGTAAACTGTGGAATAATAGGCATCGTCCAGATCTGGAAGATAACCAGGTCCTCAGAGGGACGTAACAAGATACAATATACAAGCCAGAGATAGTACTGAATAAAATAAAATGTAAGGGTGTGCTAACCATCTAAGTGAATGCAATGTAAGGACAACTTCAGAACGTATAGGTAGGCGTAGGCATAACGTCCAACGTCCTCTAGAGTGTGGTATCTGTAACGTCCATCATTCCGAAGAATGAGGTATCTGTATATATATAACGTCCACACTCTAAGGGACGTGGTATCTGCAATGTATATACGTCCGTAACACTCCGAAGAGCGCGGTATCTGAATATAGGGAGTCACCGGGTCTGTGGTTCCTCTGGATACCACGGAGTCCGATGGGGGTATCCCATACGTTTGTCAGTTGTCCTTCCCGCCCAATGTAGATACGCAAGTCGAATACACGACCTGGGTGTACCGTATCTAGATGCCAAGTCTCAACTAAACTATTACTCTAGACTACATGCTAGTCCGTGATGCTAGTCGTACGTACCGATAGCGAATCGGGTACGCGGACCCGCATCCCAATATGGGAGTACCATAGTGATACGTGTAGGTGTCACGGTCTAAGAGAATATCAAAATACCCTCACAGATAGGTGAGTCAGCTAGCATCTAGGTCTAGTACACTAATCATCGACATAATGTCAACTGCATCCGAGGCAATCTCGGACACACACAGTTTATACATAATTGAAACATTTATCATTTAATTTTTAAGCAGTAAATCAGCAAGGTATACTTGCCTGCCCCGGGTAGCTGCGAAATCCAAAACCCTGCTCCTGATGCCTCTGCAGTAGTGTCCAGCAATCCTATATAGTATATAGTAATGTCCAAGTTAGTCGCTACGATAGCACGACTAGGACACACTGTCCGTATCTACAACTGACACAGGGTCGGGGCTATGTGTATATATAGCTAACACTAGTATTTATATACACATTAATACATATTAAAAATATATTAAATAGAATATTTGTTTATTAGCACAAAATAGTACTTATGTATAAATTTGTATATCCACATATTAAAATATATGTACAACTGGGTAATATCATAAATACATATACATATAAATACATATATATATTCAGAAATAAATTTTGTATAGGTACAAAGATACTTGTACTTATTTTAAATATAATATCATACAAAAATACACGCTACTACAATATTTATTTATATATCAAAATACACATATATTATATATACACATATGTATATCTATATATATTTATATACATGTATATATTTATATACATATAGAGACTTAATACTTATAAGCATTTACATATAAAATATATTATATATATTTTTAAATTCCAGAAATGTATTTAGACATAATAATTTATATACAAAAAAAAAAATACACATACATACATACATACATACATACATACATACATACATACATACATACATACATACATACATAAATACATACTTACACACATACATATTTAATATGAAAAATATATAGTATTATTTCTATACTAAATCACAGTATTTTTATATTTAAAATATGGTTTTAAATACTGTACAATATACATACATACGTACATATACTCATATATACATATATATATATATGTATATACATACATACGTACATACATACTTACATACACATTCATATATATTATAAATACATTAAAGGATTATGTAAATATATATTATAAAAATTTACAGGGAATATATATAATTATATATACAGTTAAATAAATAATATACAATATATATATTAGCATACGTATTTAAATACGAAACAATACGAAACTATACGACGTTTGTATATCTAAACTTGCAGCTGATTTTTCATGCACAAAATGCAATATATTTACATAAAATAATATACCTAGACGTTCGTCGGATCGAGGGGGACGAGCGGGTCAGTCGTCGCCGGCGGGGGTGGCCGGGCGGCGCTCCGGCGAGGTTCAGGGACGTCGCGGTCAACAGCAGCCGGTCTGGAACAGTTGACGCTGCGGCCTCGATTACTCCCTGGTGCGTCGACGGCGGCGGTTGAAATTTGGTGGGGTGGTGGAGGACAGGCTGGGGGAGGTGTCAGCCAAATTTGGTGGCCGAAGACGCGTCGGTGGCGGAGCACTCGGCTGCGGGGTGGTCGGCTCGAGGGAGTTGGCTGTGCGGGTGATGAACGGTGCGGGCGGTCGTGCGGGCTACTCCGGCGACGTGGGGGCCGGAGCTTCTGGTGGGAGGTCGAGTGGGGACTGGCGACGGTGGTCGTCGGGTATGGCGGTGGTTGGTGGCCGCTGGTGGTGGTGGTGGAGCTCGGGGTGAGGGAGTTGGGGTCGGGCTGGTGTGAGGTTGGGTTGGGATTTAGATATTTCAGTTTAGGTTTTTGATTCATTTAATGAGTGAAAACCAACTATATGTAGGAGAGAGAGTGTGGGGAGGCTGCCTAGGGATTAGGGCCGGCTGGGTGAATTTTTTTGGGGAGTGGGGTGGCTCATCAAGATGTGTGGAGGGCTAGGAATAGGCTAATTTGAATGTAGGGCCAAGATTGGTTCCCAAAAAGGGGGTACAAGTACATGCAAAATGGGGGGAAAAACCAATGCCTACGGTTTGTCATTTCATGCTTTTCTCCATGATGGTTTGGGCCAATGAGAGGGGGACACCACATTGCAATTTTGCAATTTAGCCCCTGAATAAATTGGTATTTGCACAATAACTAGGATTGGGGATTTAATGCAAACAAACACCATGTTTGGTGTTCCTCATTGGTCGATGAGGGTGTTTGGTGTTTTGTATGAGGCTAGTGGTTATGGATGTGGGCTTAGGTTGGATTTGGGTCCAATACAAATTAGGTTGGGTAGCCACATTAATTATTTCATAATTAATGTAACGGCGTTTTCTAATTTAATTTAATTAAAAACCGGGAGTCTAAATTTGGTTGGACAAGGGTCCTTGGTGTAGTAGGCTCAGTGTACAATGTCATCGTGGTCTGGGTTGGTCAAAACTGATTGAGGTTGGGTCTCAATTCCGATTGGAACGGACAACGAACGTAATTACGCAAATTTAATAATTCGCGCGCGGACGTTTGTAACGACTTTTGTGCGCCTAAAATCTGGCACAAAAATCGATATCCGGGGTTTGTTCCTGATTTAATATGATGGGTTTACGTGTCTAGGTCAGATACGTGGAATTGGTTTAGGGCAACAGCTAAGGTAGTGTCCTAAATATCGGGACAACGGTAAGGTGTCCTAAGCGATAAAACACTGCACAAATAAATAATAAATAATAAATAAACTAAATAGGACCACAAATAACCCTAATCTCATTATCTAAATTAATAAATATAAATTTTTGGTCTAGGGGGTTTACACTATCAGATATACACGACATTTTTTATGTGTCTCAGCTTAGAAAATATGTGCACGACCTGAACCATGTGGTAGACTTTGGTCAGTTAGATCTGCAGGCGGTCTTGTCGTACGCCGAAGAACCCGTACAGATCTTGGAACGTAAGAAAAAGCAGTTAAAGAATCGGGCAGTATCGTTAGTGCGCGTACTGTGGCGGAACCACGCGGTCGAAGAATCAACGTGGGAACTCGAATCTGTTATGAGGGAAAGGTTTCCTTCATTATTCCTTAGGGGTAGGTTCTATTCCTAAGTTTTGGGACGAAACTTTCTTTTGGATGGTTATGATGTAATGCCCCGTTCCCCCTATTCGGGAGCGCGGCCAAGAAATACTTAAGACCGTCCGAACAGGACAGATTGAATCAACATCCTTTCCTCATTATGGATTGATTTCTTCGGAATCAGGTCCCATATTCAACGGATCGTGCCTCAAGAAAGGACTCGGCAACATCCTTTCCTCGTTATGGATTGATTTCTTCGGAATCAGGTCCCATATTCAACGGATCGTGCCTCAAGGAAGGACTCGGCGGCAGATTCGAGAGGGGCCTTTCCGTTGCGCTGGTTTCCTTGCCCGTTTTTGTGCCGTTTAGTTGCTTTCTTGTTGGTTTTATGACTTGCATTTTCTTGAACGGTTTCGATGGATTTCATTGCTTTCGTTCTTAGAATCTCGCAATTTCATATCGAACCTCGGAGACCGTAGCAGGAGATATTGATCATCTGTTGGTGCGTGCAGGTGATCGGGTAGACGACACACGCGCAGAGTCTTAAAGTTCTCCCTTCCTCTCCTAGTTCTCCAACTTGTGAGTGGCTTTATTTCGATTAGCACCCTTCTGCCAAGTCTTCACTCTAAATAATAATTGACTCATTATGCATTCTGCTCCAACGATATCATAATAAGAATAAAACTGAGTCAAGAGGAAGATGAGTTAGACTTGAAACACTTGAAATGCTTGTCACTTAGAATGCTCAAACGATCTCATTGATGATGCTTGTCCGCTATGCATTTATATATTCATGTTCAGTTGTAGCTAGAACTTATTCTATATAACTATACAGATGTATTGTGCAACTATATTGAAATACAATCACTTGGACAGGAAGACTATGCCAATACACTATGCTAAAGTAGATGTATACATTCTTATGGTTTGAATGCTTTATCTATTGATTTAGTGTAAATGCGTAGTTTGGTCGGACAACTTGTGCACAAGGTTTAGTTCCTGCGAACGGCGCCTGGGGCACTGGGGCCGATTCGTTCCGGACGGAACTCGGATAGCTACGCTAGCAAGACTAGCACGGGTAAGGCGGGGGAGATCTTGTAGCGGGGCTTGCTACCCGAGCTGCAAGGGTCACCGCTTACTATAGCTATTGTCCACGGTGGCAATGATATGCCATGACCCAATGTATATATATTTCTTCATTTGCTTGCTCAACTAATGGTGTCTTCGTGGCAGGGAAGGATATGGTAAGTGTTATGCAAGCAGTTCAGACGGGAAGATAAAAGTTGCCTAACGGTAGCACGTTTGTTCCATAAATCGAATATATTCAATGCTTGCATATAAATTGAACTAAGGCAAGATAGAAAGACCATAATAATATTGCATGTTTTATATGAACAAACTTGGATTTGGTTAGTTGGGTTAGCTCGCCCTCACCAGTACTTTTCATAGTACTGACCCTCGTTGCAGCAGGTTCCCCGAGCCCGAGCGACGCGGCGAGGAGCTAAAGCTTCTTCCTTCTCCAACCAGTCCATGATCTGACGCATTCTGTTCGTGACTTTTAAAGCTTGTACAAAGCACTTGGAGCAAGCGCAACCCTTATATGCAGCTCCGTGGCAAGGCGATAGCTTCGCCAGCATGTGTCTATAATGTCTTTTAAAGTTTTAGTAAAATGATGTGATGTATAGGAACGACTATCTCATTTTGTATCCAAGTTGTAAGCCCATGTGGCATCCTTCTCGTTTTGGGTCAAGAGTCTGTAAACAGATGTTTATTATCAATAAAGGAAACTTTTCTATGCCTCAATGTGTGTTATCTTATTTGCGTACTCTGTTGCATATGTTCTAAAGATCATCATTATGCCTAGGCCTAGTGCACGCGTGCCCTACACGTGCACGGTATCACGCCCGGAGGACCATTATCGATTGGGCAAAATTGGGGCATGAAAGCCCTTGCTAAACACCACATAACGAGATAACACTACGAGGGGTAGAAGAAGGAACCCCACTCGCAAGTTTTGGCTGCAGTCCTACGAGTGCGAGCCATCTAGCTGGAAGTATGGTGGATCTTATGTCTCCTCAGGATAATCTGTCCAAACAAAACCAGTGAGGTCAGAACCCCAAGCAATAAAGGAGCTTAAGGTGTCAACCAAAACAACAAATTAGTAGAAATAAGAGACAAACGAATAACTAAATAAATACGGGTTAGAATTTGTACGGTACAAATATACTTGTCTCGATAAAATAACTATAAGAAATTGTGCACTGATAACAAACTAACTATAAAGATAGATAAGGCGACTAGCGACAAGAGGGCATAGGAACTACTCTGGATCAGGACCACAATCCTTAAACCAAATAAGGATGGGGGTTGCAGACATTCACCCGAGCAAAACTTTGTACTCTAACCATGCGCCGAAAGAAAATAGAATATAACATGACGAGCTAGATGAATATAAAAACATTCATATCACGGCCAAACATGTCTACGGCTTGCTATAATTAACTAACTAGGGTTATCACAAACATATTTACTAACAAATATATGTTTTGAAGAATATCGCTACCACCGACACTGCAGTCAACCCAGATGGCCAAGGGTACGCTAGTCTAGTACTTATAGTGCACATCACAAACAATGATGGATAAAGAACTAAAGCAGATAACTGATAGCATAACACAACATAATGTAGGCATAAGCTAGTTTTGGTAAACATAAACTGATTTTGTAAACATAAACTGGTTTGGTAAACATAAACTGGTTTTGTAAACGTAACTTATCTGTAAATTATCTTGTAACATAAACTGAAACTGAAACATATACTGGAATGCATATACCAAAATACATAATGTTATGAACTACGACTCAATAACAACAACTTGTAGTGTCGCAGCACATCACAGATCTTGTAACCACATTATGCAACAAATCATATGACTACCACGGTACATCACAAAGTCTTGTATGTACCATGGCATGCGTAAACTTGGTAGGTCATGGGGCCCTTGCCTAGCAGGGTTGGTCCATGCCTCATGGGGCCCTTAGAGATCGTGGTAGTTGGTAGCGCAATATTCTTCCCTCCCAATGATCTAGTCAAATTTTATCTCGTTTAATCATTATTTCAAGTTCTTGAGTCGTGGACACTCGAGAACTTCCTAGAATGACGAGTTACGAGTACGAGTTATTCATGAGTTATTACTGGCGAACTTATCGTATCCGCGATACGCGATACATTGGGCAATACTCACACTCGATTACCCGAACCAAATATAATAGGTTTATCATACACAACAATTTCTACGGTATCTTGAGGGTCAGAACATGTGTTAAATTTTAAGAGCACAACATCCAACTATATAATACAAAAAAATATCCCAAGCAAAAATGGAAGGAGCACATGATAAAATCAGGCGCACTTGAGGGTCAGAACATGTGTTAAATTTTAAGAGCACAACATCAAACTATATAATACACAAAGAAATATCCCAAGAAAAATGGAAGGAACGCATGATAAAACCAGGCGCACAAACTTACAGAAACTAGGTTGGCGCACAAACTCACAGAAACAAGGTTGACGCACTTTCGCAAGAAAGTGCGCGAGCTAGAAAGGGGTGGCGTACTTTGTCAAGTTAACCAACACGGCGTACTTGACAAAAGTGCGCGGGCAAGAATAAGGCATGCTTTCAAAGAAGGTGCGCGAGCAAAGCTAGCTAAAAGAAAAAAAACATAATTCGAGGTCAAAGCTCGACAGTCGAGGAGCACACAAATCAATAACACATAAATTGAGAAACCAACCAAACCTTCGTACCTAAGGAATGAAGAGGGAAGAAAGTGCGCGAGCAGACCAAACGTAAGAAAAGTGCGCCAGCTGACGAAATATAGAAAAAGTGCGCCAGATTGCCAAACACGAAGAAAGTGCACTGACTGACTGTGGCGCACTTTCTTCCGGTTTTCCATAGAGAACTTTGATTGAATACGCACCAAAGTACGCCAACTGGATTTTCTCTCGAAAGTGCGCCACTGACTTAAGAAGTGTGACTAGCGCACTTTTGCTAGGAGACTGAGTGCAGTATGATTAGTACGCACGAAGAGTTGTGACAACACACCAATGCGCCCAAAGTAAAACATACGTATTTCTACGCCAAAGGGGTTCTCTTGCATACTCTTCACAGAGCGCTGTTCTTTTTCTCCAGTCAGCCATTTTGGTATACGTATTGTATCAAGTTTCAGCACTGAACTTAGCTGGACTCGAATCAAGCACGGCCAAAAGCAAAGTTACATAAAATATGATTCTCTACACTATGGGCTAATTAGTTTTGTAAAACACAAAGTTTTGGGAGATTAAATCCCAGGAAAAACCTAAATCTTGCAACTCAGATCTATTCCAAATCATCCATCAAAATCCAAAACTCTAAGAACTAAATTAGATAAGAACATCAAGGCGAATATTTTCTATCAAATACATTTTAAATTTACACAATATAAATAAAATCCAAAAAATTATGGCTTTATTACTTGAGTAAGATGTACTTTCCTGGAGTGACTTCTTAGCCTCTACCTCTCACGGTCCAAGTGATCACAACCTCTTCTAGGGTTAGGGTTCAGGCTAGGGAGAGAGGAAGAAGAAAGAAAAATGAAGCAGGAAGATTAAAATAAAGAATGAAAGGGAGGAGAGAGAAAACACTTTATATATATATATATATATATATATATATATAAGGGGAGATGGGGATGGTTTAGCCATGGATTCAACCAAGATAAACCAAACCAGTTGTCCAATCTACATGCGGGTCCTAAATGGGATCTATGGCAATGCCAATGGGTCTTCTACTGGTCTCGGATAGTCTCTCCAGACAAAAAAAAATATAAATAACAGAAATAATCATGCAAATACAGCAGAAATACAATATCAGAAAAATCAAATTCTAAAAATTCAATAAATACCAAATCAGAAAATGGGTGTGACAAGCGATCTTTTTATTAAGGCGTGAATACAAAGGATTCATCGAAGGGCCGATCACTCACCGATTTAATTAACTCGAGAGAATGAGGAAGCCTCACGCAGTGACAACTTCTTGGTTATACGTCCTGAAATTGTACCAACACTTGGTTAGCATCCTTCAATCTCTTTCTCTTAATATTCAGAATGGATGTGTAGCGAGAAAAGCGAACAATAAAAACCAAATCATCGAAAGCAACACAAAAACGCAAATCAACAAAACCAAGCAGCAAAAATATTCAACGAAAACTCTTGGACAAATTCCAATAGAAGCTAATCCATGAGTTGGAAAGGTTTATTGTATTTCGTTCGTGATCGATTGGGCCATAAGGTTTCCCCGATAATCAATTTTCAACTAAGTCAAAGCCGCATGTATTACGTAGTGGACCGCTAGAAGCGGGCACTACACGTTACATATGTTATAACTTGTGTAAAGTATAGTTTCTTTATGCTATCACTTAGACTATCTAACTTGCTGCCACAAAATTAGATTTTTATACTGTTGATGTATCTTATCATATGGATTATAACATTATTTTAGAGTATTACATAGAATATTATTTTATCGTTATAGACAGGAAGACTATCATATTATGTTTCAGAAGAAGAACACATAATAAGGTTTGGGACCGTTGGGTCGCCAAAGCCGTATTCCTGGACTGAAAGCTGCATAGATAATTCCTAGACTGGGAAGAGTTATGCGAGCGATGGCTCGGGATAGAGTAATGCTAAGTAGAGACATGTTGTATGCTTCTTTTAAGAGTTTGTACCATGCATTTGTGTAGAGTCTAAATGTTTACGTATTTGCATAGTCATGGACAACTTATGAATAAGGTAAAGTTCTCGAACGATTGCCGGGGCACCGGGATTGTGTCGGCCCAGGAGAACAACGTTGATGTACTAGCACGGTAGTGGTGCTATATGAAGTACTAGCCCAGGTAATTCGAGAACTTTCAGTGTAGCTAGCTGAAAGGATTACAGTCTAACCAGCTACAGTCCAGGATGGCTTGTGGTGCCAATGACCTTCTTATAGAGCTAATTGCATGCTAACATATATTTGTGTGCAATTCTATGTATACTATATTTTATGAGCTTAACGATTGTCTTCTGCAGTGACACTCATATGACACATAAGTTTTGATTCAATGTATGTATTTCACTATCATATTATATTGAACATAGAAGGATGGATGGTAAATATCGGTAAGTTCAAACTCTGTACGTGACACTTATATTCCTGTGACACAAGTATGCTTCATAATATTTTATGCCATGTAACTGATCCTAAGGCAAGATTAGAAAGATAACATAAGTTTGCTTGCACTCACATAATGAACGTGTTGGTTCTATTGAGTGGGCGAGAGGCCACTCACTAGTGCATATGTACTGACACCCCTCCAAATCTTTGAAGGTGTAGGGAGTAGCTTGCTCGAGCGGAGGCTTTTGAGTTCGGATTGGTGATTCGAGGTTCGCGGCAAGAGTTATTGTTTTATTGTTTGACATAATATATGGAACATCGTCTATTGTATAGTTCTTGTGTTGTTAGCCTTGTGGCATGTTTCATTCTTTTTTAGAGAGAGAGATAGAGCGAATTGTATCTTGTCTTTGAGCTATTATAAACCTTGCTGCAATATCAATAAAGACAATTATTCTTTGTATATCTTGTGTCGATTCAACTTTTCTGTTTAGTATTTCTGTTGTGATGATTCTGTAACTTAGTTGCACAATCGACCATTTTGGTGATTGTCTTGTACAAGTACAATTTAGGCTTGTATGACATCACGTCCAGTGGCGACGTTTGGTTCTACGAAACTAGGACGTGACAAGTACCTAAAAATAAGGAAACTATTTAGAAGATTATCTTATCTCAATGGGGGTATTGACACATGGTTGCTTAATGAACTGATCTTTAATGGTACATATCACAAAGTACTTTTATACCTAGAGATTGTTTCTCCGGAACGAATTAATTCAATCCCGCATACTCTATTCTTAGACTTATGTCCCAACATATACAAAAATGCTAGTTGCTCCTCTACACAAACATATTGAGTATCACGGGGAACCCATTACTACACATAATATTAGCAAGGTTATAGAATATATCATTACACATGTACAATGGATACAGTTTCTCGAGCCACTCGTAAGGATTTCTATACATGTGGGCCTTCCACTATTGTTCTCTTATTATAGATGGTTCATTTGCAGTGCTTTTTCGCTCATCATTGTCTTAATTCTCCATTAGGCTTATAATTAATGTAATTAACATAATTGTAATACCAATAACTACATTAATCATCGGATCATTAGAGTTAGAAAAAAATCCATCTAAATCATGTATTAAATATAAAGATAATTATTGCATACTATATTAATACAACTTCAAGTAATGATTACCATTTAATTGAGAATGATTGGTTAGTTGCTACTTAAATTTTTAATTTTTTACGATACTGTATATATTTTATTCGGAGTTTATTATCCAACTTCTCTTTTAGTTTTAACAAGATCATTAATATTTCTCATTTATTTGCAAAATAGAGACATATGTTGGATTTTGATTATATCGTTAGTAAAATGGAAGTAAAATTTCTAAAATATTGGTGTGCTATATCTTTTTTTATATTGTTTGAGTGTGATTTTAGATCCTAAAATAAAATAAGATGGTGTATTTATTTCGCTAGACGATTTCATGACAATATAAAAATTGAGGTAAGTAGGTTAAAAATAGAAATTAAAGAATGTTTAGATTCTCTAATTAATTTATATGGAAAAAAAAGTACCGACGAACCGACCAGGTTCAACCATTCAAGGTAGTACCGGTTCTAGTTTAATTTCTAAGTTATATATCTCATGTTAAGACTATACTACAAAGAAAGAAACAAAAACATTCTTCTCTCCCAACTCAAGAATGTCCTTGTATTTATACTCCTATGATGTAGATGATGACAATTTTGGATCATATATTTCAATTTTAGAGTGGTGAAAGCACACGAAAAAATATCATATAATTTTTTCTTTGACACGTGATCTTCTAATGACCATGATGTCCATGGTAGCAACAAAATCTTATTTTAGTGTAAGTTCAAGAATGTTAAGCAGGAAGAGAAGCAGAATGCTACCAGATATTTTGAAAGTATGCGTCCGCGTTAAAGATTGGGTTAATGGAAAAAAAATGGACTCAACACTTAAGAGATGAAAGCATCGACGTTAATGAACTGGACTTTCAATCTCTTACTATAGATAGCGTTACACGACCTGAAGAATGAAATTGTGAAGTCTTGCAGAGTTAGATCAAATTTCCTAAAGAAATCGAACTAAAAAAATCGAAGATTTGAAGATATCATAGACCACAATAAAGATTAAAAATAAATTTTAATTGAAGATAAAATTTATAATTTTATAATTGTACTCTTTCAGCTTTTCTAAAGATAAGTAAAAATATCCTTAAAATTTTCAAATAAATAAAATTAATAAAGTTTATTTATTTTTCCTTTTCTACATTTTTTATATATACATTCAAAAGTCCAAAGCCCGACAATTTCTATTTTTTAAAATAATCAGGCTAAACCGGACCTAGTCCAGCCTAGTCCGGTCCGACTCAAACCGAGCTATGGGCCTGGTTGGGCTTGGAATTTGGAGTTTCGAGTAAAAGTCCGGTCAAGACCGGCCCGCTTCTGATAACTGGGTTGTACCGTTCCGGTTCAGATCTGATCAAAATCGGTCAAATTCGGACCCCGGTCGGGCCGGTCGGCCGGCCTATATTACGCCTATACAGATAGCGACTACTTCTCCTTGTCCAACCACAAGAAAAAGCTGCAAACACACTTGACAAAGCAAAATTTACTACTACAAATCACAGCCAAAGAAAAGCAGATTTGAGAGAAAGAGAGGGGCAACTCCACCCACACCCTAAGGTTAGATATCACAAGTGGATCTCTGCTGGGATGGAAAATGACTGCAGGAGCCACTACTATCTTCTCCTTCACTGATCTCTCCGGTCCGCCTCTCTCTCCATTTCTCTGTGGTTCTCGTATTTCAGGTGCAAACAAAACACTTCTTTGGCCTTCAATTAAATGATGGCTAATTTGCGTCCAAATACTTTCACATTTCACGTATTTACACTATTTTTGCATGTTGAGATGAACTGTTATTATTTTATTATTTCTGCCTTCTTGAACAATTTTTTAATATATATTTTGCGACAAACTTAAAAAAGTTTGGAGATAATGCCAACTCATTATAAACAATTTCCAATTTCAACTTTCAACACATTTAAAATTATTTATTTTTATTATCATTTCAGGCTTGTGTTGAGATAATATTACACGTCATTTCTACTGTTAGTTGTTATTATCCAACCTACTATAAATTATGTTCACTATATGTAAATTATTTAATATGGATACATGACGCTATTTCAATGTGCCAGTGAGTCCAAAAGCATACAATGATGGGAGTTGGGTGGCAGAAGATTAGTGGATCGAGCGGCGGGGACGTATTATTCGTTCCATTTATAAAATGGTGGGAGTTGGGAGGCAGTGGACCCAAAAGCATACAATGCAGTGTGCACAAAGTCCCGAACGTTACGTTGGACCCCGAACATTATGCCGAAAATTCAAAAAGAAAAAGAAAGTGCCAGTGAGTCTAAATGGAGTTCATTTTTGTTCACCTATCAAAACTAGTGAAAATGTTCATCCTTCCCCTCAAGAGTTGTCATGTGTCCAACCAATGGCAAATCTAGTGTGGATGTTTACCAAACTAGTGATTTTAGGTTGGATAAAAATGATAAGTTACAATTCTTGAATGGAAGGCTGAACATTCCATCCGCACTAGTTTTGGTGGGTGAACAAAAATGGATTTGGAAAAAGTTGTTGCCACATAGGAATGACACCATTTTATTTAAAAATTATTCTCCAATACGATTGCCAAACAAATTGTGAAACTTACGCGACAAAAGTTATAGAATACATTGTGAAGTTGGTTGTCTAGTTCTAAACAATACACTGAATAATATCTTCACCTCCATATCATCGATTATGAATAAAAAATATTTAGAAAAAAAGAAGAAGATGTGAAATTATCTTAAAAGTTGAAAAAAAAAGTAAGCAATATCAATACTTTTATATTGGAGAATACTTTTTTACTTTATTTTATTTTGTAAATATAGTCTTACCATCTAGGAAAGACATTGCGTACCTCGTTCCACATAAAAATCACAATATATTATATGACAATACGGTTGGATATGCTCTAAAAATTCCTCAACAATGTTTGAAATAACTATCCTAGTTGTAATGATTTTGTGGTAGCAATATCTTAATAAAATCAGCACAGAATAAAAATATGCAAAAAAGTCTGAAAGTTGAAGGTCAAATGCAAATCAACATTAAATGAGGGAGTGACGTTGAAGCTGTGTTTTCTTCTTCTTTGTTTTCGTGGCTTGATGACAATGAAGGAGGTGGCCTTGTTTCTATATCTGTAGCTTATTAGTGTTAGAAGGAGAAGCTCAATATTTTTTCTTTTCCTACTACTTTTGGAGATTGGTAAGTAAACTATGAGTATGACTATCAAAATCTAGAGCAGTGTTCTTTTATAGTATGCTTCTTCTTTGCTTTTTAGTGTTTTGTACTTGCAAAGTGTTGAATTACCTGTTACCAATCCATACACAGTAGCTTGTTACCAATCTATTTGCTAAATACCTTTGCTATCTGTTGGGTCTCTTCTAACTGCAGTTATTTTTCGCGTTTTTAATCTCTTTATGCTGAATCTTGGGTCTTGTTTTGATGATGTATATTTTTTTTCTTAAAAAAATTTGTTACTGTAATTTTTATTTTGATAGATGTTAACTGTAATTCTTGTATGTAATTGTTCTGGTAGTTTGTATTTTTGACAAGAAATTTGAAAGAAGGATGATTCTTAAATAATTCCAGAGTAATTTACTTTTGCTTATACATCTTAGCTAGTTAATTCGGAGCTTCGCTTGATGCTATGGGAAGGCTTGGCACTTGCCTCCTGTTGGAAGTTCGAGTTGCAGAAACAGTCTCTCCATATGTTGGGGGTAAGACTGCGTACTTCTTGACCCTCCTCGGACCCTGCATTAACGGAAGCTAATACCTAGCTTGAATGAGTTGATCTTCATTTTCTTTATTCTAGACGGGGATGAGTTAATTTATTTCCATGGGTAGGACGTTCAATTTTGTTATATAAGATTATGGACAATGTTATCTTTACTGTATAGTTCTTGGATTCGCAGATGAAGAGTCCTAGGGCTTGAATAATCAAAATTGACGCCGGAAGATCTTTCGAAGACGATTATTGTCTGGACCATTGATGGTGCAAAATCTTTAATTTTGTTATGGAGGATGAGTTGCCCGGTCCCGGTAGGAATGTCATCATGCACCCACTTTACCTTCCGAAGATGTCTTCTTGGCTTGATCTGAAGGTCTTCTATGTGAGAGTAAGCAATTGCAAGGTGGATGAATCTTCTCCCGATCATCTTACGCTTAACCATATCCCCCTGACACCCGACACGGTTCTTGAAGTGAATGGTAGAAGAAGCAGCATATGTGTTTCTTCTTTGCTCAGAAGGGACAGGGTGGATAAGAGATCGGAAGAGGCCACATATGTGAGCACTGACAGTATTAGCATCACTGGAAGTATAATATTTGAGGTCTGTGAAAGAGATGATCTTCTGCTTTCTGGAGTATTGGAGTCGAGCAATAATGATAATGGAGTCATTGGAGAACATAGGAGTAGCAGTAGCAAGAGATGGAAAATCGAATGCAAATCTTTGATGTCAGGTGGAAGTACTTGCTTCTTGAAAGGCAAACCATATATGAGTTCAGAAACAGTCTTTCCAACAGTTGAGGTATATGTAGCTGGTTGTTTCTCGGGTATCCCCATCATCTTGACCAAAACTCTTAAGTTAGGTATTCAGAAGAAACAACAGAGGAAGGTGGTGATGGATTCAATCCCAGAGTACGGGACCGCTGAACACAAGAAACAAGTGGCGCCCCAATATACTTCACAGGTATTTCGTACCACACTTTTAAACTGAAATTCTTACGACTTTCTCATGGTATCCTTGGTCAAGTTGGCTGGACGCTATGGCACCAAAAATGAGCTCAGTTGATTCAGTACTTGTATATATTCAGGATCAACAACGTGCTTCAGATTTTTTTGCCTAACTTAATAAAAAAAACTTGGATGCTTTCTGTGTTTTTCAATTCCATCAAATGATATTCATCATAAGCTCTCCAACATCCTAATAACCCATTCCAAGATCCATAAAAACCATCCAATCCAATGAAAGCAACCTTCCAAAACACTAATCTATTACCCTACTACCAATCTAAAGTTATAATCTTTCTTGCAAAAAAACAGACACGAGTACGGATGAGAACATGATACTGAATGTGATTCATAGAGATTCAAATAGGTACATTGTATTCACCTATATTACACGAATACATACACAGATATGTATTCAGACACAATAGGGATACGGACACCATTTTGCTATATGTTCGTGCAGCATAGGCAACAGTAATACTAGGAAAAGTTCTTTATCAAGTAGAGGCGACAACAAGCTCTGTATGTAGATCTTGTTAGGGGAACCCATTGTTTTCCAGTTACTAATTAAGCAAAAGCTATACCTCTTCTTGAAATGATGGTAGTTAGAATGCAACGTGGAGAGCACAAAAGGACCTTACTGTTTCTTCGTCTATGATCTATTGATAACATTTATTAGTATAAAATCATGCAATATAGAAAGAATATACGTTTAGAATCACAAATGATTAGGAAACATCTTTCTTGAAACTGAACTTGTCTTACTCAAGACTAAGAAACAGGTAGTTCCCCGCTTTTACTTTCTACCTGAAAGAAAGAGATCTCGGAATATTTCTTCTCATTTACACATGTTAAATCCTCTTGTTATCAAATATTGCAATCACCATAACTTTACAATTTACAGTTACAAATCTATGACATAAATCTATCGAGTCCTGAAAGTTGTTTCATTCAAACAGCGACTCCTTTTCAAAAGGCTATTTCACAATTACTTTCTTGTGCTAGTCTTACCTTTTCCCTTAAAAATAAACAGGAATCTAGAATAGATCCTCCCTCCTTTATGCACGTATGAAACAGTTAAGAACTTCTTAGTTTCAACATCATATATATAAGCAGATATTAACCTTGGGGATTAAGGGGAGAATATATCGCTCAGGTGCATTGATCTATGCTGACCTCAGTTATAGCTAAGTCTATCATCTCTTCCTTCTTCTAGACTCTTAGTATCGGAGAATTTGGAGGACTATTCCTTGGTTCCTTAAGCAGGAATTTCATGACCAATTAGGTAGGTTTACACTCTCAGCAATTGGCCTACGTTAGATTGAAATTCTTCTATTGCCTACAGTTTCCTTGATGCCTATGTTGCACTGATACGGACACTGACACGGATACGGACAACATATGAATATGGGATGCACACATTTTCAAATAGGTACAACTAGTAGTCAGCTATGTTGCATGAATAAAGTACATGTATGGACACGATATACAGACACCATTTTTCTAAGTCCGTGCAACATAGCTTGGTGCATATTTGGAAGTTTGGTAACAATTGAGAGGGTAGATAGCAGGACCTAAAAGCTGGTCATACATTTTTGTTACAAAATCTATTGGAGCCCTCTCAATCAAGGTTTGCTCTCGTATCGTACCGGTTTTGGCTTGTCCAAATCCGACAGTAATCCTCCGCAGATATCAATCGAGACCAATATCGACCTTGGGGTTCTCTTTATTTGGTCAATTCAATAAAAGAAAAAAAAACAAGAGAAGCATGGGAATAAAGTATCCACACAATTAATTGTGGTGTTAATCAACATGCTACAGTGTGTCGATAAGATTCCTTATTGCCACTGTAAGTAATGTCCTTTTTCGAAGTTGTACATCTTTAACTTCACAGTTTTCATCTATCTTAATATTATTCTGTTCAAAATTATCTTTTGCAGTATATTTTGTCTAAAAGCAAGTAAATAGACAACAATATCTACTTAAGGTGAATGATTAATCAATGTTGAATATTATTTCATTCAAAGCCAATAAGAAACAACAAATAGTACATAACTTATGCCTAAATTTATCAAAAACTAGTTTTAAAACAATAACATTATTATTATTTTACTTCTGGAAGTGAGAACTTCAAAACTCCAATAAGAAACTACAAATACCAATTCCAGAAGCAAAATAATAATAATAATGTTATTAAAACCATTTTGATGGAAATGAACCTTGTTCTCAACTTAGATCTGTTTCCATACAAACCATTTTGATGGGAAAATATTTCAGACATTTGTCATGTGATTCAAAGGCGTTTGAAAGTTATCAACTCTTCTGAATGCCAATATGCCCGTATATCCTTAAATTGTCAAACAAAACCAAATCTCACTTCCTGCATGTTTAAACATGGAACCTGTAAAGTTTGGATACGTAAATTCATTATAATTAATTGAAGGGATCTATTTTTCGTGGGATATTTATAGTCAAATTTTCATAGAGGCTTAAGGATTTATCCAATTTAAAATAGAAAGTTTAACTTTAGCCACATGATGTCTTAAATCAATAAGAATTATGAATTGATTCAAATCCTTGGAAGCAAATTGTCCAATCAAAATGTAGTAGCAATAGCAATACATTCTTATTCTTTGACACGTTCTCAATAGTTTGGTGTTCTACCCTTGAAACAAGAGAATGAATTATGCTTGATAAAGCACTAGTTGCGCTCATGCATACATTTTACAAGTTACCCGCTTTATTTGCTAGCATTCTCTTTCAGAATCTTTAAGGCACATTTAAGTTATAGGTCCCAACAATGTCTCTTACCTTAAAAATTGTTGGGGTCCAATCTGGATTTGGTGAATTTTGGAACCTAAATATGGTCAAAGATTTGATTTAATATAATTTGAAAATCTACATTAAATGTAAGATTTGATTAGATTTCAAATTTGTATCAAATATTTAATTTGACTATATTTGGACGTCCATAATTGGTGTTGGGCTATTTTAGGTGGAATATGATTCTTATTTTAAGGTTTTTTTATTTAGGAATTTCTATTATGACATAAAATATGATTTCTCATCCTATAAATATAGGAGGAGGGTGGAGGCACAAAATATAGCACAAGTTAGAGATTCGGGATACTCGTCCACAAGAAATCTAAGAGAGTATGTGCTTTGCTCTTAGTACTTCGCCATCCAAGACAGAAGAAAAAATAAGAGATCTGATCGAGAAGTCGTCGCATTCGTTCAGGGAGATTGCTACGGGTTGGTGAGTAATTTCAATTGTAATCTCTTTCTTTTCTTCTTGAGTGTGGTGAGGGGGTTGAATCTATTAGGACAAAAGGTTTAACATTGATTATGTCAATCTTGTAATTTCACCTGAGTTATAAAGGTTAGGATTTGTCCAGGTGACGTAATCATCGTCATATACTTGTCTTTATTTGTGCTTGGTGTTCGTTAGGCAGAGGTTGGTTATCTCAGGTAGGTTGGCCTAAAGTTTTCGCTGCGGACACTCTCAGACACGGTGTTGGAACACTTGCATGGCGTGTCCGATTTCCAACATCTGGTATCAGAGCCACTGGTTTTGGTTCTGACAACTATGTCTACGGAGAAGATGAAAACTCGTATGATCACCCTCACATGAGGGAATTGGACGATTTGAAAGCCAATGATGGAGTATCTACTTTGGAACAAGGACTTGCATGGTCCGTTGAAGGACGACAACGCTAAGCCATCGAACAAAGCTGCTGATGACTGGAAACGACTGGATCGGAAGGCCGTTGGATTCATCCTTCAATAGTTGGACAACTCGGTGTTTCAACACGTGTCCATGGAGAGTTCGGCAAAAGCATTGTGGGAGAAGTTGCATTCGCTGTACGAAAGAAAGACGGCTGGTAACAAGGCGTTTCTGATTCGCCAACTCGTCAACTCGAAGTACACGGAGGGTGCCCCAGTGGCATAACATCTGAACGAGGTTCAGGGTATTATCAATCATCTGTCTGTGATGAAGATGGTGATTGATGATGAGCTTCAGGCCATTTTCCTTTTGAGTTCTCTGCAGGAAAGCTGGGAGACGTTGGTGGTGGCGGTGAGCAACTTCGCGCCTGGTGGAGTTGTCACGATGGAGGCAGTCAAAAGCAGCTTGTTGAACGAGGAGATCCGGTGTAAGCAAGTGGAATTGTCGCAGGAGTCCGCTCTGGTAGCTTCCTACGGGAAGGAAAGACCCAAGTCACAGACGAGGACATGGGAAAGTTCTCGGGATCTTGCGACCGTAGACCGTAAGGAGGGCTGCTATCACTGTGGCGAAAGATGTCATATCAAGAGGAACTGTATGAAGCTCAAAGCTGAGAATGCCAAAGGCAAGGATGATCAGGAGGATCTCATGGCTATGAGAGATCTCATCATTGCAGCAACCGATGCAGAGAAAACTTGTGGCATGTGTCATGATGGCGATTGAGTCATGGACACGGAAGCATCGTATCACGCCACTCCATATAGGAGGATCTTCATATCATACCACGACGGCATGTTTGGACGTGTGAAGATGGACAACAAGCAGACGACTGCAGTTGTAGGCATCGGTGATGTGCACTTGACAACGGAGCTTGGTGATAAGCTCTTTCTCAAGGATATGCGACATGTACCGAGTTTGCGCTACAACTTGGTTTCGGTAGGGAGGCTGACGGATGATGGCTGTCGCAGTTTGTTTTAAGACAAAGATTGGATGCTTACGATGGATTTCCAACAGCTGGTTCGAGGAGATTTATGTTGTGGCATCTACTGGCTCAAGCCGCCGAGTTGTACAGGCATGCCACAGACATCGGATGGAGGCTCGAGGGATATTCGACAGGAGTTGGATCGTCGAAAACTTGCTGAGGTGGGGCTTCGAGATACTTTGAGGATTACGGAGGATTCGGTTCGTCGAGACAAAGCAACGAATGGTGATTAGCTAAAGATTAAGGGTCAGTATGTCGGTCCCATAACATCTGATCGGTCTCCAGGTGGGGGTTGCTTCACGGATCCAATTTTGACGACGGATGGTTTGCCAAAGCTTCACGGAGCGACATTGGTTTCAGCAGTTCGAGGCCAGGGAGGAGATCAAGGTTTGCAGCAAACTCAATCTGAGGAGGGAGCGTCACCATTCACACAGTTCCGGGGGAGCTGTGGGTCATCAACGACATGCACAGTGCATGATGTTCTGCTCGAGGACGCATGCGTATGGGGGAGCTTCAAGTTTGGACACGAATGTGGGTAGATTCAGGAGTTCGAATCTTGGAAGAATCGCACCGCCCGTTTGGTTGGGCCAGCCAAGGATGAAGAAGCTCGTCGGAACGTTAAACAAGTTTCGGTGGAAGACGGAAGTCGGGGACATGCAGCCAAGACTCACGGTGAGGCTGATAGTCAGGGACTTTGGTCTCAGCTGTGTCATTGATATCAGCAGGATCCCAGTGGTACAAAAGGTGCTACGCATGGCAGCTAGCGTCGACGTGACGGTCGAGGAGCTGGAGACAAAGGAAGATGCAAAGCAACTCGGGGGATCGAAGATCGGTGGCATGGGGGAACATGAACTCGGTCACGGGACGACATACATGGAGTCCAGTTAAGAAGCCATGGGGTTAACACCCTCTCATCAGACTAGAGGGGGAGATTGTTGGGGTTCAGTCTGGATTTGGTGAATTTTGGAGCCCAAATATGGTCAAAGATTTGATTTGATATAATTTAAAAATCTAAATTAAATGTAAGATTTGATTAGATTTTAAATTTGTATCAAATATTTAATTTGACCATATTTGGACGTCCATAATTGGTGTTGGGCTATTTTGGGTGAAATATAATTCTTATTTTAAGATTTTTTATTTAGGAAATCCTATTATGACCTAAAATAAGATTTCTCATCCTATAAATATAGGAGGGTGGAGGCACTAAATATAGCATAAGTTGGAGATTCGAGGTGCTCGTCCACAAGAAATCTAAGTGAAAGTCCGTGCTTTGCTCTTAGGACTTCGCCATCCAAGACAGAAGGAAGAAAGAGATGATCGATGAGTCGTCGTCTTCGCTCAGGGAGATTGCTACGGATTGGTGAGTGATTTCAATTGTAATCTCTTTTTTTTCTTCTTCAGTGTGGTGAGGGGGTTGAATCTATTAGGACAAATAGTTCAACATTGATTATGTCAATCTTTTAATTTCACTTGAGTTATAAAGGTTGAAATTTGTCCAGGCGACGTAGTCACCACCATATACTAGTCTTTATTTGTGCTTGGTGTTCGTTAGAGGTTGGTTATCTCAGGTGGGTTGGCCTAAAGTTTCTGCTGCGGGCACTCTCAGATACGATATCGGAACGCTTGCAGCACGTGTCCGATTCCCAACAAAAATAAGCCTGGAGTTAAACTTTATGAAGGCAAATATTTGAAGGCACCCATACTACCAGTCATGCTTTACAATTACAATTCCGGGTATATGACCAACATGTCCAAGAAACTATGTTGCACAAATATAGATGTAGACATGATACGGATACAAAATACATATGTTTTAAAATGGTGCAGCATAGTCACATATGTTGAATGAATACGGATACTGGAAAGGACACGACACGTATACGGGCCAACATTTTCCTGTCTCCGTGCAAATAGCGAAGAAACAACTGCAGCCAATCAAAATGTGAGAAACAATAAGGTAAGGAGACAATATAGGAAGTGTTTTTAGATGCTCATGCCCTACTTTTTACAACTTACCTGCTTTATTTGCCAGCATGGTTTCTTTCAGAATCTTGAAGGCACGTTTAAGTCATAGGTCCCAAAGGGTCAATGTCTCTTACCTAGAGAATAAGCCTTAAGTTGAGCTTTGTGAAGGCAAATATTTGAAGGCGCCCATGGTACCAGCCATGCTTACAATTACCATTCTGGGCATATGACCAACATGTCCAAGAAACTATGTTGCACAAATACAGGTGCGGATAAGGACATGATACGGATACGGAATACGTACATTTTCAAATAGGTGTAGTGTAGTCACCTATGTTGAACGAATATACGAACATGATACATGTGCGGGCACCATTTTCTCTTCTCCGTGCAAATAGCCAAGGAACAACTGCAGATAATCAAAATATGAGAAGCAATGTGATAAGAACGCAATATAGCCAACTGAGATGAGAATAGGAAGCGCTTTTAGATGTTATAGTTTCTTCCTCGCTTACTCTTAATTGTGACTATATCCTTTAATGTCCAAATCACTAAGTTTTGACATGCTTTTGTACTTTGATGTTCTTGTATTTTGTCTTGAAATAGATTATAACCTATTGTATCCAACTTCGCATACTTGTGCCTGTTTATTTTTGTAGTCACCAGACTATGAAGACCTCAAACCAGAGCGAGACGTGGATGTGGACTATAACAGTATCTGTCCAAGATCAGAATATGCTGAGTGGGAGGAGGATGGGGAGCTCTCATGGTTCAATGCGGGCGTCAGGGTGGGTGTCGGACTTGGCCTCGGCATTTGTTTGGGCGTCGGAGTAGGTGTTGGATTGCTGGTCCGGACTTATCAAACCACCACAAGAACGTTCAAGAGACGATTCATTTGAATTACCAACCAATAAACTTGCTAACTTGTTGCCAGGGGTGCCAGTGTGGTCTTTGGAATGTTGCAAGGTGCCTTTCTTCATGGTGATAACAATGATACATTTCTGTTCTCTCAGTTCATATGGAGGCTGTTTTCTTATTTCTATTTCCCCACTTTTTTCTTTGTAATTCTTGGATGCTCAAGTAACTTCTGTTGATATTTTCCCTCCTGTGAGTAATCACTTCCGTGTTTTTTCCCTTCTATTAGGTGTTTGGTTATCAACAAGTTAATATGTGAAAATTGGTAGATTGTCAGTCAGGGAATGTGCAAATTCATAGACTCAAAGTGGGTTTTGTGCAGAGGCATAAGACCAATGGTCTTGATTCAAATCACCCAGGTAAAATATTAGAAGATAGTTGTCCTATACAGGTGTTTTGTAACAAAAGATGCAAGGACACGTTACTTGAGACTTGTTGCACAATTTACCCTTTTTTTTTTACAACAAAAAAAAAATTGCAAGGAAGCATTACTTGAGACTTATTATTAAACAAAAATGTTGCTCCCAAGGGTGCAGAGGCGATGAGTAGCTTGTGGATGCTTATTGTGATCTATATGCACAACATAAGAACCAACAAGGTATGGGGGTGGGGAAGACTTCACTCACCCACCTACAGCCCCCCAAGAAGTGTAGGGCCATGTCAAGGTGCTATTTAGTTCGTGAATTTGGACGGCCAAAATTTAAATTTTGGACTACTTTACGTGTTTGGTTGATTGATTCACATACTGTGATTCTACATAAACATAGTGAAAAAAATTTGTCCCCATCTCGCACATTTGGTTGAAGGACTATTTTCTTTCTACTTTAACAAAAAAAAGATTTACTGTTTATGTCATTTCAAAAAAAAATTATACTTTTCTACTCATTTCAACAACCAACCAAATATCAAAATTTAGAATTTTTCACTTCTAACCTCCACTTCTTCAAATCATTCCAACAACAAAAAAATTATTTCATTCCACTACAGTAATATATACGCAAAATATTAATTTTTGGATTTTTTTTATATTATTATTTCTTTACGCTTCTTCAAACCAGGTCGTGTTTAATATGCCAAAGGAAACAAAAATACACCAAAACTCTCTCCCTACGCAACTTATAAACATCATGTAAAAGTATAAACAAAGATGGAGAATGTCAAATACAAGAAAGGAGTGTCCTCTGATAGTTTGTCCAAGACAACAAAAATACACCTGCAAACAAATAAGGTTGTGTTTTGTAGGGCAGAAAAGTGAGAGGAAAGAAAAGTTGAAAGAAAAGTGAAAGAAAAAGTGAGAGGAAGGAAAAGTGGAAAAAAAAATGAAAAATTGATTAATTTTCTCTTATTTGGTATAGAAGAAAAAGTGGAAGGAATAAAATATGAAAACATTACTTTTTTCTTGTAACCTAAGAAATTCAATTCCTGCAAAAGTGGAAGAAAAAGTGAAAGAAAAAGTTGAGACATGTATTAATTAACAATTATACCACATATAAATTATATTATCTAAAAATTATTCATCATGTCAAAAGGGTAAATAGGTGTTTTTAATTGAAGATAGAATTGGTAAAAGCTATATTTTTTTTATTTTCTTTGCTATCACATTTTTTTTCATATCAAACAAAGAAAAATGCATCTCATCTCTTTTCCATCCTTTCTACCAAACAAGCAAAAAATAAAATCTTTCCATTCCATATGGAGGAAAAATAAATCACTCTTTTTTTTTTCTCCTTTTCACTTTTCAATCCTTCCTACCAAACAAAGCCGAGACTTTGTCAAAATGACCACACTTCGTGTTTCAAGTGTTTTTTTGGATAGCTATAGCGGCCCATAGCCGCAAGATGCCACCGTGTGCCCCCAAGTTTCTCAAGTCGGACCACGGTGTCTTGGGCTACTTCAGTATCTCATCCACCTTGTAATAACCTTCCGTGAACTATCACGTCTTACAAAGTTAAAATTGCCAGGCTGCCACTCTGTTGAAGTACAACAAACGCAGGCTTCGGAAGCAAATAAGAGAGAAGCAACACATTCCATAATAAAGTAGACAATTTGCAACAAGGACCACAAAAAAAGAAAAATCAGTAGCAGCGATTTAAAATTCCGCAGTTGTTGCACTTTGTGACGTTAGAGCAAGTAAGTATTCTTACATTTGCCCAAAGCTAAATGGGAGAAGGATGCACAACTTGACAAGGTCTCTTGTCTATCCAACGAGAATTTCTAACAAGTAGGTGAGCATGAGAAAGTTCTTCCTGAAAATACTATATTCTCCGAGGAGTATAGATTAGGTCATCTCAGTGCATCCACAAATAACACTTTCTATTCCGCAAAACTAAATTAACTTGCAGATGCAGCACCGGAAGGTTCATGTGCCACTTCTGAACTCGAATGCCCATTTGTCGCCGCAAGGCTGGGGTTGTCTGATTCGCGCATGTCAGCTGCTTTAGTCTCATCCTTGGCCATCAATCGCGAGAACTCCTCGTGGTCATATTCAACATTTTTCTTTCCTCCAAACTCTACTGGAAGAATCTCGACGTCAAAGATTTGATGCATGAGTTCTAGGCTCTGGTCATTCTTTGTATAAACAAATTTCACCTTTTGGAAGGTTTTCGGATCCAGAAAGTACTTGATGATCTGCATAGTTTAATAGGACAAGCAGAGAAAGATTCAAATCCCCAAGCTAGCAAATTATAAGAAGAAAAAGGAAGATCCAGTATCTTTCACTTAAAAAAAGAGGGCATCAAAAATGCGATAAAAGTAAATACAAAAGAAACATGATACTATCTTAGTTGTAACTAAAATTTGCAGAATAGTTGAATTCTAGACTGAAAATGATATGATAAAGCATAGGTATACAAATTGTTTCAGGCAAACACCAGGAAACAACATTTACGAGAACAATATCAGAACCTAGGACAGGGAAATTGATGTAATAAAAATCCGTCTTAAGACGAGAACAATGAGAAGAAGGTATTTGTGGAAGGGGCATTGTCAAACCTAATAGATGATCCTTCAAAGTTACTTCATGCTGCAAAACAACAACAAAAACATCCAGTAAGAAAAGAGCTCAAACCTTCCAAAAGGCTTCGAAAATTCTCGGAGGGTTGTATAGAAATGCGACAGCAAGCCTCTCAGGATAGTGATTCTGCAAAATGTTAACGGTTTCTCGAGCAGTCTTCATAGGAACAGACAAGTTCAATGACCACCCACTGAAATCTATCAACCAAGCCATTTGCTCCTGGTCCTCAGGTAGATTGAGAATTGCATTCTCTATGAGATATACAAAATGACGGAGTTGATTGTCATGTGATGATGTATTCTGTAAATAAATTACATTTAATATTCTATCAGCGGACAAGGGAGAAGAGTTTCTTGTGCACAGAAAGAAAGTGCAGACTGTAAACCTGCTTTCCTGGTCTCAGAACAAGAACAGTTCTCCCCTTTCGGTCCTGAAAATTTGCTCTATACACTTTCCCGGTTTCCCCTTCACTAGCAACTTCGTGCTAGAAAAACAAAATGTTGCAAAAGTAAAAACACTAAAGGAACTGATTTGTCTAGAGTTTTGAGCCTCTGCTGGCTCAGGATATGGAAATGAAGCTTACCCAGCGAATCTCCTCTGGCTTGAAAGTTGATCTCCACTTTAGTGTTTCTTCCAACATTTTCTTTGCCTTATCAACATTCCAGTTCCGAGCTTCCAAATATCTCCTCAGACAAGCATTGTCGCAGAATTCTAAACTACGCCCAGATAAGGGTCCAATAGCAGATTTTAGCTCGTTGATCTGCTTTAAATAATGTACATATATGTAATGTTAGCGTCTCTGTGCCATACTGAAACTATAAAGTATTATAATTTTAAATATAAAATCATGTATCACCTATGTACTTTAATGTAATTCTCGTGAAAAAGTCGGTGATATAAAAAATCTTAAGCTTTAGACCAACCTAAATCCGAAATCAATATCAGTTTTTTTTTCATTTAATCACAAAAGAAGTAAAAAAAATAGTAGAGTTTTTCCCTCAGTCATCTACTACGGTTTACATCAAATTACCTCTTCGTCTAGACTCTTTATAGTCTAGGGAACTCGGAGGCCCATAGAGTGCTCCTTGGTTGCATGAGCTTAACTACATAGCCAAAATTTAGTCTACCTTCCTAAATACCATCCACCTAGGATTTATGAAATGACCCACTCATGCTCATAGGCTAGGAATTTGACGTCAGGTCGACGTCATAAGAACTTTTTGTCAAACCCTCTATGGAGCTTGCTTATGCTCCATAGCCATCCCCATTCTTATGGGAAAATGCTTGAATGATGATGATCTACTAACAGGTATTGAGAGTTATCCTTATAGCAAGGAGATCATATTCCACTATATATAAATTCTTGCATCTAAGAGTACCAAGTATATTTATTTGTTGACTACCTAATACCTGTTGAGGGTAATATCTCGACTTGTTTTATTCAATGTGAAATATCATTGTTGAGCAATGTTAGATATTAATGCATATGTAAAGGAATTGTATTCTTGTGCGGTTGAAAGCGAGAAAATGCTTTGTAATTTGAAAAGCCAACATTTTGTGCCGGATGTATCCAGTTTTGTACTGAAACTCAAAAGTTAACTTGTTATCCACATAAAGAATTTGATTCTTTGATGCATCTTTTACTGAAATATGGTCATATCTACTTATTAACATAATATCCTATGTAAGACAAAATAGTAAGCGACTTGAAAGACGTTGATTAATGTCATGTCAAAGAGTTCAACACTATTTTGCCGTGTAAATCTGTTCCTTCGAGTAAGGCTTTATGGTATTGGCCGATACGATTTAGGAAACATAGAAACTGCTGAAACTACCGAAACCTCCTGGAACCATCTGGAACTGCCAATTAAGAAGGGCCGATACAGATTCTTATACTGTGAACCATGGCCTACATCTTGATTTTGAAGGTTTCGTAAGTCGGAATGCTTAGATTGTACAATTGGTTGCACAAAGATTTCCATAGAAATAAGCCTCAAGTAATACTCAAGAAATCCGTAAATCATACACTAAATGACACGTTTGCTAAAGTTTCTGCATTGCCGGAGTAGTTGCATGACTCTTAGCTGATGCAGGCATTGCATGCTGATACTTCAAAGTTCGGTCTGGACACTACTTGGGCGTAGACGTGTTAAAGAGCTGAGGTTTCATTGTCCCTCCTCCACCAGCGCTAAAATTTGTGACAATTTTTTAATCAGTTCAGCTGATTTGGCTATTGATGCATTTAAACAAAACATGTAGATTGTGCAAAATGAGTTATTGACAAACCTTTGTCTATCCGTGTAAGCTCTTGTAAACTCCATTGAAGTTGAAGGATAAAAGTAATCTAGAGACAAACAAAAACGTGTGTGTACAATATCAAAATCTTTCCAAAGAACAAGTGATGGAGAAAATGGTTTGGTCTCAAACAAAATCCACAGCATCAGCAGATACTGATACATATTGGTCGTATTTTATTGTTTTAATGCAGCCCTAGCCTACGTGGAGGTTAGACTGTGTCAAACCAAGTCGTATCTAGTGCACAGGGCTACACTATGTTGGATTGTCTATAAATTTGGTTACAGGAGTCTATCTTATAGATGTACGTCCAGTCAAATCAAAGGTACTGATGAGGTCCATGTTATCAAAACGGCGAATAAGGTCCTAAGACACCTATTCGCCGCAAGATTATCAAATTCCATCATCTGGTCCCTCAAAAGTACTCCAAAATATATCTTTTGTCATTTTCGATAAAAATTTAATTGTTGATTTTAGCATTCAAGCGGCAATTATTTTTGTTATCTTTCCGGCCGTCATTTTCTGTAATTTATTTTCTGTCTTCAGAATTCATTAACGATAATTTTCTAATTATGTATTTTGCTTCTTGTAGAATGGAATAATGGATAATTTATTATTCAAGAGGGGTACATATATATAGGAGGCTAGCCGCCTCCTTATTTCCTATCCGATGTGGGACTAAATAAGTCCTCATAACTCAAACACTCCCCCTCAAGATGGGCAATATATATATCAATCATCTCCATCTTGTTACAAAAGATATGAAACTCTCTAGGACCTAAAACTTTAGTTAAACAATCAGCTAACTACTCCCCTGATTTCACATAGCTCAAAGTTAAAACACCTCTATACAGCTGCTCCTTGATGAAGAATAGATCAATCTCCACATGTTTGGTGCGATCATGCTGAACTGGATTGTTTGCAATATCAATTGCTAATTTGTTGTCACACCAAAGTTACAGAGGATCTCCTCTAAACAAACACATCTCAGACAACAAGCTCTTCACCCACATAATCTCGCATAGGCTAGCTGGCATAGCCCTGTACCCGGCCTCAGTTGTAGACCTAGCCACTACATCCTGCTTCTTGCTACGCCAAGATACAAGATTGTCTCCAACAAAAACATAGTAACCTGTAGTGGACCTGCGATCATCTATACAACCCGTCCAATCGGCATCACAGTAGTCTTCAACTCTCAGATGTCCATAACCTCTTTCCTGGGCTTCCTTTAATATACCTGAAAATTTTGCGAATTGCCTCCATATGCTGCTCTCTGGAATCATGCATATATTTACTCACCACACTCACAGCCTGAGTAATATCAGGTCTGTATGACATAGATATATAGACTGACCAACTAATCTTTGATATTGCTCCTTACTCACCGGATCACCACTCTCTGTACACAACTTTTGATTCTGCTCGACGGGAGTAGAAGCAATCCTGAAACCCAGCATCCATGTCTCTCAAAGAAGGTCTAAGACATACTTCCGCTAAGAAAGCACTATACCCTTTCGACCTTGCAATTTCAATTCCGAGGAATTACTTCAACTGTCCCAGATCCTTGACTTCTAATTTCTCTCCAAGTCTTTTCTTCAGCCGTAGGATCTCCACAATATCATCTCCAGTAATTACAATATAATCAATATAGACTGCAAGAACAGTGATACGAATCTTGGAGTGCCTGTAAAATACAGTATGATCTTCATTGCACTGCCTATATCCCATACCACAAACTGCAAGCCTGAATCTATCAAACCATACTCTCGGAGACTGCTTTAGCCCATACAAAGACTTCTTTAATTTGCATACCTTCCCAGTTACTTGTGAAGTAGTAAAGCCGGGTGGAATCTCCATATACACCTCCTTCTGGAGATCCTCATGCAAAAAGACGTTTTTGACATCTAGCTGATGTAGTTGCCAATTGAAGTTGGTAGCACATGACACCAACACTCGCACAGTGCTCATCTTTGCTACTGGAGCAAATGTCCCGTCATAGTCGATACCATATGTTTGGCTGTAGCCTAGCAACCAATCTGGCCTTGTACTTGTCAATCTTGCACTCTGAAGTATGTTTAACAGTATAAATCCATTTACATCCAACAACACGCTTCCCAGCTGGCACTGGTACCAGCTCCCATGTGTCATTCTTCTTCAAGGCCTGAAGTTCCTCCTGCATGTCACTCAACCACCTAGGATCTTGCATAGCTACCTGCCAGTTGTTAGGTACGAGCACAGAATCCAATGATGCAAGGAAGGACTTATATGCAGCTGGAATGGATGCATATGAAACGTAATGTGCAATGTCAGTATCCTAAGTGCCAAATTTAGCTGAAGATTTTCCAGCATTGACTCCAGAAGTTCTACGAAGCAAGACATAAGTATTAGACGTATCATGGAAGAAATTGTTACCAAGTGACTCAGGTGAAAAGGCTGAAGAAGGCCTTGGAGAAAAGGGACTTGGAACGTCAGCATTTGTGGGTACTCGCATAGGCACGGGAGGCGGCTCATGGTGCTCATACTGCTCATGGTGCTCATACTGCCCATACTCCCTATATACTCTCAGCTCCCCCTGACTGTCGGCTCCCCCTGAGACACCATCACTCCTTGGTGACTCAAAAGGACATGGAATCATACCAACCACGATGTCGCTCTTATTCTCCCCCTCTACTAGCATCAGTAGAGCCATCCTCGAACAAGGAACTCAACTTCGTCTTCTCCCCATAAAATGGTTCAAACTCCAGGAAGGTCATGTCCATACTGACAAATAGCCTTCTTTCAGTGGGATACCAACACTTGTATCCTTTCTAACTTGATGAGTAGCCCACAAAGATACATTTAACTGTTTGTGGATCCAGCTTGCTCACCATCGATCTATGATCTCTCACGAAACATGTGCATCCAAACACTCTGGATGGAACAATAAAAATATTAGAGCCCAAGAGCATCTCACATGATGTCTTCATCCCTAAAACTCTTGACGACATCATGTTGATTAGATAAGCTGTTGTCATAACAACCTCACTCCACAAGAACTTAGGCACATTCATCGTCAGCATCAATAAACGTGTCACTTCCAGTAGATGCATGTTCTTGCATTCAGCTATCCCATTCTGAGCAGGAGTATCTGGACAAATGGTTTGATGAAGAATTCTCTGACTAGAGATGAAAGTAGCAAAATTCTTGTTGGTGTACTCGGTCCCATTATCTGTTCGAAGAATCTTCACATGTACTCAAAATTGGGTCTTCACATACGCCGAGAACTCTTGACAATATTTGTACACCTCAAATTTTTGCTTCATCATGTACATCCAAGTCATACTTGAGTAGCAATCAATAAAAGTAACAAACCATCTGAATCCACTGATAGAAGTAGTTGGACATGGTCCCCAAACATTAGAATGAACAAGTGCAAATGGCTCAAAATTTCGAAGACCAACCATTTTATAAGTAGAACGTGTATACTTTCCAAGTTCACAAGCATTACAAAATAACATTTTTTTCCACTTTATTCATTATCTCAGGTTCTAACTTATTCAAACTATCAAAAAATAAATACCCCAATCTGTAGTGTTGAAGCATTGCTTCTGCCTCTGGCCCTCCACTAACAGTAGCAACAAGTATTGCAGCCTCCTGTCCAGGTACCAATGGCCATCACGCCTTATGCCAGTCCCAAGTCTCTTCCACGTGTCCTTCTCCTGGAAAGAACACATATCCCAATAAAAAAGAACAGTGTAATTCAATTGATTAATGGGAGAGCTAACAGAAAGTAAGTTGACCGAAAAAGAAAGGACATGCAATACAGATGACATGGTAACAGATGAAGTACAATGGACCGAGCCAGTACCCCTGATGGGTTAGGATGTCCCATTAGCAGTCTGAACTGTCTCGGGATACATATGCTTGCTTGGATAATATAATTCAAACTCATTAGATGCACCTGTGATATGCCTGGATGCACATGAGTCTATGATCAAACCAGCATGAGATTTAGTAGATGCAAGTGCCTGAACCGGAATACCTTTGCCCATATGAGCATAACCAGTAAAGTTACCAAGGTAGGTAGTGTCATCCAGATCCTGAGTGGTCCGTCCCTTGCCCTTCTCAACCTGAAGCTTGAATGACGTAGTTCCTCCAACTCTGTCATCTCAGTAGTGGTCTGGAACTCCTCTGCCACATCTAGGTGAGCAACTCCTCGGCCTACACGTCCCCTGCCTCCTTGACCTGCACATCCATCTCTCTGTCATCTGCCTCCTCGGCCTCGACCAGAATTGTGGTATTGAGGACAATTGTAGCTGAGGTGCCATTTCTTTTCGCAATTGTAGCGCTCTCTGTCATCGTTGATGGGAGCACTAGGAACCACCAATGCCGAGCGGACAACAGGTGAGGTCTCGTCTTTCATCACCTTCTGTCTGATCTCCTCTTGCTCCATCGATGAGACAACCTCATCCAGGGATGGGAGAGATGACAGATGACACATTGCTGCCCTCCTAGCCTCAAACTGCGGGTTCAAGCCCTTGAGAAAATGAGCCACACACCTACGCTCAAGGTACTGCTTCCCAAGGAGAACATCTGCTGGGTTCTGCAAAGATAGCGGATCATAGTGATCCAAGTCCGCCCACAAGCGACGTAGCTCGGTTGCATACTGGAGTACTGTCTTTCAGCTCCAGAGTACATCCCAGTAGGGGTGAGCAATTCTCGGTTTTTAACCGAAAATCGAATCGAACCGGACAGAAATTGAAATTCGGTTCGATTTTTAATCAACCGGTTTGGATTTTGGTTTTATCATTTGATTAATTTCGGTTATCGGTTCGGTTTTCGGTTTTGGATTCCGAAACCCGAACCGAACCGAAAACCGAATCACTACATTATAAAGAAAAACCGATTTTTATAAATTTGGTATACACTCACCACTTGGTATAAAATTAGTTTATTGTTATTTTTGGTACACAATTTTGGTTTTTCTCAATTAGGTTTGGTTTTTTCGGTTTTTATGAATTTGGAATACACTCACCACTTTGACCTAAAAAACCGAACCGACCGAGAACCGAACCGATTTTATTCGGTTCGGTTCGGTTTTTTCGGTCTTTACAAATTCGGTTCGGTTTTCGGTTTTGCAAAAATCGGTTTTCGGTTTAGTCGGTTTTTGGATATTCGGTTCGGTTTGAACCGAACCGAACCATTGTTCACCCCTACATCCCAGCCAATGTTGTCCAGACATCAGCTGCACTGCAGATCGACTCCACCATCCCAGCTATGGATGGAGACACAGAAGTCAGCAGTCAAGAAACCACCAGAGAATTAAGGTGACTCCATGTGCTCCACTTAGCACTCGTCTTATCCTTTGGCTCAGTGCACTCGCCCTTCACATATTTTTCTAAGTCCATTGGTCCGAAGGTTCAACAGCGCCCTCCTAGACCAACTTAGGTAGTTTTTCGTCCCCTCAAGTTTGATGTCATTGGGCAGCAATATCTTTTTCATCACCTGCAATGGTTCTGGTGCGGGCACGACTACCCTACTAGATGAGGTCTCCTCTAATTTAGCCTGAAATACCCTGGCCACCGCCTCCAGTATCTCCTTCAGCTCATGATTAGTCATATGTGTTCCCATCTCCACAATTGTACTTATTGCAAACCCAACACAGGGACGAGGTCAAACGCAACTCAAACACGTGTCATGCGCCTGCACGTTATCACGACTTTCTCCATCTATCTGTACACCCCCAAGTTCATGCAGCAGGAGAGGTACACGATGGGTATGACTCGCCGGAACAAAGGCGAGAAATAGAGATCTGTGCAAAACTTTCCAGGAAGTATGCTCTCTAATCTCAGAACCCACGTTGAGATCAAAATCAGAGGATCACACAAGAGTTCCTCTCTGATTATCCACGATCCAACAAACAACTTGCCTACGCCGACGTACGACGGGGACACGATCCAATAAACAACTTGCCTACGCTAAAGTACGACGAGGACAAGGTCGGCTGCAGGGGGCTTCCACTCGGACAGAGGGAGACGGGGAGGAAGGGGGCTTCGAGTGAGAGAGAGGAGGGAGAAGGGAATTTTTTTTTATGTAGGAAAATGATTCATAGTTTTGGCTCTGATACCATGTAGAATGCAATAATGGATGATTTATTATTCAAGAGGGGATACATATATATAGGAGGAGGCTAGCCTCCTTATTTCCTATCCGATGTGGGACTAAATAAGTCCTCATAACTCAACACTTTTTTTAGCAACCGACGAGTTATATAATGACTCGTCGATTGTTGTATGAGAGAAGTTGAACAAAATTAAAATTTGTAAGAGTAAGCATCTTTCATATAATAATAATATTGCAGAGTCAATATGGTTTACGCGTATTCTCATAAATTTAGATCATGTTTGTGGTTGCTTAATAGTTGATCTTCGCTACCTTTGCTTCATGATGCATAGCATCATTCTCTTGGACATCTTGAGAGTGATGTTTCCTTCGAAACATAATGGTTGCTACTCCAGTTCACAGCCAACTCAGCCCTACAATTAGAGACCAGTTTATATTATTACATAAAGATCGCACCAAGAAAAAAGAAAAGAAAAGAAAAAGGTAATGCAATTATCAAAACTACCCATATCCATTGATCCCTGGAGAGGTAACAGTATCAGACATGATCCAAGGTAAAGTTTTACATAAATTAAAAACTAAGTTAATATTTTCTTGATCTGTAATACTGCACTAGTGCTTAATCATGGACACAACAACTACAAGTCTTGATAACTTAGTAGGCACACCTAACTTTCAGAAACAACATAGAAACCAATCTTTTACTACTGATACTGCAAAAAGCCTTTGTATTCTTTCTGGGGTCAGTATCATACCTTTTGTACGTAACTATAAGGGAAAGTGACGAAATTATATATACATAGTTACATACCTCCAAAATACAATCATATGCATGCAGTAATCTATACACTTTTAGCTTTATGATGAAGTAGATGGGCAATTTTACATGAGCATCAAAGCAAATACACATATTACATTATGTAATCCTCTACTCCTCATTTGGATATTTAAGATTTAAGATAATCTAGAATCTAAGGCATGCCTTCATTACTTGTTCATCCTCATAAGTCCTGCAAGATTGTGCCAGTTAACCAAAACCATAAAAAAAATCTTGGGGACAATTACACGAACATTGCACTGAAAGTAATCAGAAAAGGTTGGGTTGTGTTTGGTTCATTCTAATTTAATCATAGTCGTAATGGAACGGAGTTTGTAATGTAATTGAGTTTGTAATGTACAATTACATTATCTTGTTTGGTTGGAACATGTAATCAAACCATGTAATGTAATATCAATTGCATTCAAATGTTTGGTTTACTATGTAATGTAATAGAATAATAATTGTTGTTTGCCTTATTTTGACAAATATAACCTTCACATTTATATTTTCTATTTTGGTCAAAGTTCATATTTATAAAAGAAATTAAACAAATTTTAAAAATACAAAAATAAAAAATAAAAAATAAAGATTGAAGATTAAAAACATTATAAAAATAAATAATTAAATAATAAATAAAATAAATAAATAAATAAATAAGAAGAAAAGAAATAAAAAAATAATAATAGAAAAAAAAGAAACAAAAAATAAAAAAGAAAGTAATTTTGCAAGTTTTAAGTTGTAATGTAATTGTGATTACATGAGTTTTATGATGTAATTAGTTTTAAAAGAAAGTGATGTAATGTAATCAAACTTGTAATGACCATTACATTACATAAAAAAAAGTGTCGAACCAAACACCTGATTTAGATTTACAATGTAACCCCAATTACATTACATTGTCCAACCTTGCAAACCAAACGCGCCCTTAGGGTCTGCTTGGATTGAGGGAGGAAAATAAGTAGAGTTAAAGTAGGATTAATTAAAGTCAAGTAAGGGAAGTCATTGTATATAATCTTGCTTGGATTTGAGGGAGAGTTAAGTGGAGTGTGTTTAATAACTCTTGTTTGGATTAGAGGTTTTAGTGGGAAGAAGATTAATAAAAATACAATAATTATCAAAATATCCTTATTACATGTGGCAAAAAATTAGATTTGATTGAGTTTTTAATTAAACTTGTCAAAAGAAGGGGGTTTTACGGCTTTTCAAACAACAAGTCATCATTTCCCCTTGTTAAACCCCCAATTTTTGGGATAAAAAAAATAGACAAAACAAGGTTAAACTTTTTCTCACTTAACCCTCTAAGACTCCCCCTCCTAAACCCCCACCCTCAAACCAAGCATGATTTCTTTTTCCCCTCACTTAACTCTCTTCACCCTCAATCCAAGCAGACCCTTAATGTACTTGTTGACAGCTCCCACCAAACCACCAAGTACATGATTAGTGATTACTATCTGTAACACACAACAACCTTTGACAATCCATTGCAGAATAGTAGAACATGCATCTAAGATTAGGTGACATGCACATCATGTATCACACTTTGACACGGCCATGAGTTGTCTAACACAGAAAGTATCCAAAAATCTAGACGCGGGTACTCAACTATAAATGTGTATCTCCATACATATGCTACTAATATTTTTAGCATGAACTTTTATGTGGTTGAGTTTGCTTTGGATATATAAATACCAAAACGGGCAAGTATATCAAAAAAATCTTCATAGTATTTGCTAAATAGGATGCAATATTATTCATGAGTATTTTCTAATTCCACATAAAAAACAAGTGTCGGGAACAGATTGACACGTGTGTCATGACGTCAGACATTATGGGCATGGAAGATTTTTGTAGAAAGGTGTCCTATATATGATAGGGTTCCGCAAATGTGGAAAAAAAATGAAGAGAATGTGCAAAGGCAAAATATAAAAAAGGGGAAATTTTCGGCTTCTTTATGTAGTAATGAAATATTAATAGGAAGAAGTATTCCTTGATCAAGATAGAGCATATGGTCTAAAAATGTTAGGGAAATCCAGAAAGACAACTCATGATCTGGCAACTTGTCCTGGTTTCATAAAAAGCATTGAGAAAAATCTTAGACTGGATTAGTCACTATATCCTTCACAGACTTTCACTATAGCGGAGGACAGGAGGAAAAAGAAGATTTTCCCTCACTTGCCTTCGTCATTTACCACTCAACTAAAAAGATACAAACATGAAAATTTGTAGTTGTCGTAGGCAGAAGAGCACACTTATGGGCCAAGATCTCTCAGGGTCTATAGAAAACTACATTGACATCATTTGATTACTTCCACATACAGTAGGAGAACCGTCCTCAAAAAATCTATACAACGTGAGACTAAAGTAAGTACATAGACCAGCTAGCTCTAGCAGGATCCTAGTCGCAAAATGCAAGAGCGAGGCACACGACCGACCAAAGCAACTCATATGTATACGAAGAAGAAGAATAGGGGCCCATGACCACAGAACTACTCTATTCAAGGCCACACTTGCCCGCACCAACAAAACATGAAACCTTCAGCATCACCTGAAACCTAGATGGGGGAGGCCTGATGACGCTACCAGGTCCTTGGATAAAGTCACACTTGTTCGCACACAAAAAATAAAGAAGCAATGCCTGACTATATTGAGGTGCAACCTACCTTAACGCATGATTTCGAAGTTTAACTAGTGTCCTGCATTCTACCTCCCAAAGGGTTCCACATTCCACGTAACCTAAGTGTGTTTTTAATTAAGGCAAATGTTAAGGGCACTACAAAAATTACTAGGGACAACACACTCTTGGCAGTCCATATATAATCGACTGCCAAATATTTTAGCAGTCCTAAAGCAGCAAAGACTACAGAAATCGTTGGCAGGACTACCAAAAGCATGTTGCCCCTAATAACTTTTATAGTGCTCTAAACATTTACCTTAATTAACTATATGAAAATCAATCTTATTCCTCAAATTTACTTTTTCTCCCCATCGTCATTCAAACAAACAAAAACTTCAGAATCACCACTGCCACTCGGTGAGCCCATCCCACTGAATAATTTCTCCGCCGCTGGAACCACAAGCACTATATGTCCATCTAAAGCATCTAACAAACAGCCGAAACCCTTGAAAATCATTAAAAAAAAAAACCTGGAGATGACACAAGACACACAACAATATTATAGGCCTCCTCTTATTAATTCGGAAAGAAGAAAAAAAAAATTTCCCAATTAGTAACGAATTTCCAAGATCTACTGTGTCGACCAAAATCGGCAACTTCAATATAACAAATTAAATCAGTTGCACACAAAGATTCCTCCTTTTTCTGTTCTTTCGGTCAGGGAAAGTATGTGATCATCCTACGAATCAAACAACTGTAGAGAAGAGAATTCCCAATTTGTAATCGCAAATTAATACTTGTAACAACTCGAATTACTACAGAAAAAGAAAAGAAAAAATTCGTTTTTTTCCGCTCCAGATCGTTAGATTGAACACAAAATAAAAAATGCCATGACCGAAGAGGAAGAAGAAGGAAAAGAGAGACGTACCTATACAGAAGAAGGAGAAGTGTTGAGAGTTCTGAGAAATGGAACGTACATTAAAGGAGGAAGAGGAGGAGCAGGTGGAGTGCTGTTTGTTTCAAGGACGAGCACAAATAGAAATGGTTTCTTGTTTCGCATATAAGTCCCTCCAATGTACATTAGTTTTATATAAGCCCAAGTCCCTTCAATGCAAAATTAATTTCATGTTATTTTATTACTGATGTCGGTGATTCCATAGTAGGTTACAGCTGGATGTTATTTTGTTACTGATATCGTAAAAAAAATTGTTTTAAATATAGTTATTTATATTTACTAATTATTATTTTTTATTAAATTTAACAGAAGAAAAAATTTAATAAAAATATTGTTTGCTCTTTTGAATATTATGAACACGCTAGTATTCAATAATAAATATATAATTTTTGTCCTTAATAATATTTTAAAGATTTGTTGTAGCGTTAAAAAATTTAACACAATATCAAGTCAGTCCATGCGTCAATCTTTTAGATGCATCCACTGTCTTTCAACTCGTACCATTTATAAATGGAAAGAATAATGTGCCACCGTGGCTCGATCCACTGATCTTCTGCCATTCAACCAGAATCTTATATCTCTCATCGGTAACCACAAGAGCCACTCGAGTTCGGTGCCTACAACTTATATACAATGGATACTAAATCAGCACAAAAATATTGAAAAACATATATTATATAATGTTTATCCTCGTTAATACTCTATACTAGTAATGTATAAAACTACCATTCATAGAAATTGAACTCAAGCAATTAAGAAAAATGTCTCTCACCTTAACCACTTGAATTAGAATTATTTAGTTATAAATATATCATATTAGATAGTTAATTCTTGATTAAGTTTTTTTAAATAATTACTGAAATATTTAGGTAGTTATTTAGTTATTTTTTTTATTAATTTTTCAATTTATTTAAATGGATGATACACATACAGCTTGGATGACTCATTTTTGAGCCGTTTCCAAGCTACATTATAGTATTAGGGATTTTGATTACAGACCGAGGTCATCGACTAGGCCGAGCGAGATACGCACAAATGTCTGATGACTGATGACTAGCACACTCTGAGCTCAAGTGACGAATAAGAGACGGACCCGAGGACACCGTTCGTCTCGTGCGAGAGCGGTAAGCGCGAGCGGCCGAGACGGCCGGTCTCGTAGGAAGTCATCGTCACGTGCAAGCGGCTGATGGGTACCAGTGTCATACAAGATCCACTTGTGGGCTTACTGCTTGCGGACGCCCGTGGTGATGATGAAGTTGCCAGTGTGAACGAGGATTCACACGATTGTCTGAGAAAACATGATGACTGGCACATTCTGAGCCCAGAAGGTGGGAAAAAGATTTAAAAAAGAAAAAGAAAAAAAAAAGGAAAAGATTATAGCTGTAGAGATTTTAAAAAAAAGAATAGGCTAATTAGTGTTAAGACCCTGGATTTTATACTATCTTAGAGTTTAAGTTCTGACATGTCCAATTGAAAATTTTTGATCCTTAATTTTTAATTTTTGATTTTTGATTTTTTTTTTCCATTATATCCTTAAAATTATTACAACAGTACCAAGTAATCCATATTGGAAATGGAGGGTAAAATGGAAGAAGGGAAAAAAAAAATTTTAAAATTCAGGTTCCAAAATTTTTAATTGGACATGTTAGGACTTAAAGTCTAAGCTGATATATAAAATCCAGGGCCTAAACTCTAATTAGCCAAAAAAAAATGTTATAAAAATTTGACCTACTTTATATATATATATATATATATATATAGACATACAAAGAAGGGTTATAAATTATATTTCTTATTATTTGAGGATTTGTAAACAAATAAAATACAATTTTGCTACATGGACAGCGAACTGAACCGAAAACGAAATCGCGGCTACATCTCCAACCCTTATTGGGGGAACTTTTTTGCCTACATATGTAGAGTGCTGACGTCATTGTTTTCGGTCCGGCCAATCTAGCCGAATACGTGGAGCCGAACATGGGACGATGCTGTTTCTTTTTTAGATTTAGTTTTCGAGCTGTGAAATATTTTTGAATAAATAAGGGGGGGAGGCTTATATTGAAGGATTTATATGCAAAAGGATCTCGATAAAATAGGGGGGGAATGGATATTTTTTTTGACAGCTCTTTCAATTGTTGGTTTTTCGGTGCGGCGTGCGTGGATTACAAGTCTGTCATGTTTGTCTTTTGTGGCTCACATGAAAATCGCATGACCTTAGAGGTGGCTTTCCTTCCGTGTCTACTTTATTCCGGTCGGTCCTAGTTCGTTTTTTTTTTCTTTTTTTCTTTTTTTCTTTTTTTCACGGAGATGGAAAAGTAGAATTCATGTGAGAGATTTTTTATATTTGGTAAAAAAAACAAATTATTCAAGAAAACTATTTGTTTTTCCTTTCCAATAAATCCAAAAGTAATAGGTAAAATAAGCAATTCTACATTGAGCAGAGCTAGTCTCGTCCAAACAATTTCTAATAAATGCTGGAAAAAAAAAATGACTTAACCTCCACTTTATTTATCCATATTCATGATGCATCCAATATTGTCTCCATAATGTAAAAGTTTTTTCACTTTTGACGAAAATCGTCACTTTTAACGGTCAACTCGTTTGACTCATTATTTTGGACGAAAATATCCTTGTCTTCTTTTCCCTCCTTGTTGTAGGCCTCTCCCCTCCCCTTCTCGCCGCAGGTCCTGCTCCACCCTCCCCATCGCTCGCAACCCCTCCCCCCCTTCCAGCCACTGTCTCCTCCTCCACCCCACCACCGTCCCCCTCCCTGCCGCTCGTCCCCCCTCCCTGCAACCGCCTCCCTCCCCGCCGCCGCTCCCCCGCAGCAACAACAACAATAGCAGTGGCGAGCAGCGGCGCGCGCGAGCAGTTGTTGCTGTTGTTGGCTGGGGGGTCGGGTGCAGGGAGGGGGCTGTGGCGGGGAGGGGGGGAGGGGTGTCGGCGATGGAGGGGAGGGGAGGGGGGGGGAGCGACGGTGGCGAGGAAAGGGGGAGCGGCTTCGGCAGCAGCCTGCCCGCGAGGGAAGGATTGAGAGGAAAGAGGAAGAAGAAATGAGATGCATTTTGGTTTAAAAAAAATAGACAAAGCAGTTGACCGTCATCACTGGACGGATTTCGTCAAAAGTGAAAAAACTTGTATATTATGGAAACAATGTGGGGTGCACCCTTAATATGGATAAATAAAGTGGAAAATAAGTCAAAATTTTTCAAAAATCAATCATATGGGTTATAAGTAACCATCTTTCCCTATTTTTTCATCTGTCTACCAAACAAAAGGAAATGAACAACTTTTCTTTCCTGATTCCTTAAATTCGTAAACCAAACATGGCCAAACATGGCCTTAGTGATACCGTAAATACCTTCTTTCATGGACGAAACGATATTAGTTACGACGTAACATAACTTTTGTATTTTATTTTTGACGTATATTTTTTTGGACAACATACCTTCTTTTCTCTTCTTCCTCTTCCTCTTCCTTTTCCTTTTCCTCTTATCTTCATCTTCCAACCTTAAATCTCACAACAGTTGATGTGGAGATGGCGAGAACCAACAAACATACACAATCAATATAAAAATTGCATCAATTGAAACTAGTTTTTTTAGGTACTAGATTTTTTTTTTAGATTCCTAAAATTTATGTGTAATACATGCTTTGTTATGATTTTTAGTAGAAAGCTTATTAAGTCATATTTCTAAAGTTTCGAACTCCATTAATGGAGCTTACAAACATAGTCACAAGCCTAAGTTGTACTTGTATAATGTACATGCACATTGAGTAAATTTTCTCAAAATAAAATTAATCCAGTGGAAATATGCCAAACGTGGCTTACAACTTTTATGAAACCAACATGAAATAATATTGTTCCATACATTATGTCTCTTATTACAATAAAAATAGCATCTTCGAAAGAAAAACTAATTTCATAAAAATCTTTGATGTGGATGGAAGAGCTTCTAATGACTCTAAATGTCAAATTGACCCCCAACGCTTGCAAAGACGAAGGCCAGCACATCTGTGATGTATTAGTGAGTGGTATTAACCCAACTCATAGAAATAAACACCATAATTATGTTAAAAAATATAGAATTATTATGTAATCTTTCTATTTCTCTAGGTTTGGTTAACAATTCACAAGGAAACATAAAATATAATAATATTACTTGTCAGTGATTCGTACCTACGACTGGATATCCTTCTTTGCAAAACAAAGTTTAGAATGCATGCCCTGCAAAATTTATTCTTAGCAATGCAACCTGACTATATGACGGTCACTAATGGTTCACTAATAAAGACTATCCATGGTATTAATTGACATCTCTTCCAATGCAGATAGCTAGCCTCACTGAAGGTCTCTTAATACCCATGCTCAATATCTAGCATCCACATATATTCCTCCTAGGCCGACGCAATTTCGTGGTCCCGGACCTTGTTAGCGGACGACAAAAGTACGAGTATAAATCAGCACAATACAAGTAAAATACATTAAAAAATTCAGTCAAATATTTGTCAAACGAGAAACATTCAGATTAGATTTAATTCGTGTTTAGTACGTTTCATATGAACAAATTCGACACTTAAAATTCGACATGTAGTTATTTTTAATCCCTAATAAACAAGCAAACAACTTATTAAACACAAATTCATAAGTCCATATTTCTACCAATCTCACAAAATGATCATTGATGCAAGCAACAAGACTGGTCAATTTCTTTCTTTGTTAATTAGATATGTTGCATGTGAGGCTTCTTTTTTTGGTGTAGATATTTTTTGTGAATTGTGCCAGGCCAATTAAAAACAACAAGGCTGCAAGAGTTAATGAAAGTGTTGGATTTTTTTCTTGGTTAATTAAATATGTTGCACTGTCAGTCACGTTTTTTGTGCCAATTTTTTTTAATTATTCGTAAGAAATACGTTTAAAACATCACAGCCTTAAAATTCGTATTAATCTGAATCTTTCAAAAGTACGTAAATATTATACGTTTCTGAAAGAAATGAAAAAAATTGTGTATTATACGTGTTTTATTTGGTTGATTGCTAACAAGGGTCCTGAATACCATTCGGGGAATCAAAACTTATACATAAGTTGTTAATGATCATGCATATGCAACTAACTATAACACATGTAATATGCATGATAATGAAAACCTACAATTAAATATATATACAATGTATTTTCTGTTCAGGTTCCATATTTCCTCTAGCTTCATCTCATACAACATTCCCATTACATAGTTATCTCAAATGGCAACCTAATGGTCCCAAAACATCACTAGCGACCCAACGGCCCCAAACCATATCCACAATTCATTTCCACCATAAAGACTCAAAATACATTTCTACTTTAAGCATACATTATAGAGTGTACGAATTTCATTCTCGCAAATTATAGTGAGGTATTAATTCATATCAGACTAGACTTATCATTAGGCTATTGTTCCAACATTTCTAACATAACAAGAATAACAACATACATGAAATCTCTTTTATCTACATTATTTGTATTATGGCATCGTTGATCATAAGTACATAACAAAAGAAATGAAAGAGAGTTCTTTATTAAGGAGTGAAGATGAAAAAAGAATTGTTAAAGTCACTCACATATTTAAGAATTGTCGAGAGAAATGAGAAGAAGAATTTCCTATACAATGCTCGAGCCTCATTTTTGCTTCCTCCTGAAATTGTACCAATAATGTTTCAGTACACTTCTTTTTCTAACTTCATCTCTCTTTCTCTCAGAATTCAATAAAAATGCAGCATCCAATGAAAATAAACCAAGAAAGAAAGCAATAAAAAGTACCAATGGAAGAAATCAATAAAAAAATCAACAATGAAATCCAACAACGAATGGACTCTTATATGTCACTCGTTCTCCAAGATATATTAATGGTATCTGAAATCAATTTCCAACCAAAGCCAATCAAAAAATGGGGGAAATCTCAACTCATTTGTCCTAATCATAAAGATATCGAAAGAATTTTTCCGCACAAATCCAAATCCGACTAGGCTATTCAATCCACAAGCAAACACAATGCTGCAGCTAGGAGCGGGGTACTACACTATCGATCTAAAAAAATATTTGGGAAGACTTGTCCATGGATTTCTTATTAGAGCTACAAAGGACAACAAGACTCTAATTCAGTGTTTGTGGGGTTAAACCGATTCTATAAGATAGTCACTTTCATATCTTGTAAGAAGACGACGGATGCAACATGTGGCAATATTGTTCTTTCATGAAGTGGGTATTATTATACTTGTGATCAAGGAGACGCTTTGTACGGTATCGGCCTTGGCTTTACCTAAATTTGACCCATTCTTTGAAGTCAAGGCCAACGCCATCGACGTTGGCATAGGTTCAGTTTACCGCTAGGACGGCAAACCATGGCTTTTTTCGGTAAAGAGTTCAGCAACACGCGACATAAGATCCACATGTAACAAGACGTTAGGAGACACGATAAGCCGTGATGTACATACAAGGTGGTGCAAATTACTTGAGAGATTCTCGTATCAACATTATAAGCGCAAAGTTATCAACGTCATCAAAGACGTAATGATATGCTTTTGGAAGGAGGTGATATCAAAGGGACATTATGGCAAGCTTCAACCGATGAAATTTGGGTGGTCAAAATATTAAGGAAACGAAAGTTTAGGTGGGGAGATGAAGCATCAATAAGTTTTGTAGTGACCGATGACGAAGAATTGTATATAGAGGATGGAACAAAGAATTTGGATCGAATTCTTTACAAAAGGTCTAACACAGGTGCCATCGGAAAACTTGAAGCCGTGAAGAACCGAAATTCCTCTCCATGTGGATTGGACGAATTTGGATAAGATTTTGTATTTAAATTTCACATTTATCTTCTTCTTCTTCTTCTTTTTTCTAGTTTGGTTAGACTTAGTTTCTTAGGTATATATTAAGTTATATGATTCCTTATAAATATGGTCTTAAGTTTTGATTAATGAATTGTTCCGTGAAAGTTTATCTTGTTGATTCTCGTATTTTAGAATCGAGGTTCAAATCCTCGTTATTGGATCGTTGGATCTCAATGAACGTTATTTTCGTGCTATGTCACGTTATTTTCGTGCTATGTCATAAACTTAGTGGGATTAAACGTGAAGTGGATTATAAGTAACCATAATTGCAGCAACTAATTGGTAATGCATAGAGGCATCTAGCATTCACACCATGGTCGGCCCGGAGAGTTGTGTTGCCTTAGACCCTTATTGTGGGCCTGTCCTGGGAGCTCACCTGCGACTCCGACCTCTTCTAGGTCACACTGAGTCGGGAGAGGGGGTGTGTGCCTAATCAGATGAGGATTGTCCAAGTCCGAAGTCCTACCATGCTTACCCTTGAGCCGACCCTAAATAACACTCCCTCAAGGACTTCTTCCCTCACAATGTCCCATCTTTGGTGTTGTTTAGAAGTCCCATAAGATAGAGTGAAAGTAGAGATGATTTTGCCCTCGGACAATTTTTTGTTTTTTTTTTTTTTTCGAAACAAATATGTTAGTGTTCTCTGTCGGAGATGTGGACCACATATGAGGCCCATGTCCCATGCGCACTGCACCTAATTTGTCGGGTAGATAACCTGCCACAAATGTGCACGGTTCATAAAGTATTGTTCTTTCTTCTCCTCTCTCCACAATTCTATCATGCCATTTTTATTGTGCTTTTCTTACATTGCATCATTTTCTTGCCTTCCATTGCCGCTTTTCATCTACCAATTCTGCTTAATGTGCAAATTTAGATTTCGCTGATACATTTCTGTGCTTCAACATTATATTTCACAAAGGCTTGTATCATAAAATGAGGCATCTAGCATTCACTTTGAGAAAAAAATCTGCCACAGGTTAAGATTGAAGGAGAGGCGTCTCGATTCTTCTCTCCGTTTCTTCCCGTTGTAGTTGGGTTGGTTTTGGCATTTGGTGTTTTAAATAGACTATTAACATCTCTTGCTTCTAAGCTTCCTATGCTCTAATTTGTATCAACTTATCCAAAGTCTCTCATATGCAATGCTGCTATTCCCTTTGAAGTATAATTTCTCTAAAGTTACAGAATTAATCGTTTCTTTTTTCTCCTCCATCTCTCATGACTACTACCATACATGTTACTGTGTTACGATACAAACAGACTGTACCAGACTGAAAGATCAATTTTACTCTGCTAGAGCAAATTTATAAAAACAGGTTATGCTTCTAGACAGTTCTGCATACCACATAATTATACTTTATTGATTATTTATACACTATATTTGAATTTATCAGGTGTCTTCTAAAAGAGAATTCTTGAGAACGCTGAGTCTTAATTTTTTTTTTTTTGTAAATTTTCTACTATTGCAACTCAATCAACATTACCAATTTAACAGTTGACAAATGCTTGAGCAATGGCGTGCTGGAGACCCAGCCTGGTAATTGGCAATGGTATAGTAAGGTAAATCAATAACACAAAACAATTGTGAATTCAGATAATACTTTGTCTGTATATCTTCAGCAAATATGTTGATCGTTCAAGAACAATTCAACAATCACCCAAATATCTGAATCTTTTCAGAGAAACAGAACTCAAAGCATGGCGAAAACAACAACTCCCAGAGGTATTCAAAAGCTGAAGCTAAGAAGATTGTAAGAAGATATGCAATATGCAATATATATGTGCAGGTATACACATTAGAAAGTTGAGACATATCTACAAACACTTTTACAGCCAGCAGATGCTGATTACCAGAAAGTTACCATAACATGCAGAATGTATTGTTGTCTGAAAAATACATGCAGTTTTTTGAAGGCAAGAACTATTTGTTTCTGAAAACATCAAAGCCTGGTGCCATAAATTTGCTTGATTTCAACAAGCACTTCCATCATGTGGTTGCCGGTTTGCTCTCCTGAACCAGGTCTTGAATGCCCCCAGCAAATGGGGGCAATCATCGACATCGTGGGTGGAGAAGCTGAGGCATTCCTGTAACAGCTCCTGAGCATCAGACATAGGCAAGGTGGATATGATCCTCAAGAATGTTTCTTCCAGCTCCTGGTACAGCATTTTATGACCAGACGGTGTTGGTGAACCTTTGTCTTGGCAAACATTTAGCACTGGAAGCCAATTCTTTACGAGTTTCATTCTCACCTGAGACAATAAAACCAGGGAAATGATCAGGTTATTTAAGCCCAAGAACAATGTCGCTAATACACTCAAAATCAGAAAAAGAGCATTCAAGTTAGCATTATTTTCCAAGCATCTTATATATAGTACCAAAAGTTCAAGGCTTCACCATGGAACTTTTATGTTCCAAAATTGTCCTTCTCCAACCTTATATATATATATATATATATATCAAATTATGTTAAAATTAACTAGAAGTAAAACATGTAAATTACATACATATTCCCACTAACATAATTATTATCACTAATAATTACACATTTCCAACTACAATAAATGTTTACCAACTAAAAAGTAAATATCCTTTTAAATATTTAATACTATTTCAAAATAGGTTTGTCATCAAGTATACATTTAAAAATAAATTTAGAAAGTAAGAAAAACTAGACAATAACGTGCAACGCACATGCACGACTTCTAGTATAGATAAACTGGTAATTTGCATGGGTATTGGAACTCGCATTCTTTCCCAGTATATGGATATGCTGCTGATCCGCATTGGGAAATGTTCGATCAGTAGTTCCAGTAGGCCATTTCCTCCATTTTCAACTTTCAGTCAGTCGAGGAATAACTAAGATCCTGCCTTGTGATTGGCTTCTATAGGCAAGAAATCAAGTTGTGTATCAATATATCCTATGCATGTATAGGCTATTTTATTCCTTATTTGATGAGTTCCAAGTCTGCCTGCCGTCCAATGCAAAAAAAGAAAAAAAAATCTTTAATATAATTTTATGTAATCATTATTTTTTAATTAATTCTTTAATTCTATTTAATTTGTCCTTCTTGTTCATCTCCTAGATTCCAAGCACTCTAGGTAAAGAACTGTGGTTTGGGACAACAGAGAAACAAGATAAATAATCAGTATAAAAATGAACTATTTTGCGCATCTAAGAAACAACAGACATGGCAATCAGAGCATGTGTATCAATTAAGGAGGAATACTAATCACAATCACTGAAGACTTAAAAACCAAACAACTAAAATGAAAACAATCGCAAGCAGTTGTTTGAAAGTTCCATCTTAGGATTCAACACCCAATTCTCACCTTTCTCCGTTTCTAGAAAAGTCCACTCTTCTTTCTCTAGACCTTTCCATAGAATATTCACTTATCCACTTATTTTAGAGCTTCATCTTCTACCTTCTTCTTTGCTGAAGATTCCTAATCTCCAACCTAGAACCACCACCTAGTAAGTACTAACTACCATCTACTTGCGCCAATGCATCTTCTAGACTCTTCTTTGGAGGCTATGATAGGGAAACCTCAGCATTACTTTGGGATCAATCAAGCAAGCAAAAAGCGGGGAAGTCTTGCAATATGAGTATGTGTGCGCGCGACTAGTAGATAATATAAGAAGACAGTTTACAAGTCTACCAAAAGTGAGAGACGTATTGATATTATAAGAAGTATGTGCAAGTGTAGCAAAAGTGACAAAGGAGTATCTACTATAAGAATACTGTTGTAATTAGTGTTGCTATCTGCAAATTTCTACGAATAGAAGTGTTTTTCTTTAGGGGCCTAGCCACCACATTCCATCAACTGTCCAAACAACATTTTCTAGGATCACATATATCTTATCATAGTATAATATAGTCAAGTTCCATGAGTGAACATGTTAGTAATACAATGCACTAGCCTGTGCAAGGAAGAAACTAATGCATATGTATACATGAGAGAACAACAAGAGAGCCTTTGTTCAAAATTTATAGGGTTGGCTATTTGAATCCTTTTCTTCCATTCAGCTCACCTTTGCTAAAGGCCATGTCTTCTGTAACAATAAAAAGGAAATGAAGGAGTAAGCATTGATCAACAAGAGATACCTAGGAGCAATAGTTTTCCATATTTAGGAATCATCTGTCTGTGTTAGAGAGATTGTGAAGGATGTCGTTCATAGAATTAAAATAGGATGGACGATGTGAAACCCCAATATCTAGAGTTTTATTAGTTTATGATGGAGTGTTTGGATCTCATGCGTACATCCGGGTAAAATCATTATGGCAAGTTGGGCCAAGCGATGCACAAAATGTGGTCCGTGCACAGGTTATTCCCTGGCGGACGTGACAGTTGAAAAGGAAGAGTGCATTTGGAATGATTTGTGATTGCAAACATACCATTAAAGGTGAAAGGAAATTTTTATAAGACAACTATAGTATCAGGAAATGAACGTAGCTGGAATGAGAAAGTTAATGGAGGATATGATTGTGGGAAGTTCGAGGTAGAGCCAATTAAGAATAGATGAGAGAATTTTTTTATTAAAGTGGTTTGGAAATGTGCAACACACAAAAACAACTGCACTGGTTAGGAGCAACAAGATATTAGTCAATGGAACTGGTAGAACTAGGAATAGGTCTAAAGAGACTTGGATTGAAGTGCTAACAAAGGATATAGACTTTTGCTAATGTTATGTAGCTGAATGGAAGGAAAGGATTCATCAAATAGCTGAGCACAAACTTTTTGAAGAGAGGCTTCATTGTTGTTGTATCCTTTGTATCCTTTTTACAGCCTCAATCCAAGTTCCTTTAAGCCTACCCCTAGTTCTAGCAGCTACTTCAACTAATATCCTACGAGTCTTGACTAATGCATCTACTGGAATCTGTTGAACACATTTTACATTCATATAAAAATCACAGTTCTTGTACTTCTATGCGGCATGTTACTAAACTAAGCCTTTAGGCCACCTAAACTGTGACGTGACCACCTAAACCAATAAGAATCTATCTATATTATATAAAACTTCCATTCTCCACTAATAAGCCCTACATTAACTCTGTTTACTTTCGTACTTGATATATTGTCTATCATTTGGATGACAAACCAACTTTTTGAAACATGGAACGCCCACCAGGTGGCTAGGAGGACCTAGAGATTTAGTGGCCTAGGATCATTCATTGTTACTTGTTTAAAATCAAAATAAATACTAAAATATCACAAAAGGATCTGAAAACTAACATAAACCTAATAGACTTAAAGCTGAGCTACTAAACATCAACTACAAATCATATAAGTTCACAAAACATGTAAGAAGGGGTCAGCTTAAGCGTTTAAATCTATTAATAATCTAAAAGGACAAAAGAAGCACACAAGTAAATAGTGAACCAATCATTGTTCAATAGCCAACTATTTACTTAGCTAGAAGAGTAAGCAAATAAGAAATGACCCAAAGTTATTCAAGGTAGCCTATGCAAGGGCATAATATCCAAAACATTTAAGGCTGCCACACCCATGGAGAACAGCCAGACACTAGATGACACAGTGAACTTGAAGGGACCTATGAAGACCACCCAGCCATTTCTCGCAACACAAAACCCACCCAAAACTAGCTTCCACCTAATAAGGTTACGCTTCTTAGACCATAGACAATGAGCCCAGGTGGCTGCCTTGCTTAAGCAATTTCCTGGGATGCTTTGTATAATTCACAGCCCAAATTGGTGTTGAAGAATAAAATGGCAAAACAGTGCAGGTAAATTGTCAAATATTATATTCTTAATTTATATAAATGATCAAGATTTTTAAAAATCATGCAATTTTTTTTTGAAATACCAAGGTTCATGGAAGAGTCTAATCACCGAAACTATGATAAAAAGAAAGAAACTAGTTGTCCTAATTCTTGTCTTCAACTTGAAACAAACGTTTAAGTTCAAAGGGTAGTATTGTGACCTAAAGTAAACCGTTTGAGCATAGGAACCCTACAGGAAAGTTAATCATAGACAAAAGCCCAATATGTCTAGGTCATATTATAGTCTATATATCATTTATCATATAGTTGCTCTTTACTTGCTTAATATTACTAAATCTGGACATTCACCTTTCATATTCTTAATATCTACTTGCTATTTACTATCTATACTCTTATGTAATATGCAATCATTTACCTTGTCTAGTTAATTTAGTTGTTATTCATATATTACAGTAAATAATATGACATCCATGATTAAAAATAATTTAGTAAACGCAGAAATCTTAAAGTAACTTGACAGAAAATTACCTCATTACTAGTTTGCTTAAGGTCTTGATTGCTAGCCTTGAATTGAAATACATGAATTGGTATAATAAATGGAAATGCAAATTTTAATTTCTTCTGTTTGATTGGCATATACCACAGTGAAATCGAAATTTAACTTCCATGATTGGTTGGCATGATTGTGGATACAATCACATTTCTATTGTGAGATGGAATTGCTTATCAAAAAGTAAAAAAATAATAGGGTAAGAGGCCTTACTTTACTATAACATTATTATTGTCTATGTATATGTATCTAATCCTCCTTTAATATAATGTATGGTTTATTTACCGTAGACTGAAATTTCTTGATTTGGATTTCTGTAAATTGGAGCACCCACAGTGTTTGATTACCATGAATTTATGAATTTATGAATTTCAAATCCACTTGTGAATCTCAATTCCCACTTTTGTATATAAGACGAGGAATTCCAATGCACCAAGTGAATTCTAATTCCATCAATGGGAACGGAGAATCATTTATGAGGCTCATATGTAACAAGGATAGCTTTCTCTCTCATGCTAAAAAATGGTTGCTTCCAAACAAAGTGTGCTTTCCTATTAACGCTGGAGGTAACTCCACTGACAGGAAGTTGAAGGGTAACCATTATGATGATGGACTTCCAAACACAAGACACTAAGAGATATGGGAGAATGCTCGGATGTTCTACCAGATGCCTATGGAGAGTGACACTGCGGATCTAGTTACCCATATTGGTATAGTGGAAGAATTGTGGGATTACCTTAGTGGTTTACTCTTGAAATAATAACTGTGTATATGTGTTAACTATGTTGCACAAATACCGACATGGACGGATATAGACTAGATTTATACAATATTTTTTTTGTAGAATAAGTTTGTCCTTAAAGTTGATCCAATAACTACTTCATTAGGTAGAGTGATATTTCAACCACTTTGGAAAAATCCGATAATGCATATAGATTATTTTTATCAATACTTTTATAAAAGGAACATATTTAAGGTGCTTGATGGATGCCTGATATTTTAATATACCTCTGACATGTCGTCATTCGAAATCAGCTATATTTCAATATGTCCAACCTTAGAAGCTAGAAGCGGGGCGAGGAGGGAGCGGAGGAGTGCGACTACTTAAAAGAATCTAAAGTTGGGAGCGTGATAAGAAGGTGGGATAATAAGTTTTTTATGTTTATTAATTATTGTTATGAAAATTTATATATATCTTAATATTTATTAGAATTTATAAAGTTATGTTCAAATTTACAGAGAGATCATTCGCATTTAGTTTCTTGTTACTTTGATGAACGTGTATTAAAAATTCTCCAACTTTATTTCCAAATTTTCTGTCATCTTTTAAAATTATGGTCATAATATGGGAAGTGCTTATGTCGTCGGAAAACGAGCGTCCGTCGCCGGAGAATGAGCTCCCAAGTAAAAACCACCGAATCGAGATTCTTAATGAGATTTGTTGACCTCCTAGGAGTTTATGGCTTCTAAAGTGTCAAACCCGATATCCGACACCTAGAACCTTCGTTTCTTTATCAAATTACGAAGTATAAAATAAATAAAAAATGGTATTCTGTCCTTCTCCCATACCACTTTATCTTGGCTATATGTAATTGTGCATGAAAAGTAGCTATTCAAAATTCTTGCTCTAACAAAAATATTAATGATGTTTCATGTATCATCTGAATCCATATTTCACATTTTGTGACACATTCTATATGTGCATGGTGTTATATTGCCCTATACGTCTCTTGCCATCAATTACATAATCCACCAGCTGCATGCATCCAAGACATGCCATTTAAAACCTTGATTTTGGTCAAAGACTATACTAATATTTTCCAAATTGTTTTACTTAGGCAATGCCAGCATGTAGTGCCTAGGCAGGCCTGGATTGATTTAGACAGGAGAAGAGAGATTAGGTTGGTGCCTAGTGCTGAAACCGGCCGAGTTACCAAGGAGAGTCCGTCCAGGCCGTAAGCTACATGGACCTGAGCCATACAAGGACAGGACAGCCATTTTTCACTATACTAGCTTCCTACATTTAAGCATAGTCTAAACCTCTGTTCCGTCTCTTCTTCAAACTCTCGATCTATGTACAACACCTCTCCTATGCTTAATAATTAGCATGCCATAGACTGCTTCGACAACACTGATAGCAAAGATAGAAACTAACTAAAATACGAACAACTAAAGGTTTGGCTACCTTAGTTTGACAATTGTCACCAGCCAAGTTTTGTAAAACAGCCATTCTGGCATTCTAATTTTTTCTACATTTGGCATTCCCAACTCTTGCACGGTGGAAGATGCAAATCAGTCTGAATCTTCTTGTTCGGTAGTTCTTCCCAATATTGTGACTCAACAATGTGCTATTTTAGTTCATCTACTAGAACAGCTTCCCAAATCTTCCATCTACACATTGTAATTCCCATCACATTCATCTTGTTTACTAAGAACTTTTGATCTTATCATTCAGTAATTTGTAGTTCCTGCTTTACATTTTAATTTTATTTTTAGCTGCCTTACGAAAAATCACAAAATTCACTAGTGCTCCATAACCTTTTGTTCCTCTTCTTGTGTGACACGGAGTCGAAGAGTTCAGACGCAGGGAGTGATTAAAGAGGGTTGTACACCTAGTAAGCTACATAAACTGGATATCCAGCCCTCAGTACTTGCATATGTCTCAATTATTGATTGGCACCACCAGCCTGGTACTATTAAGACAATGCTCCCTAACTTTTCTCTTTTTGATTTCACTTGTGAAACGTGTATCCGGAAGCATCAATAGATCCTCATTTTCTCTCGTTGGTGCGAGAAGTGACTCTCCATTTTCTATTGTGCTTTCTGATATTTGGGGCAAAGAGTTCATGCTTGTGCCAATTATGGAATTATTCATCAAAGATCATGCTCTTATACACCCTTAACAAAACAGTGGCTGAATGAAAAAATCGATTGCTTGAAGTGGCTAGCTCCGTACCTTTCCAAATGAACGTTCCTCACAATTGCTGAAACTATGCTCTTCTTACAGCTTGCCACCTTATTAACTATATGCCTTCAGCCATTATTAACCATCGATCTCCATCTCTATTCTCTCCCACAAAAGAGCTTTTCTCTATCATTCTCAAAAGTTTTGGTTGCAGATGTTTTTGTTCACCATATCGGTCATGGCTCTGAAAGCTCTCTGCGCTTCTAAACATATCTTTGATCGCTTGATTCATGTTCACAAAAGTTATGCTTTTTCTCTCTCTCTGACCAGAAACTTATCACCACTGTAGACGTCACCTTTCTCGAGCAATTATCACTCTTTTTCCACTCTTTTGTTCGATGGTCTCCGTGTACCCCAAGGTTCGTGTGCATGAACGAAATCCCGACTAATACGATACATAGGATTCAAATTGGTTACCTAGCAGTCATCCAAAGGAAGGACAACCTATAAAAACATGTAACCCTTTCATATAATTGATCTACAACTGACAATGACCTAGATGAACGATAAAGTTGGGGACCATACAGCAGAGGAGGACGGAGGATCAATGGCAGGAATTCCAGCTCATTGTGGGGGTACGAACAACTGAAGGGCTAAATGCTCATCTATTTGGAATTTTGGGCATAGGATTCAAAATGGTTACCTTGCAGTCATCCAAAGGAAGGACAATGTTCTATAAACACATGTAACCCTTTCATATATCTGATCTACAACAATTGACAATGGCCTAAGACGGACATCAAAGTTGGGAACCATAAAGCAAAGACATACGTAGGATCAATGGCAGGAATCCTATAGCTGATTGTGGGACGAACAACAGAAGGGTTAAATTTTCTCTATTTGGAAATTTGGGTAATGAAATAATGAATATGTGGATGACTCATCAAGGTAGAAAAATCATAACTTACAATATTTCCACCAAACTAAATGTTAATTGAGTATAACAATTTCTAAGCAAAGATTTATATGATAATTACTTTTATGTAATTAGTGTATGGAATATGGATAACATATGAGGATGCTAAGAATGATGAGATGGAAATTGACTGAAAGATAGGATATGAAATGAGAGTTCTTGTGAGAAGTTAGAGGTGACCTTGATTTAAAAATGTCTCAAGTGGTTTGGACATATGCAACATAGAACAATAAATGCATTGGTTAACATGATAAGAGGAGTTATAACATATTACTCAAAGGAACTTGAAGAATAAAGGTAGGCCAAACGAAATTTTACTAGATATAGTTTTTGTTAGTGCTACATACTACAGAGGACATGGCCATTAAAAGAACAGAATAGAAGAAAATGATTCAAGAGCCAACCCAAAAAAATAGAATAAATACTTTGTCGTTGTTATATTGTGGATAACATATCTTATTACTAATTTAGATTTCACAAAATTGTACCATTTTATAATCACGAAAAGTATAAAAAATAATAAGGTAAAGGTAGCAACTCGAAAGCACCTAAAAGAACGCCTAGGTGCTTAGGCAAATTGCTTCGACAACACTGAGAACAAGGATCAAAACTAACTAAAAATAAGAACAGCTAAAAGTGTTGGCTACCTCATTATGACAATTGTCATCAGCTTTCATCCTCACTAAGTTTTATAATGAATCCATTTTATTGTTCTGGTTTCTTGATTTCTTCCACATTTGTCATTCCTAACTCTTACAACCATAGTTTGAAGTATAGGCCGATACAGATACAGTTTGGCATATCCCGATCCGATATTCGATACTGACCGATACCAACATTAGAGGTCTCTTTTCCGGTCAATTCGGCAAAGAAAACTGAATTAAAAAGACCAATTAGCAAGGGTGTAAAAGCATAGTAAGGTTGTAAAAGCATATAAAAGAGAAAAAACTTATCTATCGCATATAAATCAATCGACAAGGACGACTACTATTTCATTCCATTTCGAAAATACTAAGAAACAACACTGAAAATACTTTAAATTATGCATAAATGTATAAAATATATTTTCTAAAATGTGAATAATTTACTAATAGTTGTTTGCTTTATTCCGATCCGAAACCGCCGATACTACCGAAATCCTGATACTCATAGGAATGGTCTGATACCGATTCCGATACTTTGAACCTTGCTTACAACATGGGAGATTTAAGTCAGTCTGAAACTTCTTTTCCTATATTCATTCCGTGTTGTTATTTGATAATGTCCATTACTTAATTCATCTAGTAGAACAGCTGCCAAAATTTCCATTAAGACATTTTGATTCCAAACACATTCATCTCATTTACCAAGATCCTGCTGCAATCCTATCATCCATCGACTACTTCCAATTCAATAACATACCCATTTTCTGTAATTAGTTTAAATGTGGCTACTTCCAATTCTATAAGATACACATTTTCCAAATTAGTCACGTACTTAAAACTTGGTAACAACAATCATGTGATTGCAACAAATATATAATACGAAGACAAAGTGTGGCAACACATATTTAAGCCGCTCAATATGGATGTATAATATTTGATAATATTGCCGACATTGTCATTTGTTATCCACTAGTCAATATTTCTAACATGATATACGGCATTCAGTACCTTGGTATTTAAAAAAAAAAACTGGACGTTCAAATCCACAAAATGGTATTTTATCAATCTTTTGTATTATTTATCTCGACTCCATGTAATCTTGAAGGAAAAATTACTATTAAAAATTCTTACTCTGGGTCGGGCATAGAATGACGTATATAATGTATCATTTGATAAGTACGGCCTTTTACAACAAATTTAATATTTTTTTTCATTGTATTATACTATTATGTTGCACTATACATCCCTTGCCATCTAAGACACAATCTGCCAGCCACTATCCACCAGCCGTGTGCCATTTAAAACCTTGATTTTGATCAAGGCTATATTTATTATTGCTTGTTGCAAATTGTTTCCTACCTAGGCAATGCCAGCATATGGTGCCTAGCTTCTGGCCTACATTGCATGGACATGGCAAAATGGTGTCCGTATCCGTATTTTGTCCATATTCCTGCAACATAAGGGACTAGTTAATGTACCTCTTTGAAATTTCTGTATTCAGTATCTGTATACGTGTCCGTATTCCTGCAACATAGCTTCCATCATATAATACCTATTCAGGTGTCAAGAGGTTAAGACGAGAAGATAGATTAGGTTGGTGCCTAATGCCAAAACAGGCAGAGGTATCAAGATGTGCCTGCCCAGGCCGTAAGCTACATAGACCTTTGACAATCATTTTTCACTAGACAAGCTTCCTTCATTAAGAAATAGCCTAACCTCTATTCAGTCTCTTCTTATAACTCTTGATCTGTGTAGAACATCTCTCCCAGCTGAATCCACAGACTACTGGCCTTCATCTACTGTAGTCATTCCAAACTTTCTCGACTTCCCAACACGTCCCGCCCCCTCCTTAACATACTAATATTTCGTACTTGCACGAACACACTTACATCTTAATAAATAATTTAATTCTTAAAGTACATAGGATAAGTGCTCATTGACAACACATGCTTAAATGTCAAAAATATGCTGAAGGAAATTAGGCAGGATTGCAGAAAGCTCCAGCTCCTATCTTTAACACTCACTTTCTTCTGCATCAAGGAAGAAGAGAAGCATCAGGTTGCAAAAGAAGCCTAGTAGACAATGTTACTAAGAAGCAAATTAGGATCTTTATTTTCTAAAGTCGGGAATTTGAATAGGTGGAGGGGACTATGAATATATTTAAGTTATACTGCTGCAAAACACTATTACATGAAGGTGAGAGTTTAGTGTTGTTGGTCTGGGATGGTATGAACCATAGTTTGCAATATCGGCCGATACGATACCGATCCGATATGGCCGATACCGATACGATTTGGCATGTGTCGATCCGATACCAACCAATATCCGATATTAGTCGATGCTGACATTAGAGGTCTATTTTTCAGTCAATTTTGCAAAGAAAATTGAACGGAAAAGACCAATCAACAAGGGTGAATAACATAGTAAAGTTGTAAAAGCATGTAAAAGAAGAAAACATGTAAAAGAAGAAAACGTATCTATCGCAGGTGAACCTATCGGCAATTGTGATTACTATTTCAAAACTACTACGAAATGACACATTAAGTACTTAAAATTATGCATAATTTTTTTTTTTCTAAAATCTTAATAATTTATTAATAATTATCTGATTTCCGATACAAAAAATTTCGATTTTTCGATCCGGAACTGTCGATACCGCCGATCCCGATACCCATTGGAAGGGACTGATACCGATTCCGATACTGCGAACCTGGTCTGAACTCAAGATAGTAGTTTCCAAAATAACAAACAAGGTTGTCAAAGCAGATAGTTGTTTTAGGGCGGTCAAAACCCCTATGCTCCTAGGCAACATTTAGGCAATTAGATGGAGCACTTCTTTACATAGGCGTTTCACCCAATGTGATTAAATAAGTGAATGACATGACATATATGTATTCAGATCCAACCTATTATTCACTAGCTTTGGCAAAAATTATGAGGTAAAGAGGAGTACACCACATAGACCTAACTTAAGCCAATGTATAGTAATATTACAGCTAAAGCCTAAAAGTCTAAAACCATTAAGATTTGACAATAAATGCGTGCATACCCTCGTTAATGACATGACACAGACAGTAAAAAACTATTAGCCAAAACAATGCACAAGGCAGTGTACAAAACAAGTACAAAAAAAGTAGTTCTACATTTTGAGAGGTTAATCACTTTGATAAGAAAACTAATCAATTGTAGAAGATTCACATTTATAGAGATTAATCACATTGTTAACTCAAGAACAATCACACACAAAATAACTAATAATAGTTGAGAAAAGCCATAATACCACAACCTTGACTTAATATCATAGAAAATAAAAAAGACAAGAATAAAAAAAGGAAGAAGAAGAAGAAGAATGAGAGTAAACGGAGAGAACGTGAGAGCTTATATATATATATATATATATATATATATATATATATATATATATATATATATAGAGAGAGAGAGAGAGAGAGAGAGAGATAGAGAGAGGTTTAGTTCCTATGTTGATATAACGGGAGGAAGCCACCCTTCCGTTCGCTGACCTGACGTACCCACTTTAAATCCCAAGGCCTGCGTGCAATGTGCATGCACCAAATTGCGACTAATATGGAGCATGGGATAATGAACACATGAATTACTTATCATAGTTGGAAACAATTTGGAACTTATGATATTCCTACCATATGCAATGTCAATGACTATATATTTACAAGATCTATTTTGATAATCATTTTTATGTAATCAGTATATGGATATCATATCATATCATATAACTACTATAGATTTCACTGAAATATCCTTTTATACTCAGCAAGCAAAATTGAACAAAATATGAAAAATGAGGTAAAAGTAGCAAGCGCAAAAGTATGACATACCTAATCGTGGCCTAGGCGCTTAGACGAACCGCTTTGACAACACTTCAAAACAACGACCAAAACTAAAGGTAAAAGTAGCAAGCGCAAAAGTATGACATACCTAATCGTGGCCTAGGCGCTTAGACGAACTGCTTTGACAACACTTCAAAACAACGACCAAAACTAACTAAAAACGAACAGCTAAAACTTTTGGCTACCTCACTTTGACAGTTGTCTTCAGCTTTCATCCTTGCCATGTTTTATCGCATCTCCATTTTGGCATTCTCATTTCCTCCAAAATTGCCAATCCTAAGTCTTACACAATGGGATATTTTTATCTGGAACCTCGTCTTTTGCATCCATTCACAATGTTGTGATTTGCTAATATTTGTCGTCTAATTCATCTAGTAGAACATCTTCTCAAAGTTTCATGCTAGAGACGTTCTGATTCCTTCCACATTCACCTCGTTTACCAAAACATTCGAGTCTTATCGTTCTTCTGATTACGTCCAATTCTACAACATGCCCATTTTAAGCAATAAGGCCACCTAGTTACCAAACAAAAACAACTCTTGTGATTGTAACCAAACCTGTCTTGGAGCCAATATGTTCCCGGCGGCCACCGCATTGGCAAGGCTCGAGGTGCACCGCATCACCAGCGCCGGCAGCCCGGGCGCTATGTTCCTCCACGCGTCATCCCGGAAGGTCTTCTGCAAATCAGCGGCCAGCGCACCCTGCTCCCCCCACTCCCCTGCCGCGGCATCCGCAACCCTCAGCTCGATCATCCTCTCCACGAGCCACAGCAGGTACCTGGCGTTCGCAAGGGCCGAGTGCAGGTTGAGCCTCTGCAGGGCCTCGGTCTCGTCGTCGTCCTCGGCGACCCGGAAGTCGGGGCTGGCGTACTCCCCCATGAGGCCCCTGAGGGACTCGAGGGCGGAGAGGAAGGCACGGTCGAGGACCCTGCGGACGGAGGCGCGGTAGGGGTGGTTGCGGAGGAGGCCGGCGACGAAGGCCTTGACGCGGGCGACCTTGGGGTGGCTGTGGAGCGCGGAGTGGACGAGCGTGAATAGCATCTCCTCGGAGGAGGATTCGGAGATGGGGAGGACGCGGGAGAGGAGCTGTTGGGAGAGGGGGTTGGGGAGGGAGGGGAGGAGGGAGAGAAGGAGTTCCTCCTCGGAGTCGGACCAGGGGACGGCCTCGAGGAAGCGGACGAGGGAGGAGAGGAGGTCGTCGAAGAGGAGGTGGAGGGCCGGGGGGAGGAGGGAGAGGGCGGTGGCGACGGAGGAGACGGGGGCGGAGAGATCGTTGGAGTAGAGGCGGCGGAGGACGTTGACGTAGGATTCCAAGGAGGAGGAGATGTCGAGGAAGAGGAGAGGGAGAGGAGAGGCGACCGCGTCGCCGCCGGAGGAGGATCGGCTGAGCCAGCGGGGGGAGAGGAGGGCGTCGAAGTAGCGGCTCCGGCGGAGGGAGGAGGAGTGGAGGTGGAGATCGAGATGGGCGGAGCCGTCGCAGAGGCGGAGGACGACGTCGGCGGTAGCGGCGTCGTTGAAGGCGGAGACGCCACCGGCGGAGTCTCCGGCGGCGGAGGAGGTGGAGGGAATTAGGGTTAGGGTTTCGGTGGGGGAGACGACGGTAACATTATCGTCGTTGACGTCGGAGGAGCTGCTGCTGCCGCCGCGCTGGCGCTTTCTAGAGAACATCTTTCTTGATTTGGTTTGATGACTGAACTGTGGGTTGTGGATACAATAACCTGTATTAGTGTTGTTGTCATTTGTGGGATCAGGTGAATGGATAAGATCATGGCTTAGGTCGGTGGTCGAACTAAAATTATTCGGTCGTAAAATATTGATATCCGACTCGAACAAACAAATTGGTCGATTCCGTTTTAAAATCGATTAACTTGATTCGACTCGACTCGACTCGACTCGACTCGGCTGAACAATTTTGTATTTAAAGACAACAATTTAAGATCAACAAAAATTTAAATATTTTTAACAATCTTTTGACACGTGTTTGTCAATAACTCGTTTTCATCTTTTTATCATTTCTTCATTCCATTTCTAACAATACAATAGTTCATTTTCATCATTGTATTTACGATAAAGAAAAATATATCTAAAAATAACAAACAACAATACAAAATAGTAAAAAATACGTAAGGTACATCAGTTGATCGGTTTAGTTTGATTTCATCGATTTTTTTTTTTATATTATCAATCTATTGACCGAACTAAACCATTCGGTTATTAAGAACACCAAATCGGACCCAACCCAAGCAATATATCGATTAGGTTAAAAGTCTGGTTCGATTTAGACCAAATCGATTTGGCCCAAATTTGCACAACCCTTACTGTACCATAGAAGCACTTGGCTTTGCCAACAAATACAAAATATGTACAAGTTTTCTACTTTTCAAAAGGGGGTTGCCTGATGGGCGAAGTGAGAGTAAACTAAGAAAAGACATTTGTATATATATTTGACTTTATGTTACTTCTTGTATGAAAATTTTAATAGATAATATCTTGTACGCAAAAGTGGTTAAATTTATATTTTCGTGTTTAGATGTTTAAATATAACTACGTGGAAAAGTAAGAAAAATACATTACCATAATGACAAAGACTAATTAATTATCAGCAAATTACGTATAGAGGGATAAATTTTAGGAAATTTGCAGCAAAGAGGAGATTATTGTTAAAATTACGAATCAAGGGATGGAACGTCACTTTAAGTGGCCTCCAAAAAAATTAGAGTATGTGGCGCCCAAGAGTGTGGCGCCACTCCTAATGGTGCCCCATGTCAAAATGGGTCAGGCGCCATTTTGAGTGACGTCCATTCTATTTTTTTAACGGTCATTTTCTACCATTTTATTTCAAACAACTCGATTTTTAACCATTGTAGTTCTATATAAATGAAGAGTTGGAAGAGTAATTTATTCACACTTCTGAATCTATTCTTCCTTAACCAGATCCTAAACTCCTAGACTCACAAACTCTCTATTTGGAAGCTAGCAATATGTAATATCTACGGATCAAAGTCTAAGATATGATGCTCGCATAGAGGTGTAGTAAATGGGTTATCCTATGAAGGAGATTTAACCCAAATTCTTATAACTGGTCGTAGTATTGCATTAGATAGTTTATGCAATCTGATCAGTAAAAGTTTTTCTAATTGATATAAATTTATATTAAGACATGTTTATATTTCACATTGTTTATTATTAGAATATGAACAAGCATGTAATTTTGTTCTTAAAGTTAATTTACAATCGTCATTTATAAGTATTTTTGTTACTCAACTAGCACAAAGACTTGATAATATAAGTACTCAACGTGCTTCTAATTACGAGCGGGTCCTAGTTCTTCTCGACAACTTTCATCTCATAAAGAAGAACATACATTAGTTTTAGCTAATAATGATAATTTTCAAAATAACAAAAATAGTGATAATTTAATTAAAAATTTAGATGATAATTTTGAAGATAATGTCAATAGTGCTACCACTCATGAATTATTTGTTGGACAATCTTTTAAAAGTCATTCTAAATTTAGAACTTTTATAAGTGATATAACAATTGAACACAATTTTACTTGTTCAGTTAATGGTATGAACAATGTCAAGAAAATTATATATACTTGTGATCAACCAACTTGTGATTGGAGAGTATATGCTAAACTTGTTGGTAAAAGTGAAACATTTCAAATTAGTACATTAGAAATCATACATGATTGTTTAGGTGAACTTACAACATGATCTCATCCATTAGCTACTTATTCATGGATCAGGAACAAGATAATTGATATAATTATGAATAACAATCCTACAGTCCAGCAAATGTTGTGAGGGATATATAGAGAGAACATTGGAGATATATATATATATATATATATATATATATATATATATATAGAGAGAGAGAGAGAGAATAAGGGAGGTGAGATGGCACCTCATTCTAAAAACAAGGGTGGCGGTGACGTGGCACAATCCCAACCACACATTTCATAATTGGCAATTTGCACTTAACCCCCTCCCCTCGTTTGTGTGGTTGAGATTGTGCCACGTCACCGCCACCTTTGTTTTTAGAGTGAGGTGCCATCTCACCTCCCTTATTATATATATATATATATATATATATATATATATATATATATATATATATATATATATATATATATATATATATATATATATATATATATATATTCCAAAGCTTAGAGAGCCACTAGCTGAAATAATTAATGTTAGCTATTTTGATGCATAAGCTCTTGAAGAGTATGCTTTTAGAATTATCGAGTCAAACTCAGGTAGCCAATACTTTCTAAAGACTACTGAAAACAATTGTCACCCCCACTTTTCCATTTAGGGGTAATTTGATAATTTGGTCGAGTTATTTAATTTTAGGAATATAATATTTATATTAGTGGGCCATGAATATTTATTTGATGCTTGTATTAGTTATTTGATTATTATAGTGCTATATATATTTAATTAGAGGCTTGTAGCATTTAATTTAGTTAGTGGGCTAGCCTATTTAATTTGACTTGACATTAGTGGACCAAAATTAGACTTGTCGTGACAAATAGTGAGCCAACATGGACTAGGCCCAATGAACCCATTCCCACTAATTAACTAAGGAGAATTAGTTTAATTATAATTAGTTAGAGACTTGCCAAAATACCCCCTTTCCTAATTATTCCTCATATTAGCATGTAGGGGCATAGTTGTCATTGTCAATTGCTTGGAGAAGGGGGAATGAGGGGTCGGCCACATGTAGAGGGTCTCCTCTCTCTCTCTCCTCTCAATTGTTCATTCATTTTTGAGATCCCCAATTTTCTAATTTTTCCTCCATCAATTTCTCTCTCATTTCACTTTTATTCCCCCTCATTTTTTATTCCTGAAGAAGTTTTGGATTTTGGAGAAGCAAGGAGCACAAGGAGGAGGAGCATTGGTGAAGAGATCGTGTCTAGATCGTGTCTGTAGGAACAATTCATTGGGAATCCATCTCCCAATTGGTAAATTCTAAATTTTTCTTTATTATAGCTTCTAAATCATGCATTTGACCCTTAGGAACACCCCAATGACATAGCGCTACCTATAGGAACAAGTTCTAGGCTAAATTATTATGTATTGTGAATTCCACATGGTAATTTGTGTGTATTTTGGAGGAATTACGAGATTGACACATCAAGTGTGTGTCATGAGCCTAATTTAGTGTAATTGGACTTAGATCGGGATTGGGATACTAGCTACGTATCCACAATTGGTCACGAGTAGGCCGTATCACGATACGGTGCGATAACGTGTGATACGTGGCTTATTTTGTGTGAATTGGTGTTATTCTCCTTATTTTTTATTGTATTTAGTTCTAATAGCTAATATTATATATGATTGATATGTAGGAATGTGTATTTGAGGAGATTCGTGGGTTTTGGCACTTCATTGGGTGCGTATCAAGAGTATCTTGACTTGTGCAGACTGGGTGTTTGTAGTATCGATTACTTAAAGTCTTGGTGGTGTTGCGGAGTATGAATGAGCTAGATGTTGAATTGTATCTGTGTATAGCTTGATGAATAGACTAAGGTGTGTGTGCATGAGAGTGATGACTATTGGTTGGGAACATTGTGTAATGCCCCGCTCCGAACGGTTACTTATGGAACACTACGCTGCTTCGACTCGGTTGAGAATCGAGTCTCGGGGAAACCTTACCGAATCAACACGGACGAAGTGCAATGAACCCTTCGAATTAATCGAACGGCTTCTATTGAAATAAGTCCAAGAGTTTTGTTGGTTGCTTTGCTTCTTGGTTTTGTGTTACTTTGTGTTTTGAGTTGCTTTCGATGACTTGGTTTTCATGATTTCGCTTTCTCGCTTGCGCGTTCTTTCGAATCGTAAGGGAAAGAGATTGAAGTATGCTAACCAAGTATTGTTGCATTTTCAGGACGCATAACCAAGGAGTGAACGTCGCTTAGGCTTCCCCATCCCCTCGTTCGGTTCATTAGGTGAGTGGCTTAGGCCCTTCGATGAATCCTTTAGTCTGCATGCCTAAATAAAGAATCTCTAGTTCACTTGAAATTATGTTGCCTCACTAAAAAGATAAGCTAAAGATAAAAGAAAAGTATTACATGCTTCGTGTATTGAACTGCTACCTTACTAGTTGCTTATTGTCCCTTGTATGCTGTGCCTCGAGTATTATAGCTGGAAAACTCTGGACATGACCTAGAAAAGAGAAAAAGAGAAAAGAGAAAAGAAGAGATAGACTTGCTTGCTCATTGTTCATCAGTTGCATGATAGCATATTTTCTGATAGGAGCTTGCATTCATGCATTTGGTCAGGACAACTTGTGCACAAGAATTATCTCTCGGGCGGTCCCTGGGGCACTGGGGATCGTTCGGCCGGAAAGAGATCTAGATACCCTGAGGCGTGAACGTCCTTACTTACGGGAGGGTAGACTCGTCCATTAGTGAGATGGGCTTGTACGTCCCAACTGCTAATCCCGTGGAGGGGACCATCATATAGTTAGGGCGCATGCTTGGTTTACCTTCTTGCATACCTAACAAATTGATGCCTACTTTTCGATTTATAAGTTATTCATATGCAATATTGTGGCTAACTTGTGTGTCTGCTGCAGGGATAACCGTTCGGCCGTGGGTAAGAAATATCATATGCACTTGCTTTATATTGTCTATGTTTCCTAGCATGAATTGTTAAAAAGAAACTAGACAACCAGAAAGACCACTTAATAATGCTAGCTTCATATGCTTACTTAGTGTGGATTTCTAAGGTGAGTTTGGCCACGGTCGCTCACCAGTACATGTGGTAGTACTGACCCACGTTTGTGGGCAAATATCCAGGTACTGGAAGCGAGAGTTTGGCAAGCATCCTCAACCTGAATCAGCGTGTGCGCACCCTTCCTTAGGATTGTGTTCGTGCTGCTTCTTCCGCTGCTTACCTCTCCAGTGGGCTACTTCCTCTTCTGCTAGATATTTTGCTATTTTGGTCCTACTACAAGGACATAATGTAATGGGCGTTGTGGCTAGTTTTGGGAATGTGAAAAGAGTTGTAAGCCTTCTAAGGCATATTTTTGTAACTCAGCCAAGCAAACACTTTGTAATCCAAATCTTCAGTATTCAATAAAAGAAAGTATTTTGTGTGCTATCAAATGTGTTCAACTTTGGTTCTCTGCATTTTTACTCTGTGCCTATATATGTATATTTTCGTCTAATTTGTGTCTTGTGCAGGTACGTGCCTGGTGCAAGCGCAACTTAGGCTTGCACGGCATCGCGCCCAAGCGAGGACGAACGGTTCCGTAGGGACCAAGCGAGGACGAATGGTTCCGTAGGGACCAAGCGAGGACGATCGACCCTACGGGATCCGGCCCCTACGGGATTGGGGCGCGACACATTGGTGATGGTATTGAGTGTATCACTGGTAGGGTAGTTTTAGACACATGTGTAGGTGATGGCGGCGTTCCCACAACAATGCAAATAGGTGCAGCAGTTGCAAGCATTTCAGACCTTGGCAACAACTATAGGATCATCAGCACTCAGGATTTTGGTGGTTTTTCTGTAAACGTAGGATTTTGAGTTGAGTACTAACACCATTGTATCGGTGAAGTATCAGAGGGTGCTCCAGGAGCTTGTTGAGCACCAGAGGAGGGGGGAGTGTGTAGGCTCGGGTCCATGGAGGGTGAGCATGAACCACTTTGAGTGAAAGTGTGTGAGTGTTCATACTTGAGCTATGTGGTTTATATGAGTGTTCATAATTGTTGATAGTAGTGAAGGAGTTAGGACTGAACATTAGTATTCAAGGGGGGAAATCAGTTGTGCAGTGGGAATGTGCACATTTTGGGTTGCATGGGAGTGTGGTGTAAGGTTGGGTGCAAAGGTCTTATACCTGAGACCAGGTTAGGGAGAGACTGAACAAGAGGCCTATTTTTTTAGAAAGTAAAAAACAACAGAGGAGAGGTTCAATAGCTTGGTTTTGTGTAAGCATCAGTTGTTGGTGAACTTGAGTGTAGTAAGGACTGCATGCAGTCATTACAGGCATGGAGAGGACTTGGGGTACTATAAGTAGATGTAGTATTTGTACTGCTTTAGGCTGTTGCTTGCTGTACAAGGGGTTTGTAACCATTGCACCAAGCAATGAGGTCAGTCGGGTAGTACTTGATGACTGATGCTGTGAGTAGGGGGCAAGAGGACAAGTGATACTTGAGTAGGTAAGTAGGTGATCGTAGTAATAACAGTGGTGGTGCTGGTGTTGGCCTATGTCAGGCATGAGCTTCAGAGGAGAACTCAGGACCAGCTCTCAGGCCCAGACAGTGGGGGAACTTCAGTCCTTCCTGACTGCGAACTTTACCTCAGTACGAGGCTCAAATGTATGAACTGAGAGCTTAAGTGCAGTTGATGATCTGGTAGTAGCAGTAACAAGCAGTAGGTAGACTGGTTGATTAGGTGTTATAACTTAGGAATTGTGTTATGAGTGTATCACACTATTGATGTCTTAGTTTGGTGAGTATCTTGATTGACATTTGAATGGCATAGAATTAGGTTGGTGTTGGTGTTGGTGTGTGATGTTGACATTGGGTTGGTGTTGGTTAGTTGGTAAGGTAGGTGTTAGTGTTGGTGTTGGTGCTACTTTCTTTCATCTTGATACCAAGGTATTTTATTTATTTTTTGTGCTCATGATCCTAACTATCAACTATATCCACTTGCTTATGTTATTGCGGAAGGTAAAAATATTGATTCTTAGATACGATTTTTAAACAGTTTAAGAATATATTTTAAAAACTATAATAATGATTGGAGTAGAACTTCATTTATATCAGATAAAAGAGGTTTATAACTTCTATGCGTGTCACTTTTCCATAATTATCATATTTTTTTGTATTCAGCATTTTAAACAAAATTTGAAATTTGTTACCAAGATTAGCAAATTTTAACAATTGCTAGACTCTCTTGCAGGATCATATAATGAAATAGACTATGATTATTGGTTTAAAATAATTAAAGCCAAAAATATGGACTGGCTTGTTAGAGTAAATTATGAAACATGTAATTTTGCACATCGGATAACTTCTTATTCTCCTTGCCTTAGATTAGATATTAACACTTCTAAGATTATATCGCTTCAAGACAAGAACGAACAAATTGCTCAAAATCTAGAAATAGAATTTGTACGAGAATATTAAAAACTATAGATCGCATAAATAGAGAAAACCATCGCCTACAAATGTTGCGTATTGATAGTTTTCTGTTTGAAATGTTAGATCGTGCAACAAGTAGAACATATGCAATACGCTTAAATGAAAGTTATTATTCATGTTTAAAGTGGTGTCATATGCTTATACCATGTGTACATGCGTGTTATGCGTGTAAGTCTTGCAATATCAGTATCAATAATTTTTATTCTTCAATATTTTCTACTAACAAGTTGAAAAGTGTGTATGGGCTGCATCTGGAACCAATTTCACTGTCCTATGATTTTTAAAGTGCTTTGATTAGAGAAAAAAATTGGAGAACTAGATGTAAGACGCAAAGTTGGAAGACCAAAGAAGAACCGTATCCTGTCGAAGGATGAACCTACAGGAGATTTATGTTATAGTAATTGTGGTGGATTTGGATACAACAAAAGAAAATGTACTAGTCAGTCAAGAGAGTAAAATTATGTACTAGTTAGTGGAGGTTTGTGATATTTTAGTTATTCTCAAGTTGATAATAAAATAGACATTCTTGTGATGTATATTTTTGAACTTATTAATAAATAATAACCTAGTTTTTCTAAACTGTAGTTTTTCTTACTCTAATCAGATTTTTTCACTCTTGAATTTACATAACTTTCATTGCTTAGGAAAATAATATTTTTCCCTAGGTGTCTTGCTTAACCCTCATCCTTTGATTCTCCTTGATCATGATTCTTTGATGGTGTCGTGCTTCGAACTTGTTTTACAAATCGTGTCATCTCTGCTGACCGGGTATTTCTTTGATTGCGAGGACACAATCCTCTTAAGGGGGGCAGATTATAAACCCTCAGATTTTTACAGAATTTAAAAATCAATTTTCAGAATTTTTCTGGAATTTTCTGTGATTTTTCACTAATTAAAATTAAGGTATTATGGTTATAAATAATTTTAAATGTTTTATTAAATATTAAAATATTATGAAAATAATATTTTTGGGAGTAAAATAAAATATTAGACATAGGATAATTTTTCTAAAATTTATTGGACCCCGGAACCATTTTTAAAGACCTAAAAATTAATATTTTTAATAAACCAAAATAAACCCGATTTTTTTCTTAACCAAACCAACCCAGACCGGCCCAAAACCCTGAACCGGGCCTAAACCCTAGTGGGTCGGGTCTGAACCCGAACTCGCTAAGACCCGTTAACCCATTACTGCAGAATGCCTAACCGCTCGGCTCCCCGACGGTTTCCCTCCGTCGTTCCCACCGTGCCGACCGCCGGCGGTTACGCCGCTCCGCCTCCCCCGTAACCGCCCAACGCCTTTTCCCCTTCGCCTTCCCTCTCCGCCAGTAACGGCCGCCGGATCCCCTCCCGTCCGCCTCCTATAAAATCCTCTTCACCCTCAGCTACCACCGCCATCTCCGTCAACCACCACTCACCACCACCGTCGTCCCCTCCATCTTCAGCTAGCAACACCACCACCATAAGCCAGCCACCACTCTCCCCGAGCTCCACCACCTTCCTCCGCTGACCCCTCGACCCGCTGTACCCTGCTACCGCCGCTCCCCGCTTCGACTCTGACCCGCCTCCACCAGCACCGCCTCCGTCCGACCCCGTCTCCTCCGACGACTCCAGCGTCGCCGAGCCTCCACGACGAAGACCAGCAGCAGCAGCGGCCCGTCGTGCCCTAGCCGCCACGACGAGCTCCTCCGGCCGCCTCCAGATCCGGCGACACCTCCGCCGCAGCTACCTCCGGCGAGCACCACAGAAGCCCTAGCCGCCGACGCATCAGCCCTAGTTGCCACCGTGCCGTGTCGCGCCGCCTCGCGGAAACGCATTTTTTAGTCTTTTTTGGAGCCCTGTTCAGGTGACCGTTTCTCTCTCCTCGCTGTCCCGTTTTCCGTTCCGTCTGTTTTAACACGTAGACTGCATGACCCCCTCGATACCCGTGCCATTGGTTCGGCGTGTCGTGTCCTGTGGCGATCGTAAACTGCGACCCAAAATTAGGAAAATTGATACCCTATTTTTTTCCGAAACTGAGTGTGCCCCGCTAAACGGGACGACTTGGTCATATGCGGACTTCACCGAAAGGTGCGCGCCGTCGATACGGACGTGTGAGATTTTGCGAAAGTTGATTTGGATGTGCGTGCACACCGGAATCAACGCGTATCCGTCGATAACACCCCATATCGACCATGTTCTGGAACTCGTTGTAACTTCATGTACGCATGTCGTATCGAAACAAAACTTATGTCATTAGACTCGTAGTAATACGCTGGTCCTGTGACCCAAGTTTGGTTCAATTCTGAGAACATCGACAAAATTGCGTATCGTGGGCCCCACGGCTCCACTTGACCGACGATTTTGTGATCGGCTCATCGGAATCCAGTTCTGGATATTCCGTTGGATTTTTATCGTTGTTCTGGACTTGTAGACACTAAGTTTGACAAATTTGGAGAACATTGTCTCTGGCACATTTTTCGATGCGAAGTGGGTCACATGTGGACCCCGCTTTGACTAAAAACTGTCATTTTTGCCCCTGTGTCCAAATTGGACTCATGGACAGAAAATTCTAGCTATTTGTTATCTTCTGAATCTGATGGTAATGTTTATTTCAGCAACCGAAGGAGTACATGCAAATTCTGCTGATACCAGAGCAACAGTTGGAGTCAGAACCCCAGGCAAGTGTACCTTACCATACTTGCAGCATTTGTTTATAATATTCTCTTAATTTATTACGGTAATACCTCTGTTCAACCTAGGTCCGTGTGACATTACTTAGCGTTCGAATAATATTCGGGTGTCAACACTGTACGCAGAGTTGTGTAATGTCACCTAGACATGGATATCGAGTCCCTATACATTCTCGTGCTTGCATTATCAAGTACGTCATACCTCGGGACACCTGACACTATTCATCAGACAGAATCTTCTTGAGATATTTATGGTGATTCTGTATAGGTTACAGGTTTGTGACATATACTTTATACATGCTTAGATATCATATGACTTGCTGCATTAGATATGATCTTGCGTGACATGGACATGAGACGTCGTGGACATGAGACGTGTGATTACATTGGGTGGGGAGAGACACACATGCTACAGGTTGATTATATTATAACGGGGTCGTAGTCTCACTCCGAGCTAGACAACTACATGATATCACTGCTATCGGCTCCCCGACACAGAGCTTGTAGTGGTCTCAGCCTGAGTTCTAGTGATGCTCTCATCTTGCATATCACCTAGTTGGTTATATAGTTTACCCTATTGATTCATTTATTATTGCACTGTATTTATTATGGCTTGAGTTATTCTTGTACCTTGCTATGTCCCCTGAGGACCTGGATCCGGATTATGTCCCCAGGTTTAGCAGATGAGTTCTATTCCGAGGTATATGGAGCAGGAGCAGGGACAGGAGCAGGCACTGGAGCAGTACCAGATCCAGAAGACGAGGTGATCGCCGAGGATTTCTCCTGAGTATATGCTTTATCCATACTCAGTATTTGTTGTTGTTATCTTTATTTTTGTATCTTGACTATTGTATCAGACTCATTATCGGGTTGTTCCCTGAGTTATGTTTTATTGAGACTTGATATTGCTTTATATTCTGATATTGTTGTATTTATCTTCTGTGGATGAGATTAGTACCATTGCCCATATTGTTGTTTTACAGCTTAAGTACACCCTGATGGATCCATTAAATTAGGTTTGCCCATCGGTGTGTGCTGCTGGCCATTGCCACGTGTCTAGTCCCTCGATATTTTGGGACTGGGGTGTGACAATACATTACTAGTATGCATCCCAATAATACATTCATTCGAATAGGCCAAGAGAACAATATATGCAAATAAACACTAGGATATAAAAGCAGAATCATAACGGAAAGTAGAGCATAACTGTAATAGATGAAAGATATAATGATACCTAAAAAGATGTCTAACATTCCACCAGACCAAGCATCATGCAACCTGCTCAAATAACCTGGAAGAAAACCAGGTCCTCAGAGGGACGTAACAAGATAACACAATGAACCTCAGATACCCACACCCATCCAAGCTCACCCATGACTCCACTGTCTTGCACTCAAACACACACACACACACACACTCTCATATAACACAAAGAACACTCATATCTCATATCATTTACAACCTACAACTTACTGAGCTCCACACATATAATTATGTACACACCCAGATCTCCCCAATACTTGTTGTGCACTCAAGTGCACTGCAAGGTGCTATCTCTATTGTAGTTGCCTACACATGTTGATTACACTGCCCTCTCATTAAGTATGGCACATGAACTAGCTTAAACAGGGGCTAACCTACTGCCAACATATGAAAACAACTTCCTCTCATCTACACAAGCTTTAATGATACAAATACTCCCTCTTCTTCTTGATACCATGCTGCACCTATATGCAGACCCGACTGCTACATCCTCGGCATGTATCAGTTGATACATAGCACGACAACACCAAACATACCTTCCCCATATACAGGTTGTTGTGCAACCTGATGGGGAATACCCCATGCCCACTGCTGTGTTGCTTCCCCTGCAATTTATACTAGAACAACAATTCTAGTGTGCTCACTCTGACCAACACCTTCAAACAATATATATACCTTAGTGTGTGTGTGTGTGTGTGTGTGTGTGTGTGTGTGTGTGTGTGTGTGTATATATATATATATATATATATATATATATATATATATATATATATATATATATATATATTTATTTATTTATTTATTTATGTATCCAATAACATATGAACTAGGCATTAAAAATAGGTACACTTCCTATTAATCATTTCATCAAGCACCTTGAGTACACCAATGTGATACTCTATGATACACCACTAATCTTCATGCCAAACCCCCCAATATACAACTAATAATACATCTTCATATCAAATATAATTATATACACGTAATATGATTAGTTGTTATAAAAAAATAGGGGAAAACACACCCATAAGCACAAAACCCCAAATTTGCATACAACACTATGAAGAAAACATCATGAAAACCTATAGAGACTCATTCTCTTCCCTTATGGCTATTTCTAAACCATGGGTGGGCTCCTAATGGCCAAACAAATAATAAAAACATAATTTAAAGAAGAGATTTCATATTTTCTCCTATTGGGAGATGGATTCCCAATGTAAAATCAAGGGTTCTCTAGCCAAGTCTCTTATTCTCCAATGCTCCTTGTGACCTAAGCTTCTAGGCTTCTTAGATGAGAAAAATGAGAGGGATTGGAGGTTTAATTTATAAAATTTGGTGGAGGAAGGAAAGGGTTTGGGGAAGAACTACTTCTAGGATTTTTTATGAGCTATGAATGACTTTGAGGGAGGCTCCTTCTCTCTATTTAGGGCCAGCCACTAAGGGGACCTAGGGCTTGCAACGCATAAAGTCCTCAAATGCCCCTATAGTTAGTCATGAAGACTTATTCAAATAAGTGGAGTTTAATCCTAAGTGAGGGGTTTAACTATATTCTAATTAAAATGGATAGGGATTAACTAGTGGGTTCAAATGTCTAGTCTAAGGTTAAGTCTAATGGTCTCACCAAGTCTAGTCCACTAACTCATGTCATTTATATATATCATGTAACTATAAACACAATATATATATATATATATATATATAGTATTATAAAAGACAATAATGCCCCTACTCTAGAAATGTGGTAGTGACAAGTCTACCCTCCTAAAAAAAATTTCATCCTCGAAATTAAACTAAACTAGCACAAGAACACAATTAGAACAATAAGAACTATACCTCAAGGCTCGAAGAGATACGGGTACTGCTCGCGCATCGTCCTCCCTCTCCCAGGTTGACTCACCTGGAGAGTGGTGTCTCCATGCAACACGAACTAAAAAAATAGTCTGGTTCCGCAATACCTTCTCCCTGCGATCCAAAATCTCTACGGGCTGCTCAGGATAGTTGAGAGTCTGACCAACCTCGATCTTCGAATGATCTAGTACGTGACTAGGGTCTGCCACATACCGTCTCAGCTGCGACACGTAGAACACATTATGTACTCCCTTTAGTGCAGGCGACAAGTCTAGCCTGTAGGCCACTGCACCGACCCTCGCAAGAATATCGAAAGGTCCGATGTACCGTAGACTAAGCTTTTCGCCTCCACCAAAGCGAATCGTGCCCAGTGTCGGAGAAATCCGCAAGAACACCAAATCGCTAACCTAGAACAAATGTAGCCTTAACACACAATCTAAAATAAAGCAATCACAAACAATTATAAAAAAACCTATACCTCAAAATTTAAGGGTCTACGGTAGCTGTCGATCCAATGCCGATGTCTGTCCTGCGCCACTCGAAGTATATCTCTGATGAGTTTTACCTTCTTCGCTGCATCGACGACCATTTCTGGTCCCAACAAGGCTCTCTCACCGATATCATCCCAAGATAACGGTGTGCGACATCTCCATCCATATAGGGCCTCGAATGGTGATATCTCAATACTGGCCTGGTAGCTGTTATTGTAAGCAAATTCTACCAGGTGTAGGTGATCCTCCCAAGAACCTCTGTAAAATCCCTAATTCTAAAAACCGTATTAATTATTTAAGTAATTATTAATTTGATTTATAGTAATTATTAGCTAACTAGAAGAAATCAAATTTATTTAATTTTTATTTTAGGTGTTTGTGTATTTAGGAAATTTAATGAGCCATTATAAATTTTTTCTAATTTATTCCATGTAGAAGACCATATGGACAGTTGATAGATTAATTGTACGCACTAATACAAATTTCTAGAACTACATATATATATATATATATATATATATATATATATATATATATATATATATATATATATATATGCAAGGAGTTATTAAATAGAATAGAAAACAAAGTAGAAAACAAAATAAAATAAATGAAAGAAATTAAATAAATGAACCATTTACTATTGAACCTACCCTATAACCCGCTTAGAGCCTTACCAAAACTGTGTAAACAAAAGAGAACAGCAGCAGCTACAAACCCAACACCCCCTGCGCGTTTCCTCTTCCCCATATCTCGCGATCTCTCTTCCTCTCTCTATATATATGAACCCATCGCAGAACCCTAACCCTAAACTCAAATCTCTCCAACTCTACCTCAACCCTCGACCGCGCCTCCAGCCTGCAGACCGCCATCGCCGGAGTTTCCCGCAACCGCCCGCCGACGACCGTAACCCCGCGACTGCAGATTTGATCTACAGCGTACCTGTGTTCAAGCCCTGTTTCCCGTGCCCTCGCTTGACCAAACTCGACCCCGTCTTTACCGGTATGATCCTCACCTATTCCCCTTCCATATCTGTATAATAGTTGACCTCGAACAGAGCGTAAAGTTAGGCGAAAACATCGACCAAGTTGGCAAAAAATGACAACTTTTGGGATCGCAGAAAACTGCGATAACTACCTATGTTCACGGATTCGTATCCTCCACCACAGAGATCGAAATCTAGGTTTTCTTGTTGGTATGCGAAGACCACCTAACCTAGTTTTTTTTTGTTATTTATAATAATTTATTAATTGCTGTGTGTAGAATTAAATTAGTTAGAAAACCCCAAAATTATATTTTTTCTAATTTCTAGAAATTGTGATACGGAGCGCCCCCCGCCAAACGGGACCGCCCCGTCGTGTGCCAAGTGTACCAAAAGGTGCCGCGGTATACCCAGACGTGTGGGCTTTCGCAAAAACTGATTTGGACGCATGCACGCGTCAAAATCAGCCCGTATCCGCGAAAAATTCCCGTGTCATAACTTTTATAAAAGTCCTGCGTATTTAGTGCACGCTCGTCAGAATGCGACAAAACTTGTGCCATCGGACTCGTGGTATCACGTTGGTCCTGCGACCCAAGTTTCACACGATTCTGAGACAGTTGACCAAGTCGCCTATTGGCGGGCCCTACGGTTGACTTTTTGGACAAAATTATGTTCGGCTCACTGGAATCCACATTTGAACGTACCGTTGAGTTCGTACTGATATTTAGAGTTTGTTTGACCTATAATTTGTCCTATTTAGAGATCGTTACCCCTGGCACGCTTTTCGGTGCAAAGTAGCCCACATGTGGAATCCGTTTTGATCCAAAATTACCATTTTGCCCCTGTGTCCAAATTGGATGAAAGGGGAGTATTTTCTAGCTATTTTGCTTATTCTGGGAATGTTGGTGGTATTTATTTCAGCATCCGGAGACGTTCATTCTGAGGCCGTAGTTTCTGACTCTTGGTGTTTGACATCTGGATGTTACACCCTGCAGCTCTCTCGCCAGGCAAGTATACCTTGCCTTATTGTACTGTTTAAATTTAGTTATTATTTAGTTGCATATTTATTTATTTTACTACTATATAACTGTGCGCGTCCGAGAGAGACTCGGGTGTAGTCAACGAATGCGTTGACGTTAGGATTTGTGTCTGACTTAGAGTCTAGTAGACCCACCTAAAGTTGTGAAGTTATCGGTATGACTCCCCAGGCCTTGACATGTATCATTACACGTCACAGAGTGAGTTCATATAGGGACGCGTGCCTCATGCTCGACTGGCCATCGGGGTGAGCAACACGTGTTACGGTATTTAGCTTAGTATTTATTTCTATAGAGACTTGCATTATAGTACGAGATGTCCACGTTGTATTCACGACTTGCATATCTACATTGGGCGAGGAGGACGACTAGTAGGCGTATGGGACACCCACCTCCTTTATATAGATACCGCACTCGACGGAGTGATACAGACGTTATTATTTATACAGATACCACGTTTCCTAGAGTGTTGGACGTTACTTGGTGATTTTACAGATACATCATTCTTCGGAATGATGGACGTTACAGACACCACACTCTAGAGAACGTTGGACATTATTATATTCATGCGCCCGTGTTATAGGGGGCATATGTGGCATATACTAGCCAGTCATGACGATTGGTGAATTACGTCAGCATATGTCTAGCCTACACTTTCCCATACGTACCAAAGTGGTCCTCAAATTGCATTTCACTTAGATAGTTAGCGCACCCCTTTTATTTATTCAGTATTTACTTTATGGCATGCTTTTATGTATCTTGTTATGTCCCTCTGAGGACCTGGTCCCTTTCCAGGTGTAGATGTTCATGAGTATTCGCAGGAGCGCAGATCCGGACTAGTTACTTATATTTTGTGCAGGTCTTCTCTTCGAGTCTCAGTGGTTGATAGTTGTGGTACTTACATTGTATTTGTCTTGTTTATTCTTCATTCTAGTTCGGCAGTGGATTTGTTTCCATTCGACTGTCATCTTTAGATACTTTATTTTGGGATCTAGTTATAGATATTGGTTATTCATTATATTTGATTTTCTGTGGATGAGATTAGATTATACACTTTGACTTGTGATAGTTTATGCCACTGATGAATTGTTATTCATATTACAGCGTACGCATGGGTTTTGGTTTCCATATATTGGAGTTGCCATATCCATACGACTGGCATGCTACGTGTCCTAATCCTACGTATTTTAGGACTGGGGCATGACAACCTACGAGATCCAGAACACAAGTGCGTAGCATATCCTCGAGAGTCTGAATAGTCTTCTCCGACTGGCCGTCTGTCTGGGGGTGATATGCGGTACTGAACTTGAGCTGAGTGCCCAAGCTAGCCTGCAAACTCCTCCAGAAGTGGGAAGTAAAACGATTATCCCGATCTGAGACGATGCTCACAGGAACCCCATGTAATATGATAATCTGTCGCACATACATATCTGCTAGCTTCTCCGTCGACATACCCACTTTGAATGGTAAGAAGTGGGCTGATTTGGTCAACCTGTCCACGATGACCCAATTCGCGTATTTTTTTCCTGGAGATTGCGAAAGCCCCGAAACGAAATCCATAGTCATGTGCTCCCACTTCCCTCTGAGTGGCTGCTCCACCCTGACCTGGACGAGTCTGAATAGACGGACAATCTCTCAATTGGTGCGCTGACGATCCACAAGGCAAACATGTATCCAACCTCTTCCTGCAAATGTCTCTCGTGTGTTCCGCCTTCCCGCAGTACGCACACTGGACAACGGGCTGGGTCTGCATATGCGGCTGCTGTTAGATATATCCTCGAGCTGGTACCTCGTGCTGCTGGTGCTGATACAGCCTCTTTTGTTGCTGAAAGTGGGGACGTTTAGCCGGTCCCATGCTACCACTCGGTCCTCCAAAAATGTCGCGTCCTCTCTTGGTCCTGAGGTCCAAATCATCCTCAGCAATCTGGACATCCATCAGAATACACTCAAAGGTAGCAGTGTGACATCCAGAAGTACGAGACTTGATCTCTCTCATCAGTCCCTTCCTGAACTTCCGGGCTCGTTCTCCTGGGTCCCGAATCATCGACGGTACGAAATAACTCAAGCGGCAAAACTCTGCGGCGTACTCGTCGACCGATATGTTCCCTTGGACCAAGTCATGGAACTGACTCTCCAAGGCTCCCAGGGCCACGTCGGGAAAGAACTTCCACTACCAGAAAAAGTCAAATTAGCGACGTCTAAAAACGTCGCTAAATAACCAAAAATCGTCGCTAATTTGGTTTAGCGACGTTATTAGCGACGTTTTAAAGCAGTCGGAAAAAACCAAGTCGCTAAAACAAAAAATGTCGCTAAACGTCGCTATGCCGACATTTTTTAGCGACTTTAATGTGTCGCTAAATTTAGCAACGTTTTACGACGCCGCGTCACTAAATAGCGACGTTTATTAAAGTCGCTAAACGTCGCTGATTAGCGACTTATATAACGACGTTACACCGACGTCATTAATGACCTGGCAATACTGCCATGTCAGCAATTTGTAACGTACAGCGATGTTTTTAGCGACGTCATTAGCGACTGGTTACATCATCGCTAATTAGCGACGTATTTAGCGACTAAGGAGGACATCGCTAAACGTCGCTAAAAACGTCGCTAATTTTTAAAAAAATTAAAAAAAATTGCATTTCTGGGTTTACCTACCCCCTTGGGTTCATTATCAGGTATATGCTGGTAGTAGAAATAATTGAATAAAGAACACAGTAGCAGCACCAAGGAAAAAAATTCTAGTGCACTGGGTAAGTACAGGCCAAGTATCAGTCATAAGTTGTAAACCAAAATATGAATAATATAATAAAATTTGAAGAAAATTCTAGTGCACTGGGTAAATACAGGCCAAGCATCCAGCAAATCTCATCGTAAACGTAAAGAATATGACAAATTTATATCCATACAATCACATCCTAAATAATAATATAAAAAAATATCCAGTAACTAACTATACTACTGCGGATCTGCAGGAGGCTGACCACCGGCACGCTTGAAGGATAAGAACTCCTCATACTCGTCCCGTGGAATCGACACCGATGTCGATGGAGAAGGCAGTGACGTCGGTGGAGTCTGTGTCGATGTAGGCGCACCAGGAGGCCGTGCCCGCTCCAAGTCTGCGAGTCGCTGGTTGTAAGAATCCATGGTAGATAACAGTCTCGTACTGCTATAAACCATTGAATCCTGCATCATCGTCAGTCTCTCGTCAATTGATACCTGTGACGCCTGTAGCTCCATGATGTTGCGGTCATTGGAGGCTCTAATATCATTTGTCAAATCCCGGAACTCCGTCATGCTGCGGTCGAGCATATCCAATCGTGCGATGAGCATCGGATCGTCCGCCTGCGGCTGGGACCGGGGCTGCTCCTCCATACTTCGCAGCAACTCGTCACGGAGAGACGCAATCTGACGGTCAACGGCCTCCTGGACGGCCTCCTGGACTCTGGCCGACGACTGCGAGGGCTGTGTGGAATGCGCAGCTGTCGGGGAGGCCCTAGATGACTGCGTCGCAACCAGGGCATCAAAGGCAAGTAGTGCATCGAATCGATAGGCTTTCTTGCACCGACAGACTTTCCTCTAACAGTGGCCTTGTAGCAATCAGCACCACAGAATCTGCATGCATCTTCATTCTTGTCGTCTTTGTAGTACAACATGCACCCGTTGCGATATGCATCGATTTTTTCGTATCCCATCCAAAGCGATCTCACCATCCTTTTAGATAGATAGAAGTCTTTAGGCAACTTTGTACCCTCGGACAAGATCTCTATAATCAAATCGAGCAGTCGATTATAGCATTCTTGCGACATATTAAAATCGGACTTGATGCTCAATAATCTTGTAACCACCTCCAACGGTGAATGATCCTCACAACCAGGATATAGTGGAGTCCTTGCATTCTCCAGCAACTCCATAAACTTTGCAGCATCGGCATTCGGTGCCTCCTCAGTTGTATTATAATTGTCCGGATTGAAACTAGGTCACGCCGCATCATAATAGTCCGGATTGAAACTAGGCCCCGTCGCATCATAAACTATGTTCACCAACCCATCGTCGTAAGCATCATGGTCGTGGACATCCATATACGGCTCCACATAGGGCTCCGACTCCGATGCTAGAGATACAAGTTCTCCGTGCGCGGTCCACTGATAGTAATTCGGCGTGAAGCCCTTCGAGTATAAATGATATGTAACTTCCACTTCTGGATGATATTTCCTGTTGCGATATCTCATACACGGACACTTAATTTTGGTACCATCCATGTACTGAGGGAAAGCCTTGGAGAACTGCAGGAACTGTTGTACACCCTCAATGAATTTATCTCGTACACCGCACATGTCATCAGGATGACGGTTGTACATCCACGAACGATGACGCAGATAGTAATTCATATCCATTTCTAGATACTTCTGCAAAAATGACAGTATGTATCATATAAATCATTACATACAGTAGTTTTTCACCTAACTTCATAACTTAACCGTACTATCAAAATCATAACTGATATAATACATACTTTTATTTATCAAAGTCTAAAATAAGCAATATTCAAAACAACTGACCATTTATCAAAGTCTAAAATAAGCAAGTGACCGGTGAACACCTACCCGATACTTGTCTATACCTTAACCCAAACACATGCCTGCAGACCCTAACTAAGTCTGCAACCTCTGATACTTTGCACTTATTCTGCAGTGGCTAAATCTTTCCTTCACTTAGTTGTTTCCAACTGTCCTTAGCTACTGCCATGGCTCGCAGCAGTGCTTGTTGCTGCCTTGCCATTGCTCAAGCATGCATGTGTTTGATGCTGCTCAAGTGTGCACCAACACTCTCCCACTGCAGAAGATGACAGAAACCAATCCCCTCCTCACAGTGCCAACCCGACACCACTGCAACACATTGCCAGCTTGCTTAATGCACTAGGCCAAACTGAATTGAGTTCTGTTCCTGAAGCCTCATAGTTCAGTAGTGACACCCACACACAACTCGACTCTTCTACCCTCTCCCACATCAAGCACAACTAGAAGACACTATGAACACCAACACAGATAACAGTAGCTATATATATATATATATATATATATATATATATATATATATATATATATATATATATATATATATATATCAAGATACACCTATATATGCATACACTCTCTCATATGCAAATAGATAATACACCAATTTATATATACATATCATATGATACTCTAAGGCATAAATAGACACACACACACAACCACTAGTCCAATTCACAAACATTTGGTGTGCAACACCAAGATACTCTAGGATACATCCTCCATACACCACACCACCATGATACCAACCCTCAATTCACGTGGACACATCCAATAGATCAAATATTGTGTGTGTGTCATTGTGTGTGTGTGTGTATCGTGCTTGTGGCAGTGTCAGTGTCAGTGTGTGTGTGTGTGTGTGTGTGTGTGTGTGTGTGTGTGTCGTGTGTGTCTGTCAGTGTCTGTGTGCGTGTGTCGTGTCTGTGTGCGTGTGTCATGTCTGTCAAGTGTGTCTTGTGTCAGTGTCACATGAGAGAGAGAGAGAGAGAGAGAAAGAGAGAGATTACCTAGAGCTCGAGGAGGAGGAGGGGGATGCTGGAGTAGCCGCAGCTGTGGAGAGCCGGTCGCCGGAGAGGGGGGGCGGGGGAAATTGAAAAGTTTCAAAATTTTCGACAGATGGGGAAAAAAAAACTAAGCCCTAATTAACCAAAATTTAGCGACGTTTAGCGACGTCAAATAAAGACGTCGCTAAAATAAAATTTAGCGACGTCAAAGACGTCGCTAAATACGTCGCTAAATATTTTTGATAGATACGTCGCTAATTACGACGCTAAACGTCGCTAAATCAGATATATTAGCGACGTTTAGCGACCTTAATTGAACTTATAGCGACTAATCTTTTAAAATCTTAATAAAAGTCGCTAAACGTCGCTAAATGTCGCCATTTAGCGACGTCTAGCGACGATTTTAACGAAGTCGCTAATTTAGCGATATTTTTACTTGGAGTCGCTAAAATACGTCGCTAATCCCGCTTTTTATAGTAGTGTTCTCCTTGAAAAGCTCCTTGAAAGGCCCCCAAGTAAGTCCTCTAGCAGTAAGTCTCATCTCCGTACGATACCAAGTCAACGCGATATCGAACATCTGGCTGTCGGCAGCCTCGATCTGCAGATTCTCTGGAATCTTAGCCAAGCGTAAGTTCTTCTCTATGTCCTACAGCCAATCGTCGGAGTAGAGTATCCCCTCAACACCCTTGAACTCCCGAGGCATCATTCTCTTGAAGTCCACTATAGTTCCTGGCCTCTGTTGCGGTTGTTGCTGCTGGCCAGGATGCTGTTGTGCGACTCTCTCCACTACCTGGATAGCCACCCGATGAGCATTCTTATGCTCTCTCTCATCAACTCAGTCTGTGCTTGGTGTGGCTCTGTCTGCACCCTCTGCGTCTCATCCTGAACTCGTTGAGCCTCTGCCGACGTCCTTTGAGCATCAACCATGCCCTGGATCAATGCGAACATTTGTGCTCCGTCAGTGGGCACACCTCCTGGAAACAGAATCTGTGGTGGTGGAAGGTCCTCCATAACAGCCGGGACAACCCTCTGGACAAGTGGGGGAGGAGGACCCCTGAAAACTGCGAAAACTCCTACACAAATAGGTGAAGTAGGAGGATCAACTCCAGTCGTCTGGGTGGCAAGTCGAGAGGTGGCAGACCTCTCGGAAGCTACGGGTCCCAATCTCAACGACCTAGTCTTCGGTGACATCCTGAAGACATACCGAAAAAGAATTGCCTTAAAGCAAAAGATACGATATCATTAAGGAAGACAGTAAAATTTTAAAATAAGAAATTATTTAGAATAGTAAAATAGAATTAAAAATTTTCTAGTTATGATTGAGCATACTCTCATTTATTGTAAAACCCCCCTTCCTAGAAAATCGTATATACCCTTTATTTATTAATTATTAATTAAATTATAGTAATTAGGTCTAAATAGGAGAAAGAGATTTTTAATAATTTTTATTTTAGGTGTTCGGGCACTTAGAGGAATTATGGGACCATCAGGAATTTTTTTGGAATTTATTCCATGTAGGAGACCCCCTTGAGCAGTTGCTAGCCTAATGGTGTGCATTATTCTAATCCATGAATTTTCTTATGAGTATATATATAATATATATGTATACACAAATATATATATATATATATATATATATATATATATATATATATATATATATATATATATATATATATATGTATATATATATTTAGAAAGGAAAAGAAAAGAAAGAAAAAGAATAATTAAATAAGAAATTAACTAATAAATATAATAATAATAATAGCAATGATAACAACAACTTGCTTCATTCCTTTAACATTTGCTCCCAGACCATACTTCAGCCATACCACTTAATCCCAGGGACCCGCCCCCTTCAGTTAGCAAATTGCTAACTCATAAAGACCCGCCCCCTTCAGCACTTCAGCCCCCTTTTGCAAATAGCCTACTCCACAGACCCGACCCCCCTTTGGCCGCTCCACATCCTCTCTCTCCCTATTATATATATATATATATATATATATATATATATATATATATATATATATATATATATATATATATATATATATATTTCAAAAACCCTAATCTAAAATATCCAGACCCCCTCTTCTCATCTAGAGCCGTCACCGCAGCCAGAGAGCCCCGCCAAGCCGTCTAAACCATCCCGACGACTCCGACCTCGCGCACTGCAGATTCCCACACGAGGCACCTTCGCTCCGAAATTGTTTTCCGTCGACTCGCTCAACCAAACGCCATTCCGTCTTCACCGGTATGCTCACCCCTTAACCCTCTTCCATACTTGTATTGTAGCCAACCTCAAAAAACGTGTAACCCTAGGCAAAAAATAGCGTCCAAAGTGGGCGCGAGCAGACCCAATTCTGGGATTGCAGAAAACTGCGGTGACCACCCATATTGCCGAGTTCGTATCTCCCACCACAGAGATCCGAATTCGGTAATTCTTTTTGATATGTGTAGAACACTTAACCTAGTTTATTTTCTGTTAAATAACCCTATGTTATTAGCTGCTGTGGACATAATTAAATTTGTCACAAAACTGCGTGAACCCACTTTTTCCAGATTTCCAAAAGTTGAAAAACAGAGCGCGCCCCGCCAAACGGGACCGCTCCGCCGTGTACCAAGTGTATCGAACGATGCACGCAGCGTAACCGGACATGTAAAAATTTGTGGGGACTGATTCGGACGCGTGTGCGCGCCGAAATTAGGCCGTATCTGTGGACACACCCCTGTGTCGCAACTTTTGTGGTACTCGCGCGTATTTTGTGCACGCTTATCAGATTGCGACGAAACTTACGCCACTGGACTCGTGGTAACGCGCTGGTCCTTTGACCCAATTTTCACGCAATTCTGAGATGGTTGACCAAATTGCCAATTGACGGACCCCACAGTTGACTTTTTGGACAAAATTGTGTTCGGCTCATCGGAATCCACAATTGGACATACCGTTGGGTTCGTATTGATATTTAGAGTTGTTTAACCTATAATTTGTCCCATTTAGAGACTGTTACCTTATGCACGCTTTTCGGTACAAAGTGGGCCACACGTGGACCCCACTTTTGTCTGAAATTACCGTTTTGCCCCTGTGTCCAAATTGGACGAAAGGGATGTGCTTTTTAGCTATTTTGTGCATTCCGGAAACGTTGGTGATATTTATTTTGCTCATGGGTGCAAGGCAGTACAAGGGCACTGAGAGCCCGGAGGAGACTACCAACTGGATCACTCACACGCAGAAGCTACTGTAGGCATCGCAGTTACCTACGGACCTATGGATGACGGGTGTACGGACGCTTCTAGATGGTAATGCTCATCACTGGTGGGAATCCATGGAGCGCCAGTTGGGTACTTACCAGACTTGGGAGCAGTTCTTGGAGTGCTTTGAGGGAAAGTACTTCCCGGACACTGTCAGGGACACCTTGTATGATCAGTTTTTTCACTTGGAGCAGGGGAACCAAACAGTAGACGAGTATGATGCCGAGTTTAGTCGACTCAGCAAATATAGCGCTGCTTTGATACCAAATGACTTGGCTAAGGCTAAGAGGTTTCATCGAGGACTGACCCAGGAGCTACAACATTATACAAGCTCGCAGTCCCGAGTCTCTTATGCTGAACTTCTGACAGAGGCCAGATTTCAGGAAACCATTAGCAGAGGAAGAGGAGGTCAGCTGAGGACACAACAAGGATCAGCAAGGATACAACAGGGATCAGCCAGGACACAACAGGGGGGACCTATCAGACGTCCCTTGGCACAGCAGCATCAGCAACACCGAGCAGCACCATACCAGAATCCAGAGAAGCTCTACTGTAATTATTGTGGGAAATGCGGACATATATCAAGAGATTATCGGACTCGCTTGGGTCAGTGTATGAGATGTGGCTCTGGGCAGCACATGGCGAGAGACTGCCCAATGCAGACATCGACATTCCCACCACCAGTTCAGAGACTAGCACTTCCAGCACCGAAGCCAGCCCAGCAGATGACTGGACCGGGAGCACCTCGACCCCCAGCAGCAGGAGGATTTCAGAGAGGACCACCGCTACCCACTCAGGAGGAGCAGTATATGAGGACCGGACATGGACAGCCGCAGAGAAACGGGCGAGCTTTTGCATTGGAGGTAGATGACATGGATCATGAGGTGGATGTCATAGCAGGTATTACCCTTGCTTTTACTTTTCCTGCTGTGACATTATTTGATACGGGAGCCACCCACTCATTCATATCATCTAGTTTTATTGCCAAACATAACATTGCTTCTACACCATTATCTAGTTGTGTTAGAATTCTTACCGGAGGTGGAGTTGTACCAGTTAGTCGAGTTTGTAGATCGGGCCCTATAGTGATACGTGGCAGAGAGATGAATGCCCAACTCTTAGTCCTTCCTATGCCATCTTTTGATATTATGCTTGGAATGGACTGGCTAAGCAAGTACCATGCTTTCTTCGATTGCTTTGGAGGAAGCATTCTTTTTAAGGTACCAGGCCAGCCTGAACTTGAGTTTGTCCGAGGATCCACATAAATTCTTGATGGTACGCAGCTCACAATGGACGACGTTGTCTATCATCCCATTATTTCAAAATTTCTAGACGTCTTTCCAGAGGATTTACCTGGACTACCCCCAGACAGAGACGTAGAGTTTTCAATTGAACTAGCACCCGGAGCAGCACCTATAGCATCGCATGTTTACAGGCTGGCGAAGAAGGAGATGGACGAGCTGAAGGCACAGTTAAAAGAGCTAGAGAAGAAAGGTTTCATCCGACCGAGTGCATCACCCTGGGGAGCACCAGTGTTGTTTGTACCCAAGAAGGATGGGTCAGTGCGTATGTGCATTGACTACAGAGCCTTGAATGCAGTGACAGTGAAGAACAAATATACATTGCCACGCATTGATGACCTGTTTGATCAACTCAGTGGAGCTAAGGTATTCTCGAAGATAGATCTGAGATCGGGATATCACCAAGTGAAGGTACGGAAGCAGAACATTCCGAAGACCGCATTCAGAACAAGATATGGGCACTACGAGTTTTTGGTCATGCCATTTGGATTGACCAATGCTCCAGCGATCTTCATGGACTTGATGAATCGAGTCTTCCACCAGTACTTGGACCAGTTCGTGGTCGTCTTCATTGATGATATACTTGTCTATTCGAAGAGCCACGAGGAGCACGAGGAGCACCTGCGGATTGTTCTAGAGACTTTGAGGAGAGAGCAGTTATATGCTAAACTCAGCAAATGTGAGAACTTCTTGGACAGAGTTTTATTTCTTGGACATATTGTTACAGGAGATGGTATTTCTGTTGATCCAGAGAAGATCTCAGCAGTTGAGATATGGCCTATTCCTAAATCAGCAGCAGAGGTGAGAATTTTCCTTGGACTTGCGGGATATTACCGACGGTTCGTGGAAAACTTCTCAAGAATAGCGGCACCTATGACTCGTTTGACTTGTAAGGACCAAAAACTTATATGGACTGATGAGTGTCAAGCAGCCTTTAAAGAGTTGAAGAAGCGACTGACTACAGCACCAGTATTGACGATTCCGTCAGGATCAGGAGGTTATGTGATCTACAGTGACGCATCAGGAAAAGGCTTAGGATGCGTATTGATGCAGCATGGCAAGGTGATTGCATATGCATCTAGGCAGCTACGAGTACATGAGAAGAATTATCCGACTCATGACTTGGAACTTGCAGCCGTTGTATTTGCTCTGAAGCTATGGAGACATTACTTATATGGGGAACGAGTGGAGATCTATACAGACCACAAAAGCCTCAAGTACGTCTTCACGCAGAAGGAGTTAAATATGAGGCAACGTCGATGGCTCGAGTTGATGAAAGATTTCGAGATAGAGCTACATTATCATCCAGGCAAGGCTAACGTGGTAGCAGACGCGTTAAGCCGGAAGCCAGCAGCTTACTTCTTGACAACACAGAGGAAACTATTGGAGGACTTGCAAGAGCTTCGCATTGAAGTGATATTACCCGGAGCAGATGGGACACTAGCCAACTTGCAAGTTCAATCATCATTGGTAGAGAGGATTAAGGCATCTTTGCCTACATATGCCAGATTCAGGAGACTAAAGGAAAGGACAGAGGCTGGAGAGCAGACCGGATTGCGCATTCATGAGGATGGGACATTACGATGTGGTGATCGTCTTTATGTTCCAAATGAAGAGATTCGACAGGAGCTGATGGCAGAGGCTCATAGTTCGATTTATTCTATTCATCCTGGAGGCACCAAGATGTATCGTGACTTACGACAACACTTTTGGTGGCATGGAATGAAGAGAGAGATAGCTCGCTTTGTAGCTAAATGTCTGGTATGTCAACAAGTGAAGGCGGAGCACTAGAGGACAGCAGGATTATTGCAACCACTTCCGATTCCAGAGTGGAAATGGGAGCACATCACTATAGACTTCGTCACGGGTTTTCCCAAGAGTCCAAGTGGGAGAGATGCAGTGTGGGTAATAGTGGACCGACTCACCAAGTCAGCCCATTTTATACCTTTTAGAGTGGGTCAGTCTACAGAAGCTTTAGCTGACTTATATATGAGGCAGATCGTGAAATTGCACGGCATACCAGTCAGCATTGTATCGGACAGAGATTCGCGCTTCACATCGCACTTTTGGAGGAGCATGCAAGAGAGTTTTGGTACTCGTCTGAAGTTCAGTACATCTTACCACCCGCAGACAGATGGGCAGTCGGAGCGTACTATTCAGACCTTGGAAGATATGTTGAGGGCTTGCATGTTAGACTTCGGAGGATCATGGGAGGACCACCTACATCTTGTAGAGTTTTCTTACAATAATAGCTATCAAGCGAGTATTCAGATGGCTCCGTTTGAAGCATTGTATGGAAGAAAATGTAGGTCTCCTGTGTGTTGGAGTGACGTGGGAGAACGTCAGATTTTGGGACCAGAGTTGGTGGTCAACACCGTAGAGACAGTCAAGAAGATTCAGGGACACTTGCGAGCAGCGCAAGACAGGCAGAAGCAGTGGACAGACCTTCATCGTTGTCCCTTGGAGTTCAAAGAGGGCGATCATGTCTTCTTGAGGATATCACCGACCAGAGGCACCATCCGATTCGGAGGGCGCGGCAAGTTGAGTCCAAGGTATCACGCCCCGGTCCCGCCCGGGCCGCCGCTCCACCCTGCCCCGCCCCGTGCGGCCGGGAATTAACGAACCGGACACGTATCACCGTACCTCGGTGCGCCGGACGCGAATCACCGCGCCCGTCCCGCGGGTGCGAGGGAGGAAGGGAGCCAAGCGAATGGCCCGTTCGAGCTTTCGGGGGACGTGATGCCGCACGGGCCTGGGGTTGCGCCCGTGCAAGGCCAATCGTTTAAGTTGATAGTTGGCTATCATCGCATCAATCGAGTAAGCAGCGGAAAGGGACTTGTTGCAATGCAATATATTAGCCAACTGAGTGTTCGGGACAATCGAGGCAACTTGGGTTTCCTTTAGCAAAGGCACACGTTCGTTCCATACATTATGCCCCCTTATACGATAGCATTCTCGGGGCAACAATCGAAACCAGGATTCCGGGTCTTCGGGACTGTGGCACGCCTATCGCTTCCTCGGACGATCCTGTACCTGCGAACAAGTAAACTGTTGGTGGGTCAGCACTTTATACAAGTACTGGTGAGATAAATCAACTGAACAGAAACAAGCATTCACTCAAACAGGCACTAAGTAATCATGTTATAAAACATTACATTACTAGTGATCTTTCTAGTTTTACCTAGGTTCGTTTCATGCAGTTCTAGCAGAGTCGATTTACTTGTTTAGAAACATGTTTGGAAACAGAGTTTCATATTGAATATGCAAGCAAGCAAACCGTTCATGTTTCAGGGTGTGCGCGACGTGTCTCGTGCGACTCCAGGGTCTGATGCATAGCTAGACACACGATGCACATTCTTAGGGGCAGTCACTATCCAAGCCAACACAATGACTTAGTTATATGCAGGGCGGTCCCCGAGTATCTCAGGATCGGTAGCGGTTAGTCCAGCATACCAATGACTCTTTTACCTGATGCTAGAGGCAGCTGTGACTCATGGTTGCTTTGCACTATCATGGTAGCAGCCGGGACACATGCAGTTCAGCTCTCCACCAATAGCCATTGTTCGACCGCGTGCGAATGCATGGAACACTATCAAATAAACTCTAGTATGCAGACGAGACGAACCATCAGAATACACTTGTTGTTGTGGGGCAATCCGACTTATCACTTGAACACGTTCAGGCACAGTATGGTTCTCTCGAAGCATAGACGATAGTGAACATGTTCATGCACTCTAAGCAGGCGATTCAGGATTCTCGTTTAGCAGACATTGATTCAAGACAAGCTAGGTGAGTTCGTTCATTAACATGCAAGGCAGGTTCTATCATTCTCTTAAAAAAATATTGCAAGCAAAAACTCAGGTTATTATTAAGGCGTGCAAGAATCAGAGAACGAAGTTCTGCCCACTCACCTTGATACATAACGCCGGCGCGGAGCTGGGCGTTACATACTTACCAACCAACAAAAAGTTTCATCCTCGAAACTTCAAGGATAAACTTCTCGATATCCCGAGTAGCGATAGTGCCGTCCCTCGCCGTACTCAATCGAAACAATCAAGCAATTCAAGTTCAGAAAACATTTGCACTTTGAGAATATCTATGGACTTATTGTATGGAACGCTCTTTGCAAAACCATATCGATAATATCTCAGAGTCATAGCAACGGTTTGGGCCAGAGAATCGATTCCGCTCTGATACCATTCTGTCACGCCCCGGCCCCGCCCGGGCCGCCGCTCCGCCCTGCCCCGCCCCGTGCGGCCGGGAATTAACGAACCGGGGCACGAATCACCGTGCCTCGGCGCGCCGGACGCGAATCACCGCGCCCGTCCCGCGGGTGCGAGGGAGGAAGGGAGCCAAGCGAATGGCCCGTTCGAGCTTTCGGGGGACGTGATGCCGCACGGGCCTGGGGTTGCGCCCGTGCAAGGCCAATCGTTTAAGTTGATAGTTGGCTATCATCGCATCAATCGAGTAAGCAGCAGAAAGGGACTTGTTGCAATGCAATGCATTAGCCAACTGAGTGTTCGGGACAATCGAGGCAACTTGGGTTTCCTTTAGCAAAGGCACACGTTCGTTCCATACATTATGCCCCCTTATACGATAGCATTCTCGGGGCAACAATCAAAACCAGGATTCCGGGTCTTCGGGACTGTGGCACGCCTATCGCTTCCTCGGACGATCCAGTACCTGCGAACAAGTAAACTGTTGGTGGGTCAGCACTTTATACAAGTACTGGTGAGATAAATCAACTGAACAGAAACAAGCATTCACTCAAACAGGCACTAAGTAATCATGTTATAAAACATTACATTACTAGTGATCTTTCTAGTTTTACCTAGGTTCGTTTCATGCAGTTCTAGCAGAGTCGATTTACTTGTTTAGAAACATGTTTGGAAACAGAGTTTCATATTGAATATGCAAGCAAGCAAACCGTTCATGTTTCAGGGTGTGCGCAGCGTGTCTCGTGCGACTCCAGGGTCTGATGCATAGCTAGACACACGATGCACATTCTTAGGGGCAGTCACTATCCAAGCCAACACAATGACTTAGTTATATGCAGGGCGGTCCCCGAGTATCTCAGGATCGGTAGCGGTTAGTCCAGCATACCAATGACTCTTTTATCTGATGCTAGAGGCAGCTGTGACTCATGGTTGCTTTGCACTATCATGGTAGCAGCCGGGACACATGCAGTTCAGCTCTCCACCAATAGCTATTGTCCGACCGCGTGCGAATGCATGGAACTCTATCAAATAAACTCTAGTATGCAGACGAGACGAACCATCATAATATACTTGTTGTTGCGGGGCAATCCGACTTATCACTTGAACACGTTCAGGCACAGTATGGTTCTCTCGAAGCATAGACGATAGTGAACATGTTCATGCACTCTATGCAGGCGATTCAGAATTCTTGTTTAGCAGACATTGATTCAAGACAAGCTAGGTGAGTTCGTTCATTAACATGCAAGGCAGGTTCTATCATTCTCTTAAGAAAACATTGCAAGCAAAAACTCAGGTTATTATTAAGGCGTGCAAGAATCAGAGAACGAAGTTCTGCCCACTCACCTTGATACATAACGCCGGCGCGGAGCGGGGCGTTACACAAGGTATATTGGACCATTTGACGTGCTCGAGAGAGTTGGAGAGGTGGCATATCGACTTGCGCTACCACCTTCACTGGAGGGAGTACATGACGTATTCCATGTGTCGCAGCTCAGACGATATGTGGCAGACAGCAGTCATGTTCTCGACCATTCGGAGATCACCATTGGGCCGAGCTTGTCTTACCAAGAGCAACCCGTGGGAATCCTTGATCGTCGAGAGAAAGTGTTGAGGAACCAGTCTATTTTCTTGGTTCGCGTAGCATGGAGGCATGGCGCGCCAGGAAAATCAACTTGGGAGCGCGAGGACGACATGTGCAAGCGTTTTTTGAACCTATTCGCAGACCAAGGTATGAATTTACATTGTTAATTTATATCTTATACCATCCTTGCATTCTATCGTGGCTTAATTTTAATTTCGAGGACGAAATTTTTACAAGTTGGGTTGAATGTAAAACCCCCCTTCCTAGAAAATCGTATATACCCTTTATTTATTAATTATTAATTAAATTGTAGTAATTAGGTCTAAATAGGAGAAAGAGATTTTTAATAATTTTTATTTTAGGTGTTCGGGCACTTTGAGGAATTATGGGACCATCAGGAATTTTTCGGAATTTATTCCATGTAGGAGACCCCCTTGAGCAGTTGGTAGCCTAATGGTGTGCATTATTCTAATCCATGAATTTTCTTATGAGTATATATATAATATATATGTATACACAAATATATATATATATATATATATATATATATATATATATATATATATATATATATATATATATATATATGTATATATATATTTAGAAAGGAAAAGAAAAGAAAGAAAAAGAATAATTAAATAAGAAATTAACTAATAAATATAATAATAATAACAACAATGATAACAACAACTTGCTTCATTCCTTTAACATTTGCTCCCAGACCATACTTCAGCCAAACCACTTAATCCCAGGGACCCGCCCCCTTCAGTTAGCAAATTGCTAACTCATAAAGACCCGCCCCCTTCAGCACTTCAGCCCCCTTTTGCAAATAGCCTACTCCACAGACCCGACCCCCCTTTGGCCGCTCCACATCCTCTCTCTCCCTATTATATATATATATATATATATTTCAAAAACCCTAACCTAAAATATCCAGACCCCCTCTTCTCATCTAGAGCCGTCACCGCAGCTAGAAAGCCCCGCCAAGCCGTCCAAACCATCCCGACGACTCCGACCTCGCGCACTGCAGATTCCCACACGAGGCACCTTCGCTACGGAATTGTTTTCCGTCGACTCGCTCAACCAAACGCCGTTCCGTCTTCACCAGTATGCTCACCCCTTAACCCTCTTCCATACTTGTATTATAGCCAACCTCGAAAAATGTGTACCCCTAGGCAAAAAATAGCGTCCAAAGTGGGCGCGAGCAGACCCAATTCTGGGATCGCAGAAAACTACGGTGACCACCCATATTGCCGAGTTCGTATCTCCCGCCACAGAGATCCGAATTCGCTGATTCTTTTTGATATGTGTAGAACACTTGACCTAGTTTATTTTCTGTTAAATAACCCTATGTTATTAGCTGCTGTGGACATAATTAAATTTGTCACAAAACTGCGCGAACCCACTTTTTCTAGATTTTCAAAAGTTGGAAAACAGAGCGCGCCCCGCCAAACGGGACCGCCCCACCGTGTACCAAGTATATCGAACGGTGCACGCAGCGTAACCGGATACGTAAAAATTTGTGGCGACTGATTCGGACGCGTGTGCGCACCGAAATCAGGCCGTATCCGCGGACACACCCCCGTGTCGCAACTTTTGTGGAACTCATGCGTATTTTGTGCTCGCTTGTCAGATTGCGACGAAACTTGCACCACTGGACTCGTGGTAACGCGCTGGTCCTGTGACCCAATTTTCATCCAATTCTGAGACGGTTGGCCAAATCGCCAATTGGCGGGCCCCACAGTTGACTTTTAGGACAAAATTGTGTTCGGCTCATCGGAATCCACATTTGGACATACCGTTGGGTTCATATTAACATTTAGAGTTGTTTGACCTATAGTTTGTCCCATTTAGAGACTGTTACCTTAGGCACGCTTTCGGTGCAAAGTGGGCCACACGTGGACCCCACTTTTGCTCGAAATTACCGTTTTGCCCCTGTGTCCAAATTGGACGAAAGGGATGTGCTTTTTAGCTATTTTGCTCATTTCGGAAACGTTGGTGATGTTTATTTCAGCATCCGAAGATGTTTTTTCGGAGTCCTTAGTTCCAGGTTCCGTGTCCTTGACATTTTGGCGCGTACACTTTACAGATTTCTTGCCAGGCAAGTATACCTTGCCATTGTACTGTATTTACATTCCATATGAGGCATGCATGTTTATTTTCTGCTTATTTAGTTCATTTATTTTAACTGCTATATAAACTGCGCGTCCAAGGAAACTTGGGTGCAACGACGGTGTCGTCGTACTATGTTTTTATTTATGTATATGCATTAGACCTAATTTATGAGACTACCCCATCTTCATGAGTCATTTATGTTTCATTGGCCATGACACTATTCTTACACGAGTGTGAGTCACATGTAGGACACGGACTTGCGTACTCGGCTGGCCACCGGTACGTATAGGTCGTGCGACGGATAGGGATAACTGCCAATAGAAACTTTGCATGCTAGTAGACCTGGCGGTTATTAGAGGTATTATCGTGTCATGGACATGACATGCTTAGAGCATTGGGTGGGGAGAACAACAAGTAAGGCATTTGGGCTCCTTTGCACTTTCCTTGTGTAACTCGTACGCTCCGCCGGAGATGCGCGGTCATGATGACCACTATATATTATATATTATCAGGCGGGCCTCCGGCGTTCGAAAGTCATCGTGCCTTTGTAGGCCCCTGGATCTCCAAGAGAACCATGCCAATCCTATTTTAGTCAGATAGCCCACTTGGTGGAAAGCTGTTCTCAAACTGCATTCACATAGATGGTTAGGCGACCCCAATGGATGTTTATTTTCAGTACTTTATTGGCATGTGCTTTTTGTATCTTGTTACGTCCCTCTGAGGACCTGGTCCCTTTCCAGATATAGATGAGCAGGAGTACCCGCAGGAGTATGGACCTGGACCTGACGCTACCTATCAGTCTGAGACGATCTTACCTTCTGATTATATGTGATTCATTGCAGCTGTTTAGAGATTTTAGTTGCTATTATTTTCTAGACATTTATTCTTATATTAGAGTTTATTCTCTTCTCTCTTTAGTAGTTTATTATAGTCGATTTGCAGTGGATTTGTTTCCACCCGACTATCACACTTTGAGATTACTATTTGAGACTGCTTCTTTGATATTCAGTTATTGATTTCCATTTATCCATTACTTGTGCTGTGGATGAGATATAGAACTGCGTGTGACTTATTGTGACATATATTACCACTGTGGATTGGATATTCATGTACAGCGTACGTGTGTATATGGTTTCCATATATTGGAGTTCGTATACATACGGCTGGCGTGTTACGTATTCCTAGTCCTACGTATTTTGGGACTGGGACGTGACATTTATACCCTATCTCACACTCGTAATAGTACTCTAAGTCTGAGCACTACTACGATACTGCACTAGTTGCGACCTAATCTTACTCTTTTAGAGTCAGGACCTGCATGGGCCACCACTAAAATGTGTCACGATCCATACCCTGAATTTGGGCATGAGCCGTGGGTACGTCCAGCCTACGCCGCAGCATCGGCGGTAGAACGCTGTCTAGGTCTCAATACTACTAACATAACTCACAGAAATAATCTGTCAATGATCTCAACTCCATAAGGAGGACAATGAATATGCATATGATCATCAATTCATAAGGTACTCAATCACAATAACTATAAGAAGGTAATGGCACGATGATGTATGAAAGATATAAGAAGTTCTAACATAAGTCTAGAACACAACTCAAATAACAATAATAAATCTAGAGTCTAACTGTCTCAACATAAATAAGTCTCAACATAATACACCCAAGTCTCATAGTTATAACAATCCAATACATAAATAAACTAGGCTAAGTATTGTCTAAACGACTGCGGGTGGTGTCTCCTCTATGGGGAGTGGCTCATCTGGAATCTCCGGGATGTAATCACCATCTACTCCTGGACCATAATGAGTAGGACAGAAATCCTCAAGATCCTCTAAAAAAGATTATCCAGTCAGGATTGGAGCGAAGCACAAATACTAACAGCAATTTTAATTATATTGATAAAAACTATAAAACAGTGTAAGAAAATACATGATGAAAGAAATACTGAAAAATAAAGGAATACTAGAGAGACATGTAATCAACATATAGAACTAACTAGCAATGAACAAATATATGAATGCTAGAACGAATGTACTGAATAAAAGAGTAGAAATTCTAGCTAAGTGTTATAAAATATCATTTTGCTATGTGATCATCTTGGGACTAGATCAGACTTGTTATATATGATTGGCTATGATACAGGTGAGGTCGGGCTAACCATCTGGTTAGCTATGATGCGAACAATAGTCAGGCTAATCATATATAACAGGCTATGAGGCATGTAAATGGTCAGGCTACACCCTACGTGATATGTGGGATGAGCAATGATGCATGTAAAGTCGGGTATGATCACATAATCTTGCTAATATTTTCCCGTCCCCAGCTAGTACGATAGATTCCAATCACGACTCCTCATGACAGGTATCTATGATACTAGCACGTGTATCCACTGTGTCGGAATCAAGTATACACTACAACTAGAATTATAGTAATAATTAAATAATAAAAACTGTCAGAAAATGTACTCACCTGAAATTTGGTGGAAAGAGTATCAACAGTATCCGTAATCGTGCCTCAGCGACCTAAATATGGAATATTACATTAATACAATATTTAGAAAGATAACAAGTTAAACTAGTTCAATTCTAGGTCATTAGTCCGATTCTAGGTCAAAATGGTCAAACTAGGTCAACTCTAAGTCAAACTAGGTCAATTCTAGATTTCTAGGTCCTACTAGTGAATATCTAGGTTATACTAACCAAACTAGTCCAATACCTTGCTTATCTAAGTTTTATAAGTTATAATAAGGTATATTAACTTATGCTAGTCATTACCTACTAGTACCAAATTAATATTGGTAAAAATATACTATACTAGATACATTATCATATATTATATACATATAGGCTCTATATTATTAATACCAACATAACTTAGCTATACTTTATTACCTATTGGTATCACAAACCAATACTAACATCTTGCTTACTCAATAGCAACTATACACCCTTAAGTATGATACTACTAACTTACCTTACTTACACTACTCATAAGCTAGTACGTGCACTTGATACTAAATGGTTTCCCTCACTCACTCCCACCAGTCATACTAAATAGATATATAATTAAGTGCCTTAATACTTGTATCAAGACACTAGGGTATCCAATGTTACCGTTATCTATATATCACACTTATACTACTAAGGTAATACTCATATCGAGTTACAACCTTGATACCAAGGATACCTTACTTAACTACTTCTCACACACAACACTGATATTAAGTATCAGTACTCACACTCACTCAAAACACATCACACATTGTACCTCATACACTCAAATTTTCCCTTCACATCACCCTCATAACTCACCCATGAGCATCACAGTTGGCACCAACTGTCCCTTAACTATATATACTAAGGAACTTGATATTAACCTATATTATATCTTAACTTAACACTTAATCATCAACTAACCATACTAACTGTTAACAAGCCAACTATTGTTATCACAAATACTAACTCATCTAATCTACTAACTGTTAACATATCACACTACTCTATATTACCAACTAACTCTTAGCTAACCTCTTATTTAATATACATCAACTAACTAATACACTAACATAATAACTTATAACATATCAGACCTCCCCCTTTCTAGTCACAAACATCAACCCACATACATACTTGCTACTCTCCCATCCTTGCTGCTCCTTCACACTGTGGTGCAGTGGTTCCCAATAGTCACTGTTGTGACAGACTTGCTATCCTAATACATGTGCACCACGTGCACAGGTCTGTCCGACCTCCACTCTAATATGGCTGCACACTCCTTTTTACCTACTGAATTGAACATCACTTCACTCATCTCCTGCCTATACTCGGTCTGCACCATGTGCAGACCTACTCCTGCAGCAAACTGATTGCCAGGTAGTGCAACACGAGCACTGACCTGCACATAGGGGTGCAAACGAGCCAAGCCGAGCCAAGCTTTCATAAGCTTGAGCTTGGCTTGATTAGAATTAACCAAGCTCGAGCTCGAGCTTGATAAATTTTTTATTTTAGAGCTTGAGCTTGGCTCGAGCTCGTTTATATTAAGCTTGAGCTTGGCTTGGTTTGAGCTCGAGCTTGGCTTGATAAGCAAGCTTGATTCAAGCTTGATAAGCTCAAACTCAAGATCGTTAAGCTTGATTTCGAGCTTGTTCAGCTTTATTTCAAGCTCATTAAGCTTGATTTCGAGCTTAACGAACTTGACTTCAAGCTAGTTAGGCTTGAATTCAAGTACCTATAATATTAATAATTTATTTATAAAAATTTAATTTAAAAAGTTCTTTAATATCAATTATTAAGGACATATAATTATATATAATGCACACAACCATATTGTAATACAAACATGCATAAAATTAGAATTCAACAAAGAACAAATTAAAATATAAATAATAAAATAAATTTGTACACTGCCAACAACGAGCTCCTAAACGAGCTTCTAAACGAGCCAGCTTACGAGTCAGCTCGCAAGCTTCTAAACGAACCAGCTCGCGAGCTCAAACGAGCCGAGTACTTCTAAGCTTGAGCTTGGCTCGTTTATTAAACGAGCTCGAAAATAAAGCTTGAGCTTGGCTTGTTTACTAAATGAACCGAGCTCAAACGAGCTTTTATAGAGCCGAGCTTCGAGCAGCTTGCGAACGGCTTGGCTCATTTGCAGCCCTACCTGTACAGGCTCCATGCTGCAAGCTTGCACACAGTCTTACAGTACCTTCTGCCTAACTTAATCACTTGGTACCTACACAGTTGGTTATACCAGCACACAGTTACATGCATCTAATACACAATGAACCTCAGATACCAACACCCATCCAAGCTCACCCATGACTCCACTGTCTTGCACTCAAACACACACACACTCTCATATAACACAAAGAACACTCATATCTCATCTCACTTACAACCTACAACTAACTGAGCTCCACACACACAATTATGTACACACCCAGATCTCCCTAATACTTGATGTGCATTCAAGTGCACTGCAAAGTGCTATCTCTATTGTAGTTGCCTTCACATGTTGATTACACTGCCCTCTCCTTAAGTATGGCACATGAACTAGCTTAAACAGGGGATAACCTACTGCCAACATCTGAAAACAACTTTCTCTCATCTACACAAGCTTTCATGATATAAACACTCCCTCTTCTTCTTGATACCCTGCTGTACCTATATGCAGACCCGACTGCTACATTCTTTGCATGTATCCGTTGATACATAGCAAGAAAACACCAAACATACCTTCCCCATGTACAGGTTGCTGTGCTACCTGATAGGGAACACCCATGCCCACTGCTGTGTTGCTTCCCCTGCAATTTACACTAGAGCAACAATTCTAGTGTGCTCACTCTGACCAACACCTTCAAACAATATATATACCTTAGTGTGTGTGTATATATATATATATATATATATATATATATAGGTACACTTCCTATTAATCATTTCATCAAGCACCTTGAGTGCACCAATGTGATACTCTATGATACACCACTAATCTTCATGCCAAAACCCCCAATATACAACTAATAACACATCTTCATATCAAATATAATTATATACATGTAATATGATTAGTTGTTATGAAAAATAGGGGGGAAACACACCCATAAGCACAAACCCCCAAATTTTCATACAACGCCATGAAGAAAATATCATGAAAACCTATAGAGAATCATTCTCTTCCATTATGGATATTTCTAAACCATGGGTGGGCTCCTAATAGCCACACAAATAATAAAAATAGAATTTAAATGAGAGATTTCATATTTTCACCTATTGGAAGATGGATTTTCAATGCAAAATCAAGGGTTCTCTAGCCAAGCCTCTTCTTCTCCAATGCTCCTTGTAACATAAGCTTCTAGGCTTCTTAGATGAGAAAAATGAGAGGGATTGGAGGTTTAATTTCTGAAATTTGGTAGAGGAAGAAAATGGTTTGGGGAAGAAGTACTTCTAGGATTTTTCATGAGCTATGAATGACTTTGAGGGAGACTCCCTCTCTCTATTTAGGGCCGGCCACTAAGGGGACCTAGGGCTTGCAATGCATAAAGTCCTCAATGCTTCTATGGTTAGTCATGAAGAGTTATTCAAATAGGTAAAATTTAATCCTAAGTGAGGGGTTTAACTAGATTCTAATTAAAATGTATAGGGATTAGCTAGTGGGTTCAAATGTCTAGTCTAAGGTTGAGTCTAATGGTCTCACCAAGTCTAGTCCACTAACCCATGTCATTTATACATATCATGCAACTATATACACAATATATATATATATATATATATATATATATATATATATATATATATATATATATATATATAGTATTGCAAAAGACAATAATGCCCCTACTCTAGAAATGTGGTAGTGACAGACATAGGTGCAAAGTTTGGGTTTAAAATTAGATATTGTTTGGCGATTATTGTGCATTAAAATAAAGCACAAGAGAGGGTATTTATGAGTGACACAAAGTTCGCGAATAGAAGACTGGTTTGTCTAGGTCAAGGGTGTGATATTTGTTGGAAGGCAGAAACTAGTGTAGTGCTCTAGATATTTAAACAACGGTAAAGTGCAATAATTGAATCAAAATCACAGTAGTGAATTATAACTCCAAGAATTATTCCAAAATAATTCTAAATAAATTTCTAAACCTAGATTTTGGTCAGGGGATTTACAGATCTTGAGGAGAAGTTGTACATGGAGAAGCCAGAGGAATTCTATGAGAAGGACAAGTCACACTTGGTCTTCCAGTTGAAGAAGAGCTTGTATTGTCTGAAGCAGGCTCCGAGGCAGTGGTACAGGAAGTTAAAGTCGTTTATAGGGGAGCATGGTTATGCACAGACGACGTCGGACCATTGTGTATTTGTGAGGTACTTTGTCGAGGATAATTTTATCATTTTACTGCTCTATGTTGATGATATGCTACTTATGGGTCGGAATGCCACTAGGATAGCGGAGTTGAAGCGCCAACTGGACGGGGCCTTCTCTATGAAGGATTTGGGCGCAGCGAAGACTATTCTTGGGATGGAGATCAGCTGAGAGAGAGAGAGAGAGAGAGAGAGAGAGAGTCCAAGCTGCGACACTTGTCCCAAAAGAAGTACATTCACCGGGTACTTCAGCGTTTCGGGATGGACGGGTCAAAGAAAGTGAGTAACCCCCTTGCGGCTCACTTTAAGTTCACTGAGGTGCATTGCCCATCTACCGAGGACGAGAAAGAAGATATGGAGCGGGTTTCATATGCCTCAGTTGTGGGGAGTCTTATGTATGCTATGGTGTGTACGAGGCCAGACATCATTCACGCAGTTGGCACAGTTAGCAGGTATACTTCCAATCCTGGAAGGGTACATTGGAGTAGAGTCAAGTGGATTCTACGATATCTTTAGGGCACTGCCAATTGGAGACTTTCTTTTGGTGGTGACGAGCCAAAGCTGATTGGGTATACCGACGCTGATATGGCTGGAGATGTAGACACGAGGTGATCGACTTCGGGCTATGTGATGATGTTTGCTGGTGGAGTAGTATCGTGGCAGTCGCGGTTGCAGAAGTGTGTTGCCTTATCGACGACAGAGGTAGAGTACATTGCGGCGACAAATGCTTGCAAGGAGTTGTTGTGGATGAAGAAGTTGTTGCCGGAAATTGGGCTAAAGCAAGAGCAGTATCATTTGCTTTGCGATAGTCAAAGTGATATTCACCTTGTGAAGAACCAGATATTTCATAGCCGGTCCAAGCACATTGAGACCCGGCATCATTGGATATGGGATGTTGTGGAAAAGAAGGAAGCGACGCTTGAGAAGATTCATACAGATGACAACGGAGCAGACATGTTCAAAATGATTCCTCCAAGAATAAAGTTTGAGTACTACAGGCGGATCGTCGGGATGACGACTCCCTCCACATAGTTGTGAAGGAGGGAGATTTGTTGGAGTGGGTGGGGTTCCTTGATAACCACTTGATAACCACACAGTCTACTACTTGACACATAACTTACCTATACTTGGCTCACTTGATAACCACTTGTATCAACTCTAACACACACACTAACTAACACCTATTACCTAACACACACACACACACACACACACACACACACACACACACACACATATATATATATATATATATATATATATATATATATATATATATATATATATATATATATATTGTACTTTGTATGTGTTATTATTGTTGTTTTAATTATTGCTGGTTATTATTGTGGCACCGAAAGTTTCCACTATATTTAAGTGTGTTGTGGACTGATTTATATTACCGTTAATCTATCACAAGATGTGCATAACATGATTTTTATCAATCTGAAAAATATTAATAATTTAGCGATGGATGAGCGACTAAAATGCGACGAACTAGCAACGAATCAGCGACTAACATCTGGAGAGAAAAAAACGCTAATTAGCGACGAACTAATGACTAACCGGCGACTAAAATTTTCGTCGCTAAATGAAGTAACAAATATTCAGAGTATTAGACATCGTCGCTTGTTAGTTGCTAATCTGTCGCTAAATCAGCAACGTTTACATTAGTTCGTCGGTCTACGACGACTTAGCGACAAAAAATGAACACCGACGTTAACGAAAATTTGTACTCACTATTTCGTCACAATTTCGTCTTATCGAAGGGAAAGGCCATTTCAGCAACAAAAAATTTCGTCGCTATTTTTTTTTTAAGAACTCACTACTAACTATTGAATTGGTGTCTTTTTTTATATTAATAGATTAGTGATGATTTCCTTACAAGTGTGAAATCCACAATTATGCAATATTGCCAGCAACCTACTGCAAGAAAGAGGTACTTGGGAAAGAAAGATAGTTGCAAATAGATTAACTAAAACTGACGTGCGTATATCAGAACACAAAAGGAACCAAACTAAAGCAGTAAAGAAAAAATACTTGAACAATATCATCTTTGTGCAACATGGAGATAGATAACATCGATCTTAATGTTTCTAAACAACAAGATCACGCAATTCTGATCGAGTTCATGCCTAGCGTACTGGCAATCAACCTAACAACATGCAAACCATTTGACATTAATTTCCTACTGCTCACCGACCGATCGACACCTAGCTATGGTTAATTCCGGTAACGCTCATAGCCGGCCGGGTGCAGTCAAGGATGCCGACAACAATCTTTCCCAGTAGTCTCTCAGTACGGCTGCTTCTTCGCTGATCATATTAGGGGCAATGAGTAGTGCAGCTTGAGCTGGAGGAGCTGGTGCAGCTGCAGATGAACATATTTGCAGTACTGGCTGATCTTCTACTACTGTGGTGGAGTTTGTGATCAGTTGATCAAATGATGTACATATTTGCAGTACTGGCTGATCAAGTACTGTGGAGTACTTTGTGAGTTGGTCGTTATGATCATATGATGATGGCCCGGCCATGTCTACTCCTGCAGCAGTACTAGTACTAGTACTAGTACTAGTACTAGTACTAGTCTCAAGTACAGGCAGCCGCCTCTCCAGTAATTTCCTTCTATCTTTTTTCTGGTGCAATACACATATAGTCCACTTCTGAAACTGCAGGCATGCAGCAAATTGAGGAATTAATAATCAAGATTAATTAATTTGTTAGTTACCACATACAAACAAATTGAATTGAAGGATATATAATTAATGATCGATCATATGTACGTACATACGTACCTCTTTTATCTGATCTGGAGATGGAAGGGCGTATTCGTGCATTATCCAGTTGGTGCCATTGTTAAACTTTCCCTTTCCCGTCTTGAATTGAAACTGCTCCACGTGGCCGACCACCTCGGAGCCGACCTTGATGGCCTTGGCACCGCCCTGCCCGTGCCAGTGTCCATCCCCAGCGCTACGGCTAACTCGGCCCGAATTATTTACCCGCCGCCTTTCCGTGATGTAGTACATCCTCGGCGCTTCACGATTGCAACCGTGCTTGTAATTCACTGCATGCATGCAAGGATTATATACCAAAATTAATATCCTCTCTCTCTCTCTCTCTCTCTCTCTCTCTCAAGAATCAATGCATATGCGTCAAGTACGGATTACTTACTAGGAAGATCCCATGGAGAGCTCTTATATAAATCCACCAAGTGGAAAATACCCATATCATCTTGGAGATTGCCGGAATTCACTTGCTTCAGATAATATATGATTTCGTCATGGCTGGGTAAAAACTTAATCCCTAGCGGGAGCATACTTGTTCTGTTTCTTCTCCTCCTCCTCCTCCTTCTGGCTCAGGACCGCTCTTCTTCTTCTTCTTGCTCACTCAACTTTCTTTTTCTTCGTCTTTTTGCTTTCTACATATATTCACAACCTTCATATATATATATATATATATATATATATATATATATATATATAACGCATGAAGCATAAACCTACTAAGGTTGGCTTTCCTAATTGGACATGCAATCTTATCTAAAATAAAACTAACAAACTCCTGATATAACAAATCCAACTAGAAAATCCGATCCTACTAGGTTCGGATCCTACTAGGATTATGCTTTTATATATATATATATATATATATATATATATATATATATAAATTCTTTAATTTTTTTTCTATATGCAAACTAATCGTACCAAAAAGAAAAGAAAAATCTGTGATAGATAAAAAATTAAATTAGATTAGATTATTCTAAATATTATTTGAATATATTTTTAATTAGGATTTTTATCAATATATTTTTACTAAGTGGGAGTTTAAACCAATAATAAATAACGGAAATAATAATTAATCTCTAATGTAATATAGCAAATCCTGATTAAAAACCTAAAAATCCTTCAACCTGCCTGGCCATATAAAAAATTCTAAAATATATCCAATATTTAAAATATATTTAAACTAACTATACATGGTATTATCTCACTAAATATATATATCTAGAATTCTAAAAATATATTTATAACAAATCATATTTAAAACATATTCAAATTGTATTTAAAGTAACACATTTTATTCTACACTAAAACTACTTCTTTAATAATCTTTTCTTAAACAAAACAGAGTTATGTGTTCACTCTTTATTTTTTTTTTTTATGAATGATTTTGTATGATCTTTTTTATGTAACGTCTCCTTATTTTTGAATGGATTAGCTTTATTATATATTGAGAATGATTTTCTTGATAAAGTTGGTATTCAAATCCTAATTAATAATTTTGCATCTAAAAATGCAAGTAGGATAATTTTTTGGTGATGGTTCTTTTATTGTTGGTGTTTGTTATTGTTTGTCATTTAAATCAAAAGGAAGAACTAAGAGAACTTGATTTGATTAACAAACTAGAGAGTACAAAGAAGAGTCCTAAGAGACAATCTAAGTACAAATTTATTTTGGTCTGGGGGATGAGAATGGAGGGTTAGGAGTGTAGCAACTCTCTTTACTCCGTGGACGATCCGGACGCAGAAGCTTCTCTCCTTGGTTTTAGTATGAATCCGCAGATAGCCAGCCCTTTGTATGGGTGTGGTACATTAATATTTATAGCCGTCCTGTGGATGTGCTATGGGTGCCGCATATGCTCGTGCTTGGTGGCCGCATGGGGCCCCTTCAGCAGAATGCGGCCGTAACGGTAGTCGCATGGTGCGGGCAAGCCGCCACGTAGGTTTTAGGATTTTCTGTTTGAAGAGATCTCGGGGCTTTTGTGTGCATAACTCGGTCAATTGGACACTTGGTCAACACTAATTGTACGAGAAATCGTCTTCGGTTGTAACAGAAAAATTTGTGAGTCGAGAGCCGCATACTGTTGTAGTCACATAGAAGCTCTCTTTTGGCCTTGGTCGGAATGACCCTCTGGCCCTATGTGGGCGAGGTCGCATGGGTATTGAAGCCGCATGCGTACTCTTGTTCGGCCTTGGTTGTGGTGTCTCGTTCTCCCTATTCGAGGAGCGCGGCTAAGAAATACAAGACGGTATCGTTCGATCGGGATAGGTTAAAACAAGAACGCATTCTCGATATGGATCTGCTTCTTCGAAATCGATTCCCATATTCAGTGTACCGTGCCCCCAGGATCGACTTAGCGGCAGAGTCAGGAGGGACCTCTCCGCTGCATCTTTTGTTGCCTCAGTTTTCGCTGTCGCTTGTTGCTTTCGTGCTTTGAGTTGGTTTTCGGATTTGCTTGAGTTTTCTTGAACGGTTTCGATGGATTTCATTATTTTCGTTCATTGAACTGCACTTCAATTCTGATATTTGAAAAGAGTGGAAGAGGTATTGATCAACTGTTCATGGCAATGCAGGTGAACGAGCAGTAGGCGATGCACGAGCGGCATCCTGAAGCACCTCTTTCCTTCTCCCTTCCAACCAAACTAGTGAGTGGCTTATATTCGATTCAGTTGGCCCTTCTTCCAAGTCTTCACACCTAAAAATCATGCATCCTTATTTGCCCCGATCAAACGATACCAAGTAATAACTAAAAGATGTCAAGATAAAAAGGAATAGACATGGATTATTATTATTATGCTTGTCATTCAACTTGGGAACGATTACTTATACTGCATGCTTGTTCGTTTGAGATGTTCATCATATGCATAAATACAAGTTAGAATGTATACTTCTTGTTTAAAGTGTGCTATGTATAGAACTCATCCTGCCATGCTATAAATTGTTCAGGGAGACTATGCAAAACGAATCATGCAATGCTGCTTGTCTTGAACTCATATTGCCTCAACTGCAACAACGATAACTTAGTATGAACGTCGTTTGATCACGGACAACTTGTGCACAAGGTCAATGGTTCCTGCGGACGGTCGCTGGGGCACTGACACCGATCCGATCCGGGCGGAACCCAACGTTTAGTCTCACGTGATTGGCGAGATGCTTGCAGCGCACCACGTGTTTTCGTTGTATACCATCCTCGTCAATGACTATTGTCCATTATGGCAATCAAGCCAGTGATCACCACGTATATTTAGACCTGTGTCTTCGTGGCAGGGAAGGACATGGCAAGTATTGTGCATGTGGTTCAGACGGGCAGGTAAAATTCACCGAACGGTGGCAAGTTATTTCATTAAAAATTCTATGTATATTGCTTGCTGTAAAAAGAACTAAGGCAAGATAGAAAGACCACAAATAATATGCATGCTTCATATAAACAACGCGTTGATTGGTATAGTTGGGTTAGCTTGCCTTCACCAGTACGTTTCGATATACTGACCCTCGTTGAAACAGGTTCCCCGCACTAAGGAGAGCCGAGCGAGGAGCAGAAGTCAAATCCCCGATCCAGTCTAGCTGTAGGCGCGTCTTTAGCGTGCCATCTTTTGAAGCAAATTTTGAAGCAAGGAGCTAGCTACTCAAGAACTTAATGCAGCTCCGTGGAAAGGCCGTCATTCCACCAGGAGGTCTTTACATTTTAAAATTTTAGTAAAGGGATGTAATGTACAGGACAACTATCCCATTTTGTGTCAACACTTTGTAAGCCCGTACGACAATTAGCTGACTCATTCAAGAGTTTATAATAGATGTTCATTATATCAATAAAGAGAACTTTTTCATGTTTTAAATATGTGTTTCAATTTATCTGCATACTCTGAATATGTGCTCGTTATACAAAAATACCTTAGTCTTGTGCGGTGCACAACCTAGGCCTACACGGCGTCACGCCCGGGGGACAACTATCGATTCCACGGAATTGGGGCATGACATGTTGGTATCAGAGCACAGCTTCAAGTTTCTTGACCCTCATACTGGAAAAGTTCCTTTAACGATCAAATTCCTGTGCGAACTCTTGAACTCGTTAGGCCAAAATAAGATACGTTCATACAATGTGTCCATAATACATTATGATCCTAATGTAATTTATCTTTTTTTGAAGGAATAGCACCAGCGTAATCCTCAGCGCTAGCACCAGGCGAGACACAAGCCCAAACAAGTAGTTCGGGCACTTCGGGAAGTTCAAGGAGCCAGCGAGCCATATTTCGCATCGATCCCATCCTGCAAATGACGCGGATGTCGGAAGAAAATTAACAAAGGGACGAGACTCGCTATGAACGGGCCAAGAAGCGAGCGGAGGAGAGGCAACTCAAGTTTCAAGACAATATAGAAGCCCAATTCTCAGTCCAACAAAAGCAGGTAGATACCCTGCAACAGATTATGCAGACTTTGGCCTCCAACCAGTCAGCGACAACAGCGGCGACTCCGGTAGAGCAACCCGCGCATGAAGTCGAGATACCTCAAACTCCAAGGAAGAGGGATGTTACTGCCTTCGACTTTGACGACTTCAAGAAAGTCTGCAACATACCATTCAACGGGACTGAGGACCCAATTGTGGCTCTAGATTGGTTAGCCGAACTTGAAGACCATTTCTTTCTGCTATAGGTCCCCGAAGAGAAGCACGTGCATTCGCTCAACTGCAGCTCCGTCTTAACACGCACGATTAGTGGGACGTGCATCGACGATCTCTTCAAGTTGACAATAGAGAGGAGGCGATCATGTGGGCTGCTTTTCGTGGCACGTTTGAAGAGGAGTTCATACCCCCTCCCATGCGTCGTCAGAAGGAGAATGAGTTCGTACAACTACAGCAAGGCAGCATGACAGTTAAGCAATAATCCGCCGAGTTCAACAGGCTCGCTAAGTTTGCCAGCTCCTATCTACCCGATGTATCGAGTCGTGCCAGAAGATTTGAAGGTGGTCTGCGTCCTGCCATCCATGCGCACGTAGTCGTTCATCAGTACGAGACTATACGGGTAGTCATGAATCATGCCCTATCCCTTGAACCACAGTATCCTCACGTTCCTACCAGCGCTGTGCATACCTCCAATCACAAACGGTATAGCAACGAAAGAGAAAACAACGCTACAAAGTGCCCAAACAACAGTGGTCAACAAAAATAAAATTCCAACCAAGTATGTCTCTTTTGTAACAAACGAGGGCACGCCGTCAACCAATGTCGCAAGAAGTTCGAGCAATGTCTCATTTGCGGTGATTCAAACCACAGAATTCGTGATTGCCCAAGCTACTCAGTTCATCATCCTAGCGGTAGGTTCTATTCCTAAGTTTCGTGGACGAAACTTCCAATTAGTTGGGTAGGATATGGTGTCCCGTTCCCCCTATTCGGGGAGCGCGGCTAAGAAATATAAGACGGTATCGTTCGATCGGGATAGGTTAAAATAAGAACTCATTCTCGATATGGATCTGCTTCTTCGGAATCGATTTCCATATTCAGTGGACCATGACCCCAGGATCGACTTAACGGCAGAATCAGGAGGGACCTCTCCGCTGCATCTTTTGTTGTCTCAGTTTTTGCTGTCGCTTGTTGCTTTCGTGCTTTGAGTTGGTTTTCAGTTTTGCTTGAGTTTTCTTGAACGGTTTTGATGGATTTCATTATTTTTGTTCATTGAACTGCACTTCAATTATGAGATTTGAAAAGAGTGAAAGAGGTATTGATCAACTGTTTATGGTAATGTAGGTGAACGAGCAGTAGGCGACGCACGAGCAGCGTCCTGAAGTACCTCTTTTCTTTTTCCTTCCAACCAAACTTGTGAGTGGCTTACATTCGATTCAGTTGGCCCTTCTTCCAAGTCTTCACACCTAAAAATCATGCATCCTTGTTTGCCCCGATCAAATGATACCAAGTAATAACTAAAAGATGTCAAGATAAAAAGGAATAGACTTAGATTATTATTATTATGCTTGTCATTCAACTTGGGAACGATTACTTATACTGCATGCTTGTTCATTTAAGATGTTCATCATATGTATAAATATAAGTTAGAATGTATACTTCTTGTTTAAAGTGTGCTATGTATAGAACTCATCCTGCCATGCTACAAATTATTCAGGGAGACTATGCAAAATGAATCATGCAATGCTGCTTGTCTTGAACTCATATTGCCTCAACTGCAACAACGATAACTTAGTATGAATGTCATTTGATCACGGACAACTTGTGCACAAGGTCAATGGTTCATGCGGACGGTCGTTGGGGCACTGGCACCTATCCGATCCGGACGGAACCCAACGTTTAGTCTCACGTGATTGACGAGATGCTTGCAGCGTACCATGTGTTTTTGTTGCATACCATCCTCGTCAATGAATATTGTCCATTATGGCAATCAAGCCAGTGATCACCATGTATATTTAGACCTGTGCATGCTAACTTGTGTCTTCGTGGCAGGGAAGGACATGGTAAGTATTGTGCTGATGGTTCAGACGGGCAGGTAAAAGTCACCGAACGGTGGCAAGTTATTTCATTAAAAAATCTATGTATATTGCTTGCTGTAAAAAGAACTAAGGTAAGATAGAAAGACCACAAATAATATGCATGCTTCATATAAACAACGTGTTGATTGGTATAGTTGGGTTAGCTTGCCTTCACAAATACGTTTTGATGTAGTAACCCTCGTTAAAATAGGTTCCCCGCACTAAGGAGAGCCGAGCGAGGAGCAGAAGTTAAATCTTCGATCCAGTCCAGCTGTAGGCGCGTCTTGAGCGTGCCATCTTTGGAAGCAAATTTTGAAGCAAGGATCTAGCTACTCAAGAACTTAATGCAGCTCCGTAGAAAGGCTGTCATTCCACCAGGAGGTCTTTACATTTTGAAATTTTAGTAAAGGGATATAATGTACAGGACAACTATCTCATTTTGTGTCAACACTTTGTAAGCTCGTGCAACAATTAGCTGACTCATTCAAGGGTTTGTAATAGATGTTCATTATATCAATAAAAAGAACTTTTCCATGTTTTAAATCTGTGTTTCAATTTATCTGCGTACTCTGAATATGTGCTCGTTATGCAAAAATATCTTAGCCTTGTGCGGTGCGTAACCTAGGCCCGCACGGCGTCATGCCCGGGGGACGATTATCGATTCCACGAAATTGAGGCGTGACATTGGTCAGGTGGACGCTCTAACCGCATGATGTCGAGGCTGCATGGGTCTTGAAGCCGCATGCGTACTATTGTTCAACCTTGGTCAGGTGGACGCTCTGGCCGCATGATATCGATGCCGCATAGGTCTTGGAGCCACATACGTAGGACACGTGGCATGGCCCGTCTGTCAATGTAATTAATGTACTGATGTGACTTATTGTCTTTTTATGAGTTATCGTCTGCACGAATTTTGAAGCATCTTAGGGTGATGAGTGAGGTGTCAGAGCTTCTGACAGACATCGAAATCTGTGTCAGGTGATTTTATGCGACCGCCCTACTTTGTGGTCGTTCAGGCCGCATATGAGAACTGCATGGAGTCGAATCCGCATAGGGCCAAAGACGCATGGTACTCATGGAGTTTGGAACGCATTGGGCCAGAGACGTATGGAACTGATGGAGTCTGGAACGCACGCCAGAGACGCTTAGAACTCATGGAGTCTGGAACGCATTGGGCCAGAGACGCATGGAACACATGGAGTCAGAGACGCATTAGGCCAGAGACGCATGTATCTTTTGTCATTTTCTGCATTCGTGGCATTTGAACAGCTGTATACTGCCAAAAGTAATTATGATGAAACTATCAGCACGGATTCCAATCAGCGGTGCTGGATTTGAGGCGGTCAGGATGACTGTCTATTTTGTCAGAGTCATAAACTCTCTGATGTGACTGTAGGGACGATGCGTCAAAGGGCGACATGCGTCTCGGGACGTCATGTATCCAAGGGTGTTATGCGTCCACTTGTTGACTGTAAACTGGAGCGCATGAAAAGATTTTTCATGCTTCTACAAGACCCCCTTCAAAGTTTTTAGACTTGGCTAAGTCTGAAATATTTTGAATAAGAAGCATGAAATCAGCACGCATTCACTGTCCGCCTCCTTCTGCTAAGTTCGTCAGGTTGACGCATGTAGAAGTTGTCGCATGAAGGGCTCTGCCATGCTGTCAAATCTGTATTAAATAACAAGATTTGGTTCTATCTTTGCTCGAATCTCTTAGGATTCTGCGTCGTCTTCTGACACGGGACTCGAGGCATCAATTTTCGAGGACATAAAAGAGGATCACGTGGATCGAGGTGTCAGGTTCATCTCATTAACCGCTCAGTTAATTGTCTTGATCCCTTCATGTGATTTTGGAGCCTATAAATAGGCAGTCAGGGGGAGAAAGAGAACTTTTATCTCCTTGCTTCGTTTTCTCTTTTTCCTATGAAGGATGTCGAAGGCTGCAACTCTCCTCGCCGAAGAGTTTATCAGGGGTGGTCTCGCTCTGTGACCTCCTGTCACCACCCCATTTCCAAAGTCGGGCATTTTTTTTTATTTTTAATTTGGTTAATTGTGCATTATTTTTAATTAATTGTATTTATAATTAACTATTGATTGTATTATATTTTTATTGTATGTTTTAGGATTTTGGCTAGCCTGGACCCATGTCAGACCCTAGTGGACCCATGTCCGACCCAGCCCACACCCTTGTGAGAATTATTTTGGGGCTTAGATTTATTATTTTATTTTTAGGAGGTTAGTTGGAGAGATTTGGAACTAGTTTGAGTGCTTTTGGAACTCGGAACCCGAAACCAAGTCATGTAGGGGCATTTTGGGCATTTGGAGACTTTGGAGACCTATTTTATGTGTTGGCCGACCCATTCAGCCCCCATTCCTACCCGTTCACAGCAAGGAGCAACAGCCCTCTCCCCTTTTGTTCATTCTTCACTTCTTCTTCTTCATTTCTTCTCCTCCACTTCTTCTTTCTTCTTCCTTCCTTCTCCAAGGTGAGTTTTCTTCACTTTTCTTCCTTCCTTCTTCCATTCCTTCTTCCTTAAGCTAACCCTAACCTTGCATTTTCCCTAACCTAGGTGTGAGAAGCTTAGATCTAGTGTGGAAGCTAGATTTGGTGGCTTGGAGCTTGAGGGAGGTGATTTCTAGGGGTTGTGAGACTTTGGCCTTGGAATTCCAACTCCCAAGAGGTAAAACCTAACTTTCCCCTTTCTAATTATTTTTGTGTAGTGTAATTAGTATTGTCGAACCTTCCTAGACCCTAAGCCTACCCGTAGGAGGAAGTTGGAACTAGTTTGGTTGAGTTTAGAGACTTTGACATTAGGTTTTGTGTCGAATTCGGGTGGAATCCGAATTTGGCCCAATTTTGGGTGATACCCTAGGTTAGACGAACCTAGGTAGACGTTGTTGGGTGTCTTGAGGGTGAGTGCGTGTCTCCGTTCGGACACGGGAAGCCGCGTCGCAGAGAAACGGGCATTTCGGGCAAAATTGGGGCTTTTCGTCGTCGCCGATTCTAAGTGCATGTGCGTTTCCGCCACGGGCCTAGAATCGACGCGGGAGCACATTTTCTAGGATCTAGACATCGTGTAGAGCGCGTGGATAAATTTTGGGCCGATTCCGAGTTCGTTTGGTGTGCGTTTCAGGAGGTTTTCCGAACTGCGCACCACGTGTTCGTCGAAATGACCGAACGGCCATTTCGACTTGAGCTCCTCGTTTCGGGCTTGTGCGCGCATTGGGTTAGTATCGGGGAGTGTGTGCTAGAGTTTTCGAGTTATATTTTTATATATTTTTAGGTGTTTGGGCGTGTCGGGGTCGTTGGACGTGCGTTGGTGGGCGTTGTGGGCGTGGTGTGCGTTGTGTTGTGTTTGTTTATATATATGTGTATATATATATTGTGTGTGTGTTTTTATATATATATTTATATATATATGTGTGGTTATGTGTTTGTGAGCGTGTTAGGAAGTGCTTGTGTGAGTGTGTTTGTGAGTGTGTTAGTGAGTGCTTGTGTGAGTGTGTGCTAGTGCGTAGGTGAGTGTGTGTGAGTGTGAGTGAGTGCCTATATATATATATATATGAGTTTGAGTGAGTGTGTATATATGTATATATATTTATATATATGTAGGAGTGTTTGTGTGTGTGGTTGTGTGTTTGTGAGAGTGTGTGCTAGTGTGTGCGAGAGTGTGTGTGTGAGGGTGTGTCAGTGTGAGAGTGTGTGAGGATATATATATGTATGTGTGTGAGAGTGTATATGTATAGATGTATATAGATATATGTGTGTTTATATATATATATAGATATGTGTGTGTGTGTATTTATATGTATCAGTGTGTGTGTGTTTATATGTGTTAATATGTGTGTATATATATATATGTTAGTAGATATAAGTTAGTGTGTATATATATCTATAGAGTTATATATATATATATATATATATATATATATATATATATGTATGTATATGTATGTGTATATATATAGTGATAGATATATATAGGAGTGTGTGTGTGTGTGTGTTGTGAGAGAGGGGGGGTGCCTGGGGCTGGAACCAGCAGCTGCAGCAGCAGAAATAGGCGCGGCAGCAGCAGTATTCAGCAGCAGTAGCAGCAGCCTATGCAGCAGCAGTAGCAGCAGCAATATGCTGCAGCAGCAGCTAGACAGCGCAAGGAGCAGCAGCAGCAGCAAGGTGAAGAGCAAGGGCAGCAGTATGCGAGGGAGAGAGGGGTATATATATGTATATATATATATAGGTATAGATAGATTGCTATATGGATAGATAGATAGATGTATAGATAGTTAGAGAGATAGATAGATAGATAGATAGATAGATAGATAAATAGATAGATAGGTAGATTGATAGATATATAGATACATAGTTAGATGAATAGATATATTAGATAGATAGATAGGTATCTATAGATTTGTTAGATAGATAGTTAGTTAGATAGCTAAATAGATAATTAGTTAGATAGATGCATAGATAGATAAATAGGTATATGTTTAGATAGATAGAATAGATTGATAGATAGCTAGATAGTTATTTAAGTAGATAGATAGGTAATTACCTAGATATGTTAGATGGATAGATAGATATTAGATAGTTAGATAGATAGTTTAATAGATACTTAGATAGATTAATATATAGTTAGATATATAATAGATAGGTAAATTGATAGATAGACATATAGATAGATAGGTAATAGATAGATAGATGCCTAGATATAAATAGATAATAAATAGCTAGTTAGATAGTTAGATAGATAACTAGATAGGTAAATATTAGATAGATACTTAGATACTTAGATTGATAGATAGACATAAACATAGATAGGTAAATGTTTAGATAGATAGATAGATTGATAGATAGCTAAATATTAGATAGATAGTTAGATATCTAGGTATAGATATATATATTTGAGGGTAAGGTAAGGTAAGATAAGGTATATGTGTGTTGTGAGATATATACGTAGATATATAGGTATATGCCTATATGTATTAGATATATGTATTTTAGCCTAGATTATAGCTAGATATATATGTTTATGCATAGTTAGTTAGCTAGAGGGGTAGTCGGGTTGAGTTTAGAGCGGTATCTCAATACCTTGAGATACCGAGGTATCTCAATACCTTAAGATAACCAAGGTATTGGGTTTCGAGCGGGGTTTTTGAGCAATAGCCTAGAAATAATATTGGAGTGATTTTTATATGCTTATGTGTATATATTTACGCGTGCTAGCATAGGTTTTAGAGGGTATAGGCGGGGTATATGGCGTAGGTTGAGGTATCGGATACCGAGGGTATCCCGGTATCTCAAGGAGGCGAGTTTGTGAGTTTTCTAGCTTAATGACCTCGGTTTGACCTAGAATTTCAGGAGCACCCTAGTTTGACCCAGACTTGACCGTAGTTGACTCGGTTGACCGCCAAAGTCAACTTTTGACCTAGTTTTGACCTAAAGTTGACTTTTTGGACCCAGAGTTGACTTTTTGACCCAGATTTTACCGGTTTGACCCGTTTGACCTAGAACGACCCTAGAAACCTATTTTTAGTTATTTTATATATGTTTAACTCATTAGAACCCTGTTTAACCTTGCTTTTCGCATTAGGTCCTTGCGACACCGGTTCGGATCGCCAGTTGCTCAGGACGTCAGGCGAGTACATTCTCTGATAGTTTTTATTATCAGATGATTATTATGATTCAGCTTCTAGTATAGTATCATCTGATTATTCTGGCATAACACGAGACACTCACTGGTATTCCTGGATTCATTTACTTGCGACACGTACATTTCATGTTTCTGGCCTCTATTCTGGAATCACTACTGGCATCACTACAGGCATCATTCATGTTCAGGCTGGACTCATCTTGATTTGCGTGTCGGGTCTTGGATCCACTTGTATTAGTCGGGGCGGGGAAATACTCGAGTAGACATATAAATATTTCTATCTGGCATCATCAGGAATCACTCCCTCTGGTCTAATCTGGAATGATAGCAGCCGCGCACCCAGTGCGCGGTGAGCCGTACTTACCCCTAGCCGTTTACATGTCGAAACAAGTATTTCAAAGACACCGAGTTCATTCTTTATAGTCTGGACTCTCATGCATTTCTTGACTTGTCTCACTTACATATTTCTGGACTTGACTCACTACATATTTTTCATGCAGGACTCACTACACGTTCATGTGCACGGACTTGATCTTAGCTTAGATTTCCTGTATCTTGCAGTTATTACTATTTTGCTCTGATATCCATGCATCTTTACCTTATGCACCAGTGACATATGTATATTTCTTGTTCCATACTTTATTTCATTCTTCTTGCTACTTGCTATAACTGTTTTATAGTTTTTATCATTTAAATGGAACTGCTGTTAGAGATGTACTTGCTCCAGTCCTGACTGGACATATTTTTCAGAGTATCCGGAGGAGTGGTGTCCGACGTTTTATGGACCTGAGCCTGTCGATGGTGCAGACAGGGACCCTCTAGTTTATGAGTGATTTTCGGGTTGGTAGCCGGGATCACTAGGACCTTGTTGTTTTTTATTAGCTTTAGCACCGGATTTGTCTCTGGTTTTGGATTGAGACCTTGTATTGTATATTATTTTGGATGATTTGGATGATGTATTATTATTATGGATGTTGTGGTTGTTGTAGTAGTTGTTGTTAGTTAGACTTTATAGCTGTTAGTCTTCTTTGTTATCTTATCGTGCTTAGATTCGTGATTGAGTACTTGAGATTATCATTTGATATTGCTCCTCCGTTTGGAGTTGAGATCTTGACAGGTTTATATATTGATTGTGTGGTTGCCCTCCTTTTGGAGAGGTCATGGCCGATTTTTGTGTGAAATTTTATCTAGATAGTTGACCTAGACAGCGTTCTACCGCCGATTCTGTGGCGTAGGCTGGACGTACCCATGACTCATGCCCGATTTTCCGGGTGCGGGTCGTGACACATTTTTGGTGGCGGCCCCATGCAGGTCTCGATTCGCAATTAGTGCGATGTCGTGGTGGTACAACAACTTAGTTGTACTGCTGCGAGCCTGCTATAGGATCTAGGATTTAGGATGAGAGTGTACTCAATCACGACTAGGAACAATTCTAATCTAATTATTCTGAAATTGCTTCTTTTGAAATATTACTGTCCTTCTTTGATGATATCGTATCTTGCGCCGTATTGACATCTTTTGATCTGTGTTCAGGATGCCTCCGAAGATACGATCTCGTCGTACCGCCCCAGCAGTTGCTACTGAGAGGTCTGCTACCTCTCGTCCGGCTCGTATTCAGGCAGCTGCTACCGCTCCACTCACCACTCCTGCGGTTGAGGGAGCATCTGCTTCTCTCGGGGATCCTCCTTCACCTGTCGATCCGAGGACTACCCTAGTCGTTCCGGTGGTTCCTCCACCGCTTCCTGCTCCAGTAGATGCCGCGTAGTTGTTTGCGTTCTTCAGGGAGATGATGGACGCGCAGCACCGTCAGGTGGATGTGATGAGGCTGGGCATTGAGAACGCCCACCAGGTGGCCATGACGGCAGTGGATAGGGTGGCACAGGTTCAGCCACAGGCAGATCAGATTCAACATCCGAGGCCGGGCAGTATTATCGACTTTCAGAGGGTGCGGCCCAAGGAGTTCCGTGGTACAGAAGGGATCCTGTATGCGGATGACTGGATAGAGCAGATCGAGGGCATCTTCAGGCTGGCGTAGATTCCAGACAGTATGCAGATAGAGGCAGCGGGCAGTCAGATGTTCGACCTCGCTTTGACATGGTATCGTACAGATACGAGGATTGCGGCGCCAGGGCTTACTTGGGAGGCTTTCAAGAGGCTTTTCAAGGAGAAGTTTTTCCCAGATGTGGCTCTCAGTGCTTTGGAGAGCCAGTTTGAGGCACTCGTCCAGGGGAGCATGACGGTGGATGAGTACGCAGCAGAGTTCTGCCGTCTGGGCAGATTTGTGGATGGCTTGAGTGAGGCAGCCAAGGCGAGGAAGTTTCGCAAGGGCTTGGTTATGGCGGTCAAGTCTTTGACCAGGAGCGACCGCGAGGCGACTTTTAAGCAGATAGTAGGAGACGCTCAGAGAGCAGAGGATGACTTGGAGCTCAAGTCCAAGAGAGGCAGGGATGATTCAGGCAGTGCGAGTGGCAGTGCGGGACCAGCTAAGCGTCCCTATGTGCAGAAGGCAGCGCAACAGGGTCAGGATCAGAGGGTGCCCACTTGTGCCTACTGCAGGAAGGCAGGACACACTTGGGATGTTTGTAGGAGGAGGCTGAAGGTGTATTTATTCTGAGGATCCGCTGCTCACCAGATGCGAGATTGCCCCACTGCACCTCCATTGGGTGGAGCACAGGATCAGAGAGTTGGAGCTAGGCCATCTGTGGCACAGCATCATGCCCCGCACCAGCAGAGGGATACACCCCAGCAGGGCAGGGCTTATGCGTTGACGGTCGAGGAGGCCGATGCTACGGATGTCGGGTTAGCAGGTCTGTCTCTTGTTTCTTCTTCCTGTCCTTTCCATTCCTTGTGGTGTGCTTCATTAGTACCTGTTAGATTTTTCTTTGTGCTGTGGTAGATAGTGTAGTGACCCTGATTAAGACTGTGATAACACGACCAGTAGGACCCTGATCTTGTATGTTATTTAGGTAGAAATTCTTGACTGTGATTGTTGGGGGTTTGACCTAGAGGAGTGTGATTGACTTTAAATTTCGAGGACGAAATTTTCTAAGGAGGATAGGCTTGTCACCACCCCATTTCCAAAGTCGGGCATTTTTTTTATTTTTAATTTGGTTAATTATGCATTATTTTTAATTAATTGTATTTATAATTAACTATTGATTGTATTATATTTTTATTGTATGTTTTAGAATTTTGGCTAGCCTGGACCCATGTCAGACCCTAGTGGACCCATGTCCGACCCAGCCCACACCCTTGTGAGAATTATTTTGGGGCTTAGATTTATTATTTTATTTTTAGGAGGTTAGTTGGAGAGATTTGGAACTAGTTTGAGTGCTTTAGGAACCCGGAACCTGAAACCAAGTCATGTAGGGGCATTTTGGGCATTTGGAGACTTTGGAGACCTATTTTATGTGTTGGCCGACCCATTCAGCCCCTATTCCTACCCGTTCACAGCAAGGAGCAGCAGCCCTCTCCCCTTTTGTTCATTCTTCACTTCTTCTTCTTCATTTCTTTTCCTCCACTTCTTCTTTCTTCTTCCTTCCTTCTCCAAGGTGAGTTTTCTTCACTTTTCTTCCTTCCTTCTTCCATTCCTTCTTCCTTAAGCTAACCCTAACCTTGCATTTTCCCTAACCTAGGTATGAGAAGCTTAGATCTAGTGTGGGAGCTAGATTTGGTGGCTTGGAGCTTGAGGGAGGTGATTTCTAGGGGTTGTGAGACTTTGGCCTTGGGATTCCAACTCCCAAGAGGTAGAACCTAACTTTTCCCTTTCTAATTATTTTTGTGTAGTGTAATTAGTGTTATAGAACCTTCCTAGACCCTAAGCCTACCCGTAGGAGGAAGTTGGAACTAGTTTGGTTGAGTTTAGAGACTTTGACATTAGGTTTTGTGTCGAATTCGGGTGGAATCCGAATTTGGCCCAATTTTGGGTGATGCCCTAGGTTAGACGGACCTAGGTAGACGTTGTTGGGTGTCTTGAGGGTGAGTGTGTGTCTCCGTTCGGACACGGGAAGCCGCGTCGCGGAGAAACGGGCGTTTCGGGCGAAATTGGGGCTTTTCGTCGTCGCCGATTCTAAGTGCGTGTGCGTTTCCGCCACGGGCCTAGAATCGATGCGGAAGCACATTTTATAGGATCTAGATATCGTGTAGAGCACGTGGGTAAATTTTGGGCCGATTCCGAGTTCGTTTGGTGTGCGTTTCAGGAGGTTTTCCGAACCGCGCACCACGTGTTCGTCGAAATGACCGAACGGCCATTTCGACTTGGGCTCCTCGTTTCGGGCTTGTGCGCACGTTGGGTTAGTATCGGGGAGTGTGTGCTAGAGTTTTCGAGTTATATTTTATATATTTTTAGGTGTTTGGACGTGTCGGGGTCGTTGGGCGTGCGTTGGTGGGCGTTGTGGGCGTGGTGTGCGTTGTGTTGTGTTTGTTTATATATATGTGTATATATATATTGTGTGTGTGTTTTTATATATATATTTATATATATATGTGTGGTTATGTGTTTGTGAGCGTGTTAGGGAGTGCTTGTGTGAGTGTGTTTGTGAGTGTGTTAGTGAGTGCTTGTGTGAGTGTGTGCTAGTGCGTAGGTGAGTGTGTGTGAGTGTGAGTGAGTGCCTATATATATATATATATGAGTTTGAGTGAGTGTGTATATATGTATATATATTTATATATATGTAGGAGTGTTTGTGTGTGTGGTTGTGTGTTTGTGAGAGTGTGTGCGAGAGTGTGTGTGTGAGGGTGTGTCAGTGTGAGAGTGTGTGAGGATATATATATGTATGTGTGTGAGAGTGTATATGTATAGATGTATATAGATATATGTGTATTTATATATATATAGATATGTGTGTGTGTGTATTTATATGTATCAGTGTGTGTGTGTTTATATGTGTTAATATGTGTGTATATATATATATGTTAGTAGATATAAGTTAGTGTGTATATATATCTATAGAGTTATATATATATATATATGTATGTATATGTATGTGTATATATATAGTGATAGATATATATAGGAGTGTGTGTGTGTGTGTGTGTGTTGTGAGAGAGGGGGGGTGCCTGGGGCTGGAACCAGCAGCTGCAGCAGCAGAAATAGGCGCAGCAGCAGCAGTATTCAGCAGCAGTAGCAGCAGCCTATGCAGCAGCAGTAGCAGCAGCAATATGCTGCAGCAGCAGCAGCTAGGCAGCCCAAGGAGCAGCAGCAGCAGCAAGGTGAAGAGCAAGGGCAGCAGTATGCGAGAGAGAGAGGGGTATATATATGTATATATATATATAGGTATAGATAGATTGCTATATGGATAGATAGGTAGATGTATAGATATTTAGAGAGATAGATAGATAGGTAGATTGATAGATATATAGATACATAGTTAGATGAATAGATATATTAGATAGATAGATAGGTATCTATAGATTTGTTAGATAGATAGTTAGTTAGATAGATAAATAGATAATTAGTTAGATAGATGCATAGATAGATAAATAGGTATATGTTTAGATAGATAGAATAGATTGATAGATAGCTAGATAGTTATTTAAGTAGATAGATAGGTAATTACCTAGATATGTTAGATGGATAGATAGATATTAGATAGTTAGATAGATAGTTTAATAGATACTTAGATAGATTAATAGATAGTTAGATATATAATAGATAGGTAAATTGATAGATAGACATATAGATAGATAGGTAATAGATAGATAGATGCCTAGATATAAATAGATAATAAATAGCTAGTTAGATAGTTAGATAGATAACTAGATAGGTAAATATTAGATAGATACTTAGATACTTAGATTGATAGATAGACATAAACATAGATAGGTAAATGTTTAGATAGATAGATAGATTGATAGATAGCTAAATATTAGATAGATAGTTAGATATCTAGGTATAGATATATATATTTGAGGGTAAGGTAAGGTAAGATAAGGTATATGTGTGTTGTGAGATATATACGTAGATATATAGGTATATGCCTATATGTATTAGATATATGTATTTTAGCCTAGATTATAGCTAGATATATATGTTTATGCATAGTTAGTTAGCTAGAGGGGTAGTCGGGTTGAGTTTAGAGCGGTATCTCAATACCTTGAGATACCGAGGTATCTCAATACCTTAAGATAACCAAGGTATTGGGTTTCGAGCGGGGTTTTTGAGCAATAGCCTAGAAATAATATTGGAGTGATTTTTATATGCTTATGTGTATATATTTACGCGTGCTAGCATAGGTTTTAGAGGGTATAGGCGGGGTATATGGCGTAGGTTGAGGTATCGGATACCGAGGGTATCCCGGTATCTCAAGGAGGCGAGTTTGTGAGTTTTCTAGCTTAATGACCTCGGTTTGACCTAGAATTTCAGGAGCACCCTAGTTTGACCCAGACTTGACCGTAGTTGACTCGGTTGACCGCCAAAGTCAACTTTTGACCTAGTTTTGACCTAGAGTTGACTTTTTGGACCCAGAGTTGACTTTTTGACCCAGATTTTACCGGTTTGACCCGTTTGACCTAGAACGACCCTAGAAATCTATTTTTAGTTATTTTATATCTGTTTAACTCATTAGAACCCTGTTTAATCTTGCTTTTCGTATTAGGTCCTTGCGACACCGGTTCGGATCGCCAGTTGCTCAGGACGTCAGGCGAGTACATTCTCTGATAGTTTTCATTATCTGATGATTATTATGATTCAGCTTCTAGTATAGTATCATCTGATTATTCTGGCACAACACGAGACACTGAATGGTATTTCTGGATTCATTTACTTATGACACGTATATTTCATGTTTCTGGCCTCTATTCTGGAATCACTACTGGCATCACTACAGGCATCATTCATGTTCAGGCTGGACTCATCTTGATTTGCGTGTCGGGTCTTGGATCCACTTGTATTAGTCGGGGCAGGAAAATACTCGAGTAGACATGTAAATATTCCTATCTGGCATCATCAGGAATCACTCCCTCTGGTCTAATCTGGAATGATAGTAGCCGCGCACCCAGTGCGCGGTGAGCCGTACTTACCCCTAGCCGTTTACATGTCGAAACAAGTATTTCAAAGACACCGAGTTCATTCTTTATAGTCTGGACTCTCATGCATTTCTTGACTTGTCTCACTTACATGTTTCTGGACTTGACTCACTACATATTTTTCATGCAGGACTCACTACACGTTCATGTGCACGGACTTGATCTTAGCTTAGATTTCCTGTATCTTGCAGTTATTACTATTTTGCTCTGATATCCATGCATCTTTACCTTATGCACCAGTGACATATGTATATTTCTTGTTCCATACTTTATTTCATTCTTCTTGCTACTTGCTATAACTGTTTTATAGTTTTTATCATTTAAATGGAACTGCTGTTAGAGATGTACTTGCTCCAGTCCTGACTGGACATATTTTTCAGAGTATCCGGAGGAGTGGTGTCCGACGTTTTATGGACCTGAGCCTGTCGATGGTGCAGACAGGGACCCTCTAGTTTAGGAGTGATTTCCGGGTTGGTAGCCGGGATCACTAGGACCTTGTTGTTGTTTTATTAGCTTTAGCACCGAATTTGTCTCCGGTTTTGGATTGAGACCTTGTATTGTATATTATTTTGGATGATTTGGATGATGTATTATTATTATAGATGTTGTGGTTGTTGTAGTAGTTGTTGTTGGTTAGACTTTATAGCTGTTAGTCTTCTTTGTTATCTTATCGTGCTTAGATTCGTGATTGAGTACTTGAGATTATCATTTGATATTGCTCCTCCGTTTGGAGTTGAGATCTTGACAGGTTTATATATTGATTGTGTGGTTGCCCTCCTTTTGGAGAGGTCATGGCCAATTTTTGTGTGAAATTTTATCTAGATAGTTGACCTAGACAGCGTTCTACCGCCGATTCTGCGGCGTAGGCTGGACGTACCCACGACTCATGCCCGATTTTTTGGGTGCGGGTCGTGACACCTCCTGATCTTGATATTTTGCTTGGAGGTAGGCTAGTATCGCCCTTCTTACACTGGGCTGTGAAGGACACAAAGGCACCAATATACCGTCTTGCTGCAGGAGACTCGTCTTGGGCATGCGCAGTCCTCTACCGTGTGAACGAGTACTCCTCTGTAACCTGCGCGTCAAGTTTTGGCATGGCCGCATGGGTGGGAGGGTCGTCTGTTGTCATGCACGCAGAGCTCTATCTTTGGCTCGACCGCATGGATGAGACCCCCTCTTGCTCGCCCGTGCAGACTCGGTCGTGCGTCGCTGCGGCCGGGCAGCAGTATGCGGCCGCTGTGTCTTTATGCGACCTACGCTGAGTCTGATGCATGTCTTCTTTCTGCAGGTTCTTTCCTCTCTCGTGATGCTCATGGTGGAGCATGGAAGGATATCATAACACCTGTCATTCGAAGAGAATGTCACCCTTATGAGGCGGTTACTTGTCAAGAACTAATCCAGGAAACGAGGACGGTTCGCCTAGGACTGGTCCCGGAGACGAGGACAGTTCGGCAAGGATTGATCTAGGAGACGAGGATGAACATCCCGTATCACGAGTTGAGTCATCCTTGTTTATGAAGCATGCTAGCTGCATTTCTTCCTTCTATGCGGCTTGTTACCGGCTGGGAGCTCGTGGCAAAAATAACAGGATTTGGATTAATTATCATTCTTGTCGTCGCTCTTTCCGGCTATTTGTAGAGTGTCTGCTCCTGCTCTTCCCTTGCTACCCATCAGTATGGATTGCATATACTAAGGTTTGCACTATGGAGTGGTGAACTAGAAAGCCTTGAGTTCTATCGTTTGGCCCACTTGTGTTAGTGGCAGAAACACCACGGGGCGCCTTTTAATGGGAGAGGTTCTTGTTGGCAAGAACTCATAAAAATCCTTAAAAGGGATTTCCCTTTGAATATTAATAAAAGCCTTGAAATATAATGAATTTCCATCATATTGTCACGCCCCAGTCCCAAAATACCGAGGGACTGGATGCGTAATTATGGCCAGCAGCATGCACCGATAGACAAACCCAATTTAATGGATCCATCGGCATACTTAAGCTGTATTACATCAGTCAGAGTTTTACTATTCTCATCCACAGATATAAGATAGCAATAACATCAAAAGAAATACTAAACAACAACAGTCAAAGTAAATAAAATCGGAGAATAATCCGATATTAAGTCTGTTTACACAAGTTCTCAAAGACAGGAAATAAAGAGTTTAAATTAACAGGAATTAAAGTCTATTTGACATAATACTGAGCAGGGCGAAGCAATTGTTCAGGAGAAGTCCTCAGCGATCACCTCGTCCTCAGGTTCAGGTACTGCTCCGAGTAGTGCCCCTGTTCCGTACACCTCAGGGTAGATCTCGTCTGCTATAACTGGAGAACAAAACCAGGTCCTCAGAGGGACGTAACAAGGTACAGAAGAATATGAGCCATAATACAGTGAATGAACATGCAAGTCAACCAAGATGTTAAACTCAAGAGTAGCATCAGAAATTAATAAGTCTAAGACAGTGGCATGCCGATGTTGCTATCAAACAAATCTGGGTAAATAATTAAACTAGCTAAGTGATCATGCAAGTGAGAGTTATTATTCATACTCAGGCTGAGACTACTACAGGATTAGTGACAAGAAACCATAGCAGTATTTTCTCGAAGGGCCAGTACAGGTGCCAAAGCTCTGTGTCAGAGACTAGGACACATCCAGATAACAATATATAATATTTATTCAGCCTTGATATGGTAATACTCTCTCCACCCAATGAATCTCATGTCACAGATCTCAGTGTTCATGTTACGGAAGATTAAAACTAATGCAGTCAGTCATGTTCTAAGGAAATAAGCTTAAGTCATGAAATATATATTTTATACAAACCCCCTTGAATAATCAGGAAGATTCTGTATCATGCCTTGTGTCAGGTGTCCTGGATATAAAATACTTGATAGGGCAAGTACAACATTCACAGAAATTAAAGCAAGAGAATTAAAATGAATCAATAACTGCATTTTATGGCAAGGTACACTTGCCTGGATTTTCTGTTTCAGTTGTAGCTCGAGCTTCAGCTGGATTTCCAGGCAGTACTCCGGTTGCTGAAATAGACATCACCATCAGGTCTAGAACACATCAATCAGCTAGAAACGCCTGTCCTTGAGTCCAATTTAAAGACAAGGGCAAAAATATCATTTTTGGGTCAAGGCGGGGTCCAATTGTGGGCCGCTTTGCACCGAAAAATGTGCCAGGGTCAAAGGTCTCAAAAACAGTCCAACTTAGTGTCAACAGGTCAGGAACGATGATACGAAATCAACGAAACTTCCAGAATTGGATTTCGATGAGCTGTTCTCAAAATCGCCCGTCGGTTGGAGCCTGTGGGGCCCACGACACACGATTTTGTCAACGTTCTTAGAATCGAACCAAACTTGGCTCACAGGACCAGCGTATTGCCACGAGTCCAGTGGCGCAAGTTTCGTCTTGATCTGACTTGTGTACACTAAGTTACAGCTAAAAACAGAAAGTACGGATACTGGACGGTGTCTGCGGATACGCACTGATCCCGGTGTGCACGCACATCCAAATCAGCTTCTGCGAAAATCCGCACGTCCGTATCAACGACGCACACGTATCTGTGAAGACCGCACGCGACCAAGTCATCCCGTTTGGCGGGGCGTACTCGATTCTGGGGTAAAACAGGGTCTGGTTTTTTCCTATTTTTGGATCGCGGTGTGCGATCACCACAGGACGCGATGCCCCGCTCGGTTTGTTCGAGCACCGAGAGGGTCATACAGGCTACGCGATACAATTTACGGAATCGAATTCCGAGCTACGAGCAAAAAGTTATGAATACCTGAAGTGAGTTGAAAAACCGAGTTCTTCGCGTCCTTGAGTTGTGTCCTGTGTCCTGGACACGGTGTCTGACACAAAACACAAAAGCTAGGGTTTACTGTTTAGGGTTCTCGTATCCTCTGCTACGTGTCCGTGTCCTCTGTGTCATGGCTCGCCGGGGTGCTGGGACGACTCGCCGGACGGAGGCGGCGAGGTCTCGAGGGTCGGCCGGTTCTGCTGGTGGTCGACGATGGGGACGGCGAGGATCACGCAGGTCGAGGGGAGAGAGGAGAGGGGTGGTTCTGGAGTCGTAGGGCGCTAGGGTGCGGAGGAGCTGGGCGGAGGGAGTCTGCTGGAGATCGTCGACGGCGATGTGGCAAGGCGGTGAGGGCTAGGGTTCGGCCGGTGATGGTTGGGGTTTAAATAGAAGAGGAGCGGAGGCCGAACGTCGTCCGGTGAGGAGGGGAAGTCGGAGCGGAAGGGACGGCGGTTGCGGGGAGAGGAAGAGGAGCGGTCGGGGAGGCCAACGGGCGGCGGTTGGCCGACCGAAGAAAAATTGGGGAGTCGGGGAAGAGAGAGAGGCTCGATCGAGTTTCGGGCGGCCGGGTCGGGTCGGGTCAGGCGGATCCGACCCGATCCGTTAGGATAGGGCACGGGTCGGGTAGGTTAGGCGGGTCGGGTCTGAAATGAACCAGGATCCGACCCAATAGGAAATTGGGTTTAATTAATAAATCTGGTTTAATTAATTAATTAATATTTAGGGCTTTAAAAATCCATCCGGGGTCCAATAAATTCTCAGAAAATTACTCTATGTCTGGTTTTCTATTTTACACCATAAAATATTATTTTTATAATATTTTAATATTATTTATTAACATTTAAAAATCTTTTAATAATTAAAGAACCTGAATTTAATTAGAGAAAATTCTCAGAAAATTCCAGAAATTCCAGAAAATGTAAAAATCCAATAATTAAAATTCTCTTAAAAATTAGGGAGTTTATAATCTACCCCCCTTAAGAGGATTGCGTCCTCGCAATCAAAGATTAACCGGTCAACAGAGATGACACGGTTACCAATTTTATTCGAATCACAATACAATAAAGAAAATCAAGGTTCAGGGCTTGAACACCTAGGAAAAACATTTCCCTAAGTAGAAGTTATGCAATTTCCCAAATGTGGAAAATCTAGAAAATTACAATTTTAGAAAACCAGATTATCTTTAAAACATATTAGTTTAACAATTCTGAGTTATTATCAAGTTCAACACTAGATTAACACTAGGTTATTAATTATTAACAAGTTAAAGTTATCAGGTCAAGTCTGGGGTCACGAACCAGCAGGCACGAACTAAAGCAATGCTAGAAACGGAACAACTAAAAACTTACTCGCATTAGCAACTCCATGGTTCTGTGCGTCTCCCACAGTCATCGCAAAAACTTGGCCGCGTCCTTGAGGTGGTGCTCTCTGCTGTTGCTGGGCTTGCTGGTAGGGTGCTGCTTGAAGTACCAAGGATGGCCTTGGTTGATGTCCTACTGGTGCTGGTAGAGCTTGTTGGTTCACTCTTGGTGCTTCTCTACGCTCAGGGCAGTCCTTCACTGCATGCTGTCTGGATCCGCAACCTAAGCACAGTCCGTGTTTACGTCTACACTCCTTCTCAACATGGCCTATCTTGCCGCAGTAATAACAAGTAGGAAGAGTCAAGGTTTTGGATGCAGATCCCTGTGGTGCTTGATGCAGATGAGGTTTCTTGGCAGCTTCTCCATTGTTTGCTCTGGCTGGTACTGATGTGGAAGGCCTCTTCAGACTGGATTCTCTCCTGGTGACGCGCTCCATGCGTCTAGCTGCAGCAAGGACGTCCGTGTACGAAGTTGGTGCGACAGATCTAATCAGTTTCTGTAGTTCGATGTTGAGTCCGTCGAAAAACTTCTCGGCCTTCTCTACTTTTGTCGGGATCAAGGTAGGAGCGAAGCGACTCAAACGAATGAACTCAGCGTTGTATTCTTCCACCGTCATAGCTTCCTGAGTGAGGCGATTGAACTTGTCCCGAAGTTCATATCGAGCGATAGCAGGTATGTACATCTCCTGGAAGAGTCTGGAGAACTCTTCCCAAGTAACTCGGTCTGGTCCGAGCCTGGTCTCCTCGGATAGCCACCAGTGATGAGCATTGTCCGTCAATTGCATTCTGACAGCAGTCATCCAACGTTCTTGTGGAAGCTCAGCTGCTTCTAATTGATGCCGGATGTTGGTGAGCCATTCATGCACTTCTGTTGGTCCCTCCTTGCCAGAGAAAGTACGGGACTTCAGTTGTCAGAAATCAGTGATAGAGCCCGTCGGTTGCCGTCTAGCTGGTAGGTTGGCCTGCTCCAGTGCATTTACTAGACTGTTCCTCAAGTACTCAGCTTCGCGACGATGGGCCTCAGTTTGAACTTGTTGCTGAGCTTGCATTATTGCGTAGAACATCTGGAACATCTGCTGTCCGTCCATTGCTTGGCCTGGTGGAAAGGCAGGCATTTGTGGAGGAAACTGGGGTGGAGGTGGAATATCATCACGCCGAAATCTAGAAGATTGCGGATCTGCTTGTCTGCTTCGGTGAGTAGAGGGATCTCCACTCAACAGCGTTACTTCATCTTCTCCGTAGGTGGTTTCAGCACCTATTGGTGTTCTTACTGGAGTTCCGTCGATTTCTCGTGAATCCATTACTCTGCATCAACAATAAACTATAAGAGACGCACAGGAGTCAAGGCAAGATGCAATTCAAAATGAATACGATACAGATATCAAAAATGATTCAAGCAAGTGGATGAGATCTTAAAACTGATCCTATTCTTGTTGCAGGCCTGTTCGGTCCCTAAGTTGAAACCGAACAATTTAGTCGTTGACTTGCATGGGCCACCACAAAAACTATGTCACGCCCCAGTCCCAAAATACCGAGGGACTGGATGCGTGATTATGGCCAGCAGCATGCACCGATGGACAAACCCAATTTAATGGATCCATCGGCATACTTAAGCTGTATTACATCAGTCAGAGTTTTACTATTCTCATCCACAGATATAAGATAGCAATAACATCAAAAGAAATACTAAACAACAACAGTCAAAGTAAATAAAATCGGAGAACAATCCGATATTAAGTCTGTTTACACAAGTTCTCAAAGACAGGAAATAAAGAGTTTAAATTAACAGGAATTAAAGTCTATTTGACATAATACTGAGCAGGGCGAAGCAATTGTTCAGGAGAAGTCCTCAGCGATCACCTCGTCCTCAGGTTCAGGTACTGCTCCGAGTAGTGCCCCTGTTCCGTACACCTCAGGGTAGATCTCGTCTGCTATAACTGGAGAATAAAACCAGGTCCTCAGAGGGACGTAATAAGGTACAGAAGAATATGAGCCATAATACAGTGAATGAACATGCAAGTCAACCAAGATGTTAAACTCAAGAGTAGCATCAGAAATTAATAAGTCTAAGACAGTGGCATGCCGATGTTGCTATCAAACAAATCTGGGTAAATAATTAAACTAGCTAAGTGATCATGCAAGTGAGAGTTATTATTCATACTCAGGCTGAGACTACTACAGGATCAGTGACAAGAAACCATAGCAGTGTTTTCTCGAAGGGCCAGTACAGGTGCTAAAGCTCTGTGTCAGAGACTAGGACACATCCAGATAACAATATATAATATTTATTCAGCCTTGATATGGTAATACTCTCCCCACCCAATGAATCTCACGTCACAGATCTCAATGTTCATGTTACGCAAGATTAAAACTAATACAGTCAGTCATGTTCTAAGGAAATAAGCTTAAGTCATGAAATCTATATTTTATACAAACCCCCTTGAATAATCAGGAAGATTCTGTATCATGCCTTGTGTCAGGTGTCCTGGGTATAAAATACTTGATAGGGCAAGTACAACATTCACAGAAATTAAAGCAAGAGAATTAAAATGAATCAATAACTGTATTTTATGGCAAGGTACACTTGCCTGGATTTCTTGTTTCAGTTGTAGCTCGAGCTTCAGCTGGATTTCCAGGCAGTACTCCGGTTGCTGAAATAGACATCACCATCAGGTCTAGAACACATCAATCAGCTAGAAACGCCTGTCCTTGAGTCTAATTTGGAGACAAGGGCAAAAACGTTATTTTCGGGTCAAGGCGGGGTCCAATTGTGGGCCGTTTTGCACCAAAAAATGCGCCAGGGTCAAAGGTCTTAAAAATAGTCCAACTTAGTGTCAACAGGTCAGGAACGATGATACGAAATCAACGAAACTTCCAGAATTGGATTCCGATGAGCTGTTCTCAAAATCGCCCGTCGGTTGGAGCCTGTGGGGCCTACGACACACGATTTTGTCAACGTTCTCAGAATCGAACCAAACTTGGCTCACAGGACCAGCGTATTGCCACGAGTCCAATGGTGCAAGTTTCGTCTCGATCTGACTTGTGTACACTAAGTTACAGCTAGAAATAGAAAGTACGGATACTGGGCGGTGTCCGCGGATACGCACTGATCCCGGTGTGCACTCACATCCAAATCAGCTTCTGCGAAATCTCGCACGTCCGTATCAACGATGCGCACGTATCTGTGAAGACCGCACGCGACCAAGTCGTCCCGTTTGGCGGGACGTACTCGATTCCGGGATAAAACAGGGTCTGGTTTTTTCCTGTTTTTGGATCGCGGTGTGCGATCACCACAGGATGCGATGCCCCGAGCGGTTTGTCCGAGCACCGAGAGGGTCATACAGGCTACGCGATACAATTTACGGAATCGAATTCCGAGCTACGAGCAAGAAGTTATGAATACCTGAAGTGAGTTAAAAAACCGAGTTCTTCGCGTCCTTGAGTTGTGTCCTGTGTCTTGGACACGGTGTCTGACACAAAACACAGAAGCTAGGATTTAATGTTTAGGGTTCCCGTGTCCTCTGCTACGTGTCCGTGTCCTCTGTGTCATGGCTCGCCGGGGTGCTGGGACGACTCGCCGGACGGAGGCGGTGAGGTCTCGAGGGTCGGCCGGTTCTGCGGGTGGTCGACGATGGGGACGGCGTGGATCACGCAGGCCGAGGGGAGAGAGGGGAGGGGTGGTTCTGGAGTCGTAGGACGCTAGGGTGAGGAGGAGCTGGGCGGAGGGAGTCTGCTGGAGATCGTCGACGGCGATGTGGCAAGGCGGTGAGGGCTAGGGTTCAGCCGGTGATGGTTGGGGTTTAAATAGAAGAGGAGCGGAGGCCGAACGTCGTCCGGTGAGGAGGGGAAGTTGGAGCGGAAGGGACGGCGGTTGCGGGGAGAGGAAGAGGAGCGGTCGGGGAGGCCAACGGGCGGCGGTTGGCCGACCGAAGAAAAATTGGGGAGTCGGGGAAGAGAGAGAGGCTCGATCGAGTTTCGGGCGGCCGGGTCGGGTCGGGTCAGGCGGATCCGACCCGATCCGTTAGGATAGGGCACGGGTCGGGTAGGTTAGGCGGGTCGGGTCTGAAATGAACCAGGATCCGACCCAATAGGAAATTGGGTTTAATTAATAAATCTGGTTTAATTAATTAATTAATATTTAGGGCTTTAAAAATCCATCCGGGGTCCAATAAATTCTCAGAAAATTACTCTATGTCTGGTTTTCTATTTTACACCATAAAATATTATTTTTATAATATTTTAATATTATTTATTAACATTTAAAAATCTTTTAATAATTAAAGAACCTGAATTTAATTAGAGAAAATTCTCAGAAAATTCCAGAAATTCCAGAAAATGTAAAAATCCAATAATTAAAATTCTCTTGAAAATCAGGGGGTTTACACATATGTACTCATGATCTTGAATATTAATGAAAACCCTTGAAATATAATAGATTTCTATAATATGTACTCATGATCTTGAATATTAATCAATAAAGTCTTCTTCTTTTTTAGAATTTTGTACGTTGTGGACTTTTGGGTATTGTACTAGAGATAATATGAATGTAGCACCATACCATAGATTTTTAGGGATATCCCGCTGGAGATTTTGGTGGACTTATTATCCTTTTGTGCAATTGTGGTGCGAGTAATAGATTCAAAAAAAATCTTATTAGAGAGATAATATGGACGTGATAGGTTTTGTGGATTTTGAGGACATCCCGTTGGAGAATTTTGGTGGACCCATTACCCTTTTACGCACTTTGGGTGCGGGTAATAGATTCGAGACAAACCCTATCAGAGGTAATACGGACGTGATAGGTTTTGTTGATATTAAGGACATCCCGCTGGAGGATTTTTGTGGACCTATTATTTGTTGCGGACATTTGAGAGAAAATAATAAGTTCGAGACAAACCCTATCAGAGGTAATATGGACTTGATAAATTTTTTGGACCCATTACTTTTTTTTACGCAGGCTAGTACAAGTAATAGATTTGAGACAAGCCCTGCCAGAGGTAATATGGACGTGAAAGTTTTTATGGACTTAGCACCGCTGGCGTACCTTGGTGAGTAAGGGTGATAAGTAGAAATGATAACCGATATCAGAGGTAATATGGATGTGATGATCGATAGCGAAGAACCGGAATGTTTGCTCAGAGGTAATATGGACATGGCAAGCTCCATCGGAGTAGTGTATTAGGGCGACAGTCCAGAAGTAATATGACCATGAATCGACGCCGAGGGAGATATGATGTGGTTTGGTGATAGAGGAGTACAAGTCTAATTTAGACATAGTACTTTTTGAGGAACTTGTCGTTAATATGCATAATGAGCACGGAAGGATTTGATAGGTATTCTTTGATGTTGACGAACGCTCGTTGGCACTCTTCATTCCAAACAAAGAAGACACATTTCTTCATGAGCTGTGTGAATGGACGGCAGCGTCCAGAGAGGTTTGATATGAACCTCCTGATGTATGCCAACCCCCCTTGAAGGCCGCAAAGTTTTCGGAGGTTCTTTGGCGGATTCATCTCCAAGATGGCCTTGATCTTGTCATGGTCTATATGAATGCCCCGGGCGGTGATGACAAGACCCAAGAATTTGCCGCTGGAGACTCCCAAGAAGGACTTGGTAGGGTTCATCTTGAGGCGGTGTGCGCGCATCAGGTCAAACACAATCCTAAGGTCTTGGAGGTGATCGTCTTTGGAGCAACTTTTGATGGCGATGTCATCGACATAATATTCCACCGTCTTACGTAGATAATCACAAAATATGGTGCTCATGGCTCGTTGGTATGTGGCCCCTACATTCTTTAGACCGAAAGGCATGACCATGTAGCAGTATACGCCTATCGGGGTCTGAAATGATGTATGTTTCTCATCGTCAGAAAATATCTTGATTTCGTTGTAGCCTGAGAAGTCATCCATGAAGGATATACGCTCGAAGCCACAAGTGTTGTCGATCATTATGTCGGTGATCAGAAGAGAAAATTTGTCTTTAGAATATGCTGCTTTTAGATCACGAAAGTTGATACAGATTTGAATCTTCACATTCTTCTTAATGACAGGGATGATGTTGGCTACCCAGTCGGGGTGTTGTTCCTCGCGGATGAAGCTACTAGATATTAGCTTGTTGACTTCAGCTTCGATGGATTTCATTATGTCTGGCCGAAACTATCGTTGTTGTTGCTTGACTGGTTTGGCGTTTGGTAGAATATTAAGTTTGTGGACCGCAATTTGGGGATCCAGTCCTGGAATATCTTCGTAGCTCCAAGCAAAGACGTCGATGTATGCCATGATGAGTTGTAATAGGGATTCTTGGTCTTTGTCGGACAGACTTTTAATGACAAAGATAGGTTTGGGGCAGTCGACTTGTATGACTTCATCCTCTGTGGGAGGCTATCGTTGTTAGAATTGCATCTCTCATTGCGAATTAAGGCTTGGGCCCAAGGTTTTATCTCAAAGAGTTCAGATGGACCCTCATGGTCTTCCTTGGGGTCGGCAGACACCATGTTGGAGGACAATGTTTGCCTGAGCACATTCCCGATGCTAACGTCGGAGTCCCAGACTGAAGATTCTAACGAGTGTGAGTGCACCTCATCTTCTTCGTCTGAGTCCTCAGGGGTTATAGGAGGCGTCACATATCCAAAGTCATGCTTGGTTTTATGATAGTAATCATCGGACTTGCATGTAGGAGGGTTAGATATAAACCTCCTGATTTTTCGAAATTTTTAAAAATCAAATTTCATAATTTTCCGTAATTTTTTGGGATTTTTAACTAATTAAAAATCAAGGTATTTGAAATTAAATAATTTTAAATGATTTTAATCAATATTAAATTATTATAAAAATAATATTTTTAGGTGTAAAATAAAATATTAGACAGGATAATTTTCCTGGAATTTATTGGACCCCGAAAACATTTTTAAAGACCTAAAAACTAAGTTTTTATTAAACCCTAGAATTAAACCCGGTTTATTTCCTTTGAACCAACCCGAACCGGACCTGGTCTAGTTGAACCGGGCCCAAACCTTAGCGGGACGGATCCGGGCCTAAATTGCTGACCCGAAATCCGACCCGACCCGCCTGCTACAGTGACCCATTTCCCTGTAACCGACGACCGCACGAATCCTCCACCGGCCGCTCGACTTCCGCCGGCCGTTACCGTACCGCCTCGTCTTCCAGCGCCTCTCCGCCTCCTCCGCGGATAACCGCCACCGCCATCTCCTCCTCTTTTCGCCGCATCCAACTGCCGAAATCCCCCTATAAAACCCTCGATCGGCCACCCCCTTCACCTCCATCACCACCAACTCACCCGCCGCCCTCCGCCTCACCGTCAACCATAGCCACCGTCGTCCTCCGCCCTCCGTCCGAGGAACCCAAACCCCTCCGTTCGACCCGAGACCACCAGCCGTGACCCGTAGCAGCCCCGGCGCCTCCTCCCCCGGACTCGGCCGCCACGACGATCTCCACTGCCACCGTCAGCAGCCGACGACTCCACAGCCTCCGCCTGAGCCGCCTCCGCCAGCACGTCGTCGCTCTCCCCAGCGCCGTCCCCTGCCGACCTCGACCCAGCGACGCCTCCACAGAGCACCTCCGGCCGCCGAGAAACCCTAACCCTAGCTGTGTCGTGTCGCGCTGCCTCGCGGACACGAGAAATCTCAGTGTCTACGGAGCCCTGTTCAGGTAGCCTTTTCTCTCTCCTCACTGACCCATTTCTCGTTCCGTCTATTGTGACGCGAACCCTGCATGACCCTCTCTATGCCCGTACAACCCGCTCGGTGTATCGCATCCTGTGGCGATCGTGAACTGCGATCCAAAATTAGGAAAATAATTATCCTGTTTTTTCCCAGAACTGAGTGCGCCCCGCCAAACAGGACGACTTGGTCGTGTGCGGAATTTATCGAAAGGTGCATGCCATTGATACGGACGTGTAGAATTTCGCAGAAGTTGATTTGGATGTGCGTGCACACCGGAATCAACGCGTATCCGTCGACAACACCCCGTATCGGCCCTGTTCTGGAACTCATTATAACTTCGTGTACACACGTCAGATCAAAACAAAACTTGCACCATCGGACTCGTACCAATACACTTGTCCTGTGATCCAAGTTTGGTTCGAATCTGAGAACGTTGACAAAATCGCGTATCGTGGGCCCCGCGGCTCCACTTGACGGACGATTTTATGATCGGCTCATCGGAATCCATTTCTGGACATTCCGTTGGGTTCGTATCGTCGTTCTGGACTTGTGGACACTAAGTTTGTCAAATTTGGAGAACATTATCTCTGACACGTTTTTCGGTGCGAAGCTGGCCATATGTGGACCCCGCTTTGACCAGAAACTGTCATTTTTGCCCCTGTGTCCAAATTAGACTCAAGGACAGGCAATTCTAGCTATTTGATATTTTATGAATCCGATGGTGATGTTTATTTCTGCAACCGGAGGACTACCTGCAAATTCCACTGATACCAGAGCTACAGTTGGAGTCAGAACCCCAGGCAAGTGTACATTGCCATACTTGCAGTAAATTGGTTCATACTATTTCCTTAACTTATTTATATGTTGTACATGCTTAACCTAGGATCGTATGATATTACTTAGCGTCCGATTAATATTCGGGTGCCAACACCGTACGCGGAGTTGTGTAATGTCACCTAGACATGGATATCGAAACCATATACATTCTCGTGCTTGTCTTATCAAGTACGTCATACCTTAGGACACCTGACACTATTTATGAGACAGAATCTTTCTGAGATATTCATGGTGATTCTGTATAGGATACAGGTTTATGACCTATACTTTATATACATGCTTAGAGCTCATTATGACTTGCTGCATTAGATATGATCTTGCGTGTCATGGACATGAGACGTCGTGGACATGAGACGTGTGATTACATTGGGTAAAAAGAGACACACAGACTACAGGCTGATTATATATATTTATTGCAGTGCCATAGCCATTACAGTGCGAGGCCCACTATATAGTAAACTACATAGTAACTACATAGTAAACTATATAGTATTACTGCTACCGGCTCCCCGACACAGAGCTTGTAGTGGTCTCAGCCTGAGTCTAATATTGCTCTCATTTTGCATATCACTTAGATGGTTACATAGTTGCCCTATTGATACATTTTATATACTGTATTTATTTTGGCATGTTGTTTCTTGTACCTTGTTGCATCCCTCTGAGGACCTGGTCCCTTGCCAGTTTTGCAGCATAGACCATTGTGGAGCCTGACTGGAGTTGTTGATGTGTGTTGCTTTGTCATGCAGAAATTGATGCCAGGTACTTATATCATTTCTTCCGGAGTATTGATTTATTCATATTGTTTATTCATCTGCTGATATAGCCTAGTTTTATAGACTCATATCTCTTCCTCGAGTCTATTCTAGCTTATGGGTTACTGGCGGCCGACTTTAGCACATGTAGCTCATTCTTGTATATTTCATTCATTGTGGATTGAGGCATAGATATTTATAGATAGTAAGCCTTCTAGTATAGCTTATACATATTCGAATTGGACCAGAGTCTGGTCGAATGCGTAGCTAGCATGTTACGTATTCCTAGTCCTAGGTATTTTGGGACTGGGGCATGACATATTTTTGTGGTGGCCCATGCAGGTCCTGATTAAATCGTTTCAGTTACTTTCCGGTACCGAGCGAGCCTGTAATCAAAGTTAGCAGTATTAGCATCTCAATCCATAATTGACTTAAAAATTCTTTAGCACTTGATTATCGCCCTTGGACTTCGTAATTGTACTCTTTCAAATCTTCTCGATATCCTTATTATTGTTTATCATCTCTTCCTATTTCGGAGAGATGAATGTTCGTGCACGGTGTTTCCTCCAGAAGCAGATCCTCGTCAAGGCAGAAGAAGTTATGCTGGATATAAATATTTGAAGACGGTTACCCTTAGTAGGATAGTAGATAGGTTATTCCTATATACTAGGGTTAGTGTAGATTTTAGCATGAGAATTGAATATAATATCAGAGGCCTAGAACTAATAAAACCTCACCCTTGCTTATAGGTAGCAAGTAATTTGGAAGTATTCGAAGAAAGAAAAGAGGGTTTGACTCTAAATACTTTAGGGAATATATAGCTAGATGCTAGGGATCAGATGTGACTCATGATGGTGATACAAGGAATTGCATTATGACCTTAAGAAAATGGAACCTTAGATAGCAGGCTATAGTAGTTAAATTTTTAGATATCTTGTGACTTTTGGTATCAAAATTTGATCTTATGACCCAGCTGTTACACCCCTACTATTTGTGCCGAAGAAGAATAGGACGGTACATCTGTGTATTGACTATAGGACATTGAACCCTGTAACCATCAAGAACCAGTCTCCCTTGCCATGCATTGACGACCTATTCGATTAGTTGAGTGGTGCGAGTGTATTCTTAAGATAGATCTTAGATCCGGTTATCACCAGCTTAGAGTGTGTAGAGAAGATATACCAAAAACAGCCTTCAAGACCAAGTATGGACACTATGAGTTCTTAGTTACTATCGTTTGGTTTAACCAACGCGCCAGCTGTATTCATGAGTCTAATGAACGATGTTTTCTCAGTACTTGGACAAGTTCGTGGTTGCATCTAATGATGACGTTTTGATATATTCCAAGAGCAGAGCACGAGCAGCACTCTTTCAACAGACCCAACAACAGAAGAGGACACTACTGCAAGGGCATGGACAGACTTTTGCAATGACAGTGGAGGACGCGCAGACTCGTAGAGAAGCAAATGCGCATAAGTTATTCATAGATGCATTGCTTTAGCTCGTGCCTGTTGGTTCGTGACCTTGACCTTAACCTGGTAGTTTTGATCTTGCTAATAATTGATAACCTAGTAGGTTTTATAAGTGATAACATAGTTTTCTTGTTTTAACTAGATTTCTTTCACTCTGGAAATTGCATAACTTCCATTGCTTAGGAAAATGAAGTTTTTCCCTATGTGTTTTTGCTTAAACTCTCGTGCTTTGATTCTCCTGAATCATGATTCTTGATAGTGATGTACTTCAAACAATGCTTGCAACCGTGTCATCTCTGTTGATCGGTTATCCTTTGATTGCGAGGATGCAATCCTATTAAGGGGGATAGATTGTAAACCCCCTGATTTTTTGAAATTTTTAAAAATTAAATTTCATAATTTTCTGGAATTTTTTGGGATTTTTAACTAATTAAAAATCAAGGTATTTGAAATTAAATAATTTTAAATAATTTTAATCAATATTAAATTATTATGAAAATAATATTTTTAGGTGTAAAATAAAATATTAGACATAGGATAATTTTTCTGGAATTTATTGGACCCCAGAAACATTTTTAAAGACCTAAAAACTAAGTTTTTATTAAACCCTAGAATTAAATCCGGTTTATTTCCTTTGAACCAACCCGAACCGGACCTGGTCTAGTTGAACCAGGCCCAAACCTTAGCGGGTCGGATCCGGGCCTAAACCGCTGACCCGCAACCCGACACGACCCGCCTGCTACAGTGACCCCTTTCCCTGTAACCGACGACCGTACGAATCCTTCGCCGGCCGTTCCCGCACCGCCTCGTCTCCCAGCGCCTCTCCGCCTCCTCCGCGGATAACTGCCACCGCCATCTCCTCCTTTTCCCGCCGCCTCCAACTGCCAGAATCCTCCTATAAAACCCTCGATCGGCCACCCCCTTCACCACCAACTCACCCGCCGCCCTCCGCCTTACCGTCAACCGTAGCCACCGTCGTCCTCCGCCCTCCGTCCAAGGAACCCAAACCCCTCCGTTCGACCCGAGACCACCAGTCGTGACCCGTAGCAGCCCCGACGCCTCCTCCCCCGGACTCGGCCGCCACGACGATCTCCCCTGCCACCGTCAGCAGCCGACGACTCCACAGCCTCCGCCTGAGCCGCCTCCGCCAGCACGTCGCCGCTCTTCCCAGCGCCGCCTCCGCAGAGCACCTCCGGCCACCGAGAAACCCTATCCCTAGCTGTGTCGCGCCGCCTCGCGGACACGAGAAATCACAGTGTCTGCGGAGCCCTGTTCAGGTAGCCTTTTCTCTCTCCTCGCTGACCCGTTTCTCGTTCCGTCTGTTATGACGTGGACCCTGCATGACCCTCTCGATGCCCGTGCAACCCGCTCGGTGTGTTACATCATGTGGCGATCGCGAACTGCGATCCTAAATTAGAAAAATATTCACCCTATTTTTCCCCGGAACTGAGTGCGTCCCGCCAAACGGGACAACTTGGTCGTGTGCGGACTTCACCGAAAGGTGCACGTCGTTGATACGTACATGTGAAATTTCCCATAAGTTGATTTGGATGTGCGTGCACACCAGAATCAACGCGTATCCGTCGACAACACCCGGTATCGGTCCTGTTCTGAAACTCTTTGTAACTTTGTGTACACACATCGGATTGAAACGAAACTTGCGCCATCGGACTCGTACAAATATGCTGGTCCTGTGACCCAAGTTTGGTTCGAATCTGAGAACGTTGACAAAATCGCGTATAGTGGGCCCCGCGGCTCCACTTGACGGGCGATTTTGTGATCGGCTCATCGGAATCCAGTTCTGGATATTCCGTTGGGTTCGTATCGTCGTTCTGGACTTATGGACACTAAGTTTGTCGAATTTGAAGAATATTGTCTCTGACACATTTTTCGGTGCGAAGCGGACCACATGTGGACCCCGTTGGACTCAAGGACAGGCAATTCTAGCTATTTGATATTTTCTGAATCTGATGGTGATGTTTATTTCAGCAACTAGAGGACTACCTGCAAATTCCACTGATACCAGAGCTACAGTTGGAGTCAGAACCCCAGGCAAGTGTACCTTGCCATACTTGCAGTAAATTGGTTCATACTATTTCCTTGACTTATTTATATGATGTACATGCTTAACCTAGGATCATATGATATTACTTAGCATCCGATTAATATTCGGGTGCCAACACCGTACGCGGAGTTATGTAATGTCACCTAGACATGGATATCGAAACCCTATACATTCTCGTGCTTGTCTTATCAAGTACGTCATACCTCAGGATACCTGACACTATTCATGAGACAAAATCTTTCTGAGATATTCATGGTGATTCTGTATAGGATACAGGTTTATGACCTATACTTTATATACATGCTTAGAGCTCATTATGACTTGCTGCATTAGATATGATCTTGCGTGTCATGGACATGAGACGTCGTGGACATGAGACGTGTGATTACATTGGATGGAAAGAGACACACAGACTACAGGCTGATTATATATATTTATTGCAGTGCCATAGCCATTACAGTGCGAGGCCCACTACATAGTAAACTACATAGTATTACTGCTACCGGCTCCCCGACAGAGAGCTTGTAGTGGTCTCAGCCTGAGTCTAATGTTGCTCTCATTTTGCATATCACTTAGATGGTTACATAGTTGCCCTATTGATACATTTCATATACTGCATTTATTTTGGCATGCTGTTTCTTGTACCTTGTTACGTCCCTCTGAGGACCTGGTCCCTTGCCAGTTTTGCAGCATAGACCATTGTGGAGCCTGACTGGAGTTGCTGATGTGTGTTGCTTTGTCATGCAGGAATTGGTGCCAGGTACTTATATCATTTCTTCTGCAGTATTGATTTATTCATATTGTTTATTCATCTGCTGATATAGCCTAGTTTTATAGACTCATATCCCTTCCTCGAGTCTATTCGAGCTTATGGGTTACTGGCGGCCGACTTTAGCACGTGTAGCTCATTCTTGTATATTCCGTTCATTGTGGATTGAGGCATAGATATTTATAGATAGTAACCCTTCTAGTACAGCTTATACGTATTCGAATCGGACCAGAGTCTGGTCGAATGCGTAGCTGGCATGTTACCTATTTCTAGTCCTACGTATTTTGGGACTGGGGCGTGACATTAGACGCAAGGGCAACCTTTGACCTTTGCCGTAGTTCAGCCCATTAGTGGCCTTCAGATCGTACCTCATATTGTTCTTCTTTCCTTGGGATGAAGGACTCGGGGCATTCTACCCTGCCGAAAATGATGAGATTATCTCCCCTCTTCCTAGGCGAGACTAGGAAGTAAGAATCTTTGTTGGGAAGCATCTGGTGCACTGTGTAGGTTGTGGTCACTTGTGTAATACCTTGCTACTAGAGAGTTACTTATGGAATACTTATTACTTTGACTCGGTTGAGAATCGAGTCTCGGGAAAACCTTATCGCCAAATCAACACGGACGAAATTCAATGAACCATTCAAATTGATGGAACGGATTCTATTGAAAGGAGTCCAAGAGTTTTCGTTAGTTGTTTTGCTACTTAATTTTGTGTTGCTTTGTGTTTTGTCTTGCTTTCGATGACTTGGTTTTCATGATTCGCTTTTATCGCTTATGCATTCATTTTGAATCATAAGAGAAAGAGATCGAAGGATGCAAACCAAGTATTATTGTAATTTTAAGACGCATAACCAAGGAGTGGTCGTTGCATAAGGCTTCTCTATTCTCTCGTTCGATTCAATCGGTGAGTGGCTTAGGCCCTTCGATGAATCCTTTAGTCTTCATGTCTTAAAAAAGAATCTCTAGTTCACTATATCAATGTTGCCTCACTAACAAGATAAGCTAAAAAGAAATATTATTGCATGCTTCAAGTATAGAACCGCTATCTTACTAGTCACGTCATGAATGCTTATCTGCCCCTCATATGCTGCTTATTAAGTAATATTACTGGAAATCTCTTGACTTGATCTAGAAAATAAGAAAAAGAGATAAACTTGCTTGTTCATCGTTCATCAGTTGCATTATAGCATATTATCTAATAGAACCTGCATTCATGCATTTGGTTAGGATAACTTGTGCACAAGGATTATCTCTCGATTGGTTCCTGGGACACTGGGGATCGTTCGGCCTAGGAGAGATCTAGATACCCTGAGGCTTGAAGTCTTTACTTATGGGAGGGTATAGGTCTATTAGTGAGATTGGCTTGTATGTCCCAACTGCTAATCCCGTGGAGGGGGCCATCATGTAGTTAGGGCGCATGCTAGGTTTACCTTCTTGCATACCTAACACCTGATGCCAAGATTGATTCACAAATTTATTCATATGTACAAATTATGGCTAACTTGTGTGTCTCCTGCAGGGATAACCGTTCGGCCATGGGTAAGAATTATCATATGCATGGTTTAATTTATCGTTTATGTTTCTTTGCATGAATTAAAAAGGAACTAGACAACTAGAAAGATCACCTAAAATGTTATCTTCACATATTTACTTAGTGTGGATTTCTAGGTGAGTTTGGCCACGGTCGATCGCCAGTACATGTTGTAGTATTGACCCACATTTGTGGACAAATCTTCAGGTTCTGGTAGCGAGAGCTTGGCAAGCATTTTAAACCAGTACTAGCGCATTCATCCAGCAAAACCGTGCTCGTGCTAGTTTCTTAGCTTTCCTCTCATGTGTGCAAGCTATTCTTCTGCTAGTTGTTTTAATTGTTTCCAATCCTGTCCACCAGCATCCCACCTTCTACCTCACTGAGTGAGATTAATATTGAACGAAAGAAAAGCAGGGAGCCTTCAGGGTTTTCCAAGCCTTGCCAATAGGCGGCAGTGGTCCTACTACAAGGACATGATGTATGGACGTTGTGGCTAGTTTTGGGTTTGTAAAAAGGGATGTAGCTATCTATGGCATATTTTGTAATCAACCAAGCAAATACTTTGTAATCCAATCTTCAAATATTCAATAAAGAAAGTATTTTGTGTTCCTATCAAATGTGTTCAACTTTGGTTCTCTACATTTAGAATCATGTGCCTCTATATATATGTATATTTCTGTCTAACTTGTGTCTTGTGCAGCTACTATGCCTGGTGCAAGCGCAACTTAGGCTTGCACGGCATCGCGCCCAAGCGAGGACAATCGGTTCCGTAGGGACCAAGCGAGGACGATCGATCCTTACGGGACCGGGGTATGACAAGTGGTATCAGAGCACGACTTTACGTCCTTGGCTTCTTCAAATATCGTTTTCGAAAATGATACAAGTTTTCAAGCGGTTTCAAAAGTCCTGAATTTCAAAAATGGTTGTGAATCTATATAAGTAAATCGAAGGTGTTAATGTCCCGATCTTGAAAGTGTGAAAACCCAACGTCCCATGCAATAAGTTCATAATATGTTATGAGACTAACGCAAGCTACTCTCTTTTGCAGCAAGATAACTATAACAGGTAATCAAGGGACATTACATGCAGCAAGCGTGAACGATGACCAAGTCGATAGGCTGATTGTGATGTTCAAAAATCAGAATAATCAACATGAGGCCCAATAGGAACGGTTCGAAGCTCAGCAGCAACGGGCTGATGCTAGAGCCTTGGCACAGTAATAGCAGCTTAACTCTCTGACTCAAATAGTGACAACACTGGTAGCCCACACTGGTGCATCGGGAACCGCCGCGACACCTATGACGGCCGCGACTACGCCTCAGGGAGAAGGCTTGGCAGAAACTAATGAGCCTCGACGGACGGCCAGGAAGTCTACCTTTAGGGGTGCTGAGTTTCTGAAGTTGAATCCTCCGGAGTTCGAAGGCAGGACTGCGTCGAATAAGGTGATAGACTGGATCGCAAAGTTTGAGGGCTTGTTTGAGTTTGCTTCGATATCTGCGAACAAGAGGGTAGCGTGTGCAGCCATGCAGCTGCGGTTACATGCATACGACTGGTGGCAGATCATGAAGCTAGATCTTGCCACAAAGCATCATGATGGTAGAATCTCTTGGGAGATGTTTAAAGATGCATTCCTTGCACAATATCTCCCGCTAGCTGTCAAGCAGAGAAAAATATGAGTTTACCGAACTTAAGCAATGGAGCATGTCCGTCGAGGACTATGAGTCAGAATTCTCCAAGCTTGCTAAGTTCGCTAGCTCAATGATCCCAAATGAGGGGGCCCGTACATATCGGTTCATAAAAGCCTAAATGACAACCTGAGAAAGGATGTTATGAAACGAGAGTGTAAATCGTACATTCAAGCTTTTGAGGCAGCGGTACAGAATGAGCAGTCCATGCCACGAAGTACTCCGAAAAAGGCACCGGCTCCTCAAAATTCTCCTGTTAAAAGATACCATAATGGGGAGAGAAAGATAGCAGACGAGCAGTGCCCTGGTCAAGAGTGCAGTAACTATGGCAAATGTGTAAACTCCCTCACCAAAAATAGGTATTTGTGTATATTTTATATTATTATATTTATTATAGATGTTGAATTTATTTAGAGTATTCTCTTAGTTAATTAAAAAATAATTTTTTTTAGTATATTTACTTATATAAATATTTATTTAGAATTATTTTTAGGCTATTTTAGATTATTGGGATTTTTCCATAAATTTTAGTTAATTAAAAACTAGTAACACTAATTTTTGAGGACTTTAAAGAATTTATTTTATGTTAAAACTTAATTAAAAATATCCCAAAATTTTATTTTGGGTTCTAAATAATAAAATATATTTTCTAGAATTTTTTGGGAATTTTTCAATTATTTTTAGCATTTATTTTGAGTTAATTATGAAAAACTGAATTAAAAACTAATTTCTGAAAAAGAAAACCCAAAAAGTAATTAATTCTGCCCAGTCAGCAAACAGGGGGCCCACCTGTCAGCCTCCAGTAGTGAACAGTGCCGGGCCCGCCTGTCAGTGACTGCTGAGTGGGTGCGAGCCGATCCGAGCCGAGCCGAGCCGACCTCGAGCCGAGCCGAGTCAGAGTTCGACTCGGACTCAGCTGAGCCGAGCCGCGTCAGTGCCTGACCGTCCGATCTTAGCGGGCAGCCCTGGATTGCTGCCACGTGGCACGCTGTGAGCCGCGGCTGCACTTTCTCTCTCCTCTATATATATATAATAGTTTAGATATTAATTTCTAGGGTTTTTTTCTTCAGCCGATTTTTGGAGAATTGTCATCGGTTCCTTCATCTTCCAGAAGCCATTGCGCATAGCTCCGGACTCCAAACGAGGCCTAGTTTTTTTTTGTTAGAACGATAATGAGGTTAGATTTCTTATTATATAAATTATTTTTCTAAATTATTATTATTAAATTCTGGAAAATTCGTAGAGCACAGCATGTCCAAAAATAGACGTATTTTGATGTCTTCGCAATTTTGAGAGAACCCGGAATCAGAATCATGAACCGTTTAAAGTTTCGGAAAGCTAATGTAGAGATCATCGACATATATTTTTCTCAGAATTTAATACGAAGTATTTACATACTGTTAATTCTGTAGAACTTCTAGGTTAGAATTTAACCATCGGTGCACAATACAAAATTTGTATGTGCCATAATTCCCAAACGAATTTGAATTCAGACGGGCTATAAATTCTAGCATGTTTTTTACGCTGAAATCTACAGGAAATAATGCATAAAAGTTGAGTTTGTGTCGGTTGACTTTTTGGTCAACAGATCACCTCGATTTGCGTGCCATGAGTCTCGAGTTGATAAAATTCAGTTTCTTTGGACAAAATTTAGGAATTAACATAAAAATTAGAATAATAAGATTAAAATAGGATTTTAGAGTAATTATTTCAGAATTAAATAAATTAAAATAAATTATCTTTTGACGTGATAAATTTGTAATACATAGGCTATTTGGACTGTGACTTGGACTCTGATTCATACCAGCAGCAGGACCCCAGGCAAGATACCTTGCCAAATTATTTACAATATTTTGCATGCTATTTATATTTCTTTTTATTTATTTTATTTCTGTATAGTTCTTGCATGTGTAGTTTTTCTCCAGTTATTACTATATATTAGATATGTTGACACACACATGGCACCTAGTATCATGGGAGGACAATCATTAGGCGTATGGGCTTTTAACCACTCTGGTAAACCGTAGTATATAGTTCGCACTACGGGCGTGTGTCGCGCTGGTCGCTACCCCAGAGGTATGTCGATTTCTGTAGAGTCGCGCTGGTCGCTACCCCAGAGGTATGTCGATTTCTGATGTTCTAGACGGGTGTGTGAGTTGTGAGGCTTAGATCGAGTAGACTACCCTTGCCCATACGTCAAAAAGTTGTCCTCATTTGTATTCATATAGATTGTCTTGTACAGCGTACTTATCTATTTTCAAACCATATGCATGTTTACTGTATTCAAATTGGCTCGTATTTTCTGTATCTTGTTACGTCCCTCTGAGGACCTGGTCCTCTGCCAGGTGTATCTGCTCTTGAGTATTTGCAGGAGTACGGGCCTGGACCTGACGCATTATTTTCTGTCGAGGAGGTCTTACCTTCTGAGCATCGTTGATTATCTGGCGATGGATTCTTTTAGCTGATGCACTTCTGTCTTCACATTATTTTACATTGGAGACTTTATACTCCTCTCTCATTTTAGTTTTGGATATAGTCATGTGTAGTGGATTTGTCTCCACCCGACTATTATTTTAGATATTTCAGACTCCTTATTCTAGTTTAGTATTTCTTTTCTATGACTTGTTGTGTGGATGAGATTAGCATATCTGTGACTTATGACATTATATATACCACATGTGAGTTTATATTCATATTACAGCGTACGCATGGGTTATGGTTTCCATATATTGGAGTTGCCATATCCATGCGGCTGGCATGCTTACGTGTTCCTAGTCCTACGTATTTGGGACTGGGACGTGACATGTTTTTGTGGTGGCCCATGCAGGTCGAGTTAGCCGTTTCGGTTATGTCACTGTACCGAGACGGCCTGCACCTAGGATTAGAATTTTAGATCTCATTCACACTTGACTATAACTTACCTTCCTTCCAACATGTCCTACTTAAGTTCTTGCATCCTGCTTGATTCATGTACTCTTCTTAATCCTTCGTCCATCTCTTGTAGAGAGATGAATTTGAATAACGGGCATGCCGCCACCGGGGACAACACGTCTCCAGGGGACGACGACCAACCACTAGGAGTGACCTCAACACCACCTCTTCCTCCCGGACCGGATGGACCGACTAGCAATCCAATTCCATCAACCCCTTCCACGATACCTAATGGGACTTTTCCAGCTCCACTAGCACCGCAAGATGGCCAAGCGCAGCTGTTCCAATTTTTTCACATGATAATACAGGAACAGAGGCAGCAAGCAGTAAAGCAGAGGCTAGAATTTCTGGCAGCGCTTGAGAGAATGGCTACACTAGCCCCTATTCCAACCCAGGCACTAGTTTCAGTACCACAAGCTCGGGTTGGTTCAGTCAAGGACTTTGTGCAGATGGGCCCTAAGCCATATAAGGGCAAAGAGAGTCCAGAGGAGACCACGAACTGGATTGCCAATACCAAGAAGTTGTTAGAGGCATCACAACTACCTACTGACCTATGGATGATAGGCGTGAGGACTCAGTTAGAAGGCAACGCGCATCACTGGTGGAAATCAATGGAGCGCCAGTTGGGTACGCATCAGACTTGGGAACAATTCTTGGAATGCTTTGAGAGGAAGTACTTCCCGGATACTGTAAGGGACGTATTGTACGATCAGTTCCTCCATCTAGAGCAAGGGGACAAGACAGTTGATGAGTATGACGCAGAATTTAGCCGTCTCAGTAAGTATGGCACAGTCCTAATACCTAATGACTTAGAGAAGGCTAAGAAGTTTCACCGTGGGCTGACTCGGGAGCTCCAGCACTACACTAGCTCACAGTCCCGGATCTCTTATGCCGAGTTATTGACAGAAGCCAGGATTCAGGAGGCCATCAGCAAGGGAAACGGAATTCAACTGAGAAGTCACCAAGGACCAGTAAGGATACAGCAAGGAGGACCCATTCGACACCCTTTGACACGCCAGCAACCAAATAGTATCGTACCATATCCAGCCAAGGGGCATCGTACTTGTAACTTTTGTGGTATACCAGGTCATATTCATAGAGATTGTCGTCATCGATTGAGATTGTGCATGGTATGTGGATCAAGTCACCATCAAGCTCGAGAATGTCCTCAGCAGAACCCGGGGTCTATGGCATTAAAATCAGGAACACCGCATACACCCTCAAGTATAGAAGACCAAAGGGACCTACCACTGCTTCTACAGTCTGCACAAATGGAGGGGACTAGACCCCAGTTGATCAACCAAAGACAAGGCCAAGCACTCATTATGACAAGTATGGGAGAGCAGACACAGGAAGCCGTAGATACAGGTACGACCTTTTAGTTATAATTGTCTTTGCATACTCATAAACCCATTGTGACACAAGCTCTTAGATGTACAAATAGCTGTAGAATTTTATATATGGTAGCTTAGCAGTTATGAGGATGTATGTATATTCTACCCAGATGGCATACACGCAATGCTAATGGATGACGTGAGTAGTAGTAGTAGTAGTATTCTCTCCTATTTTATCTCGCCCTCTTGGGGTGACTCATCTTCTTCTTTTATATTCATTCCTTATCTCGTGCGTAACTCTTCCTATCATAGTCGTATCTTTCGTGTCATTATGAATTGTTTGATATCAACCTCACCCCTATTTTGTTAGTTAAACATAAATGTGTTAGTAATGCTTGATAACTAAGGATGAGTTCTTAATATGTATATGCACTATAACAATATCTGTATTCTTTATTAGTTTAACCCTTAAGTAGCACCATGTAGCATAGTAGAAATTATTAGATCACTTGAGCTAGATCATAGCCCTAATAGTTAGTCAAGACCTTAAGTGTCTGCCTAAAAACTTAGACTATGCCTAAGAAAGAGTTGAAGGCACTTGTTACGAACTGATGACTATGACAAATCGCTGGCGAGGTAGCGACAGTTGCAGCCAGACGATTATGGTAGAATAGTCGAATTACTTGCAGCCATACTGGCCAGGTGGCGTGGCAGTATTAGACTATGATACTTGACGGTTATGGAAAAAGTCATAGTTATGAGATTCTAGACAGGTATCCCAAGATTCTCGACCCAATAAATGTATTTACCTTACAAACCTAGACAATAGCTTCAAAGAATGTGACTACTAGTAGAATCTTGTAAGTTGGGTAGTGTAGACGAGTTAGAGGATGATAGAATAGTGGATGGACAATAGATGAGAAAGTGTTAAAATGGCAGACCATGAGTTTAGGAGTCCTGCTAGACATCAATGTAGTGTAATAGCTATAGTGATCACTATGAATATGGGTTAGTGTCAATTTCGAGGACGAAATTGTTGTAAGTTGGGTAGATTGTAAACTCCCTCACCCAAAATAGGTATTTGTGTATATTTATATTATTATATTTATTATAGATGTTGAATTTATTTAGAGTATTCTCTTAGTTAATTAGAAAATAATTTTTTTTAGTATATTTACTTATATAAATATTTATTTAGAATTATTTTTAGGCTATTTTAGATTATTGGGATTTTTCCATAAATTTTAGTTAATTAAAAACTAGTAACACTAATTTTTGAGGACTTTAAAGAATTTATTTTATATTCAAACTTAATTAAAAATATCCCAAAATTTTATTTTAGATTCTAAATAATAAAATATATTTTCTATAATTTTTTAGGAATTTTTCGATTATTTTTAGCATTTATTTTGAGTTAATTATGAAAAACTGAATTAAAAACTAATTTCTGAAAAAGAAAACCCAAAAAGTAATTAATTCTGCCCAGTCAGCAAACAGGGGGCCCACCTGTCAGCCTCCAGAAGTGAACAATGCCGGGTCCGCCTGTCAGTGACTGCTGAGTGGGTGCGAGCCGAGCCGAGCCGACCTCGAGCCGAGCCGAGTCAGAGTTCGACTCGGACTCAGCTGAGCCGAGCCGCGTCAGTGCCTGACCGTCCGATCTGAGCGGGCAGCCCTGGATTGCTGCCACGTGGCACGCTGTGAGCCGCGGCTGCACTTTCTCTCTCCTCTATATATATATAATAGTTTAGATATTAATTTCTAGGATTTTTTTCTTCAGCCAATTTTTGGGGAATTGTCATCTATGGTTCCTTCATCTTCCAGAAGCCATTGCGCATAGCTCCGGACTCCAAACGAGGCCTAGTTTTTTTTGTTAGAACGATAATGAGGTTAGATTTCTGATTATATAAATTATTTTTCAAATTTATTAGTATTAAATTCTGGAAAATTCGTAGAGCACAGCATGTCCGAAAATAGACGTATTTCGATGTTTTTGCAATTTCGGGAGAACCCGGAATCAGAATCACGAACCGTTTAAAGTTTCGGAAAGATAATATCGAGATCATCGACATATATTTTTTCCAGAATTTAATTCTAAGTATTTACATACTTTTAATTCTGTAGAACTTCTAGGTTAGAATTTAACCATCGGTGCACAATACAAATTTGTATGTGCCATAATTTCCAAACGAATTTGAATTCGGACGAGCTATAAATTTCAGCATGTTTTTGACGCTGAAATCTACAGAAAATAATGCATGAAAGTTGAGTTTGTGTCGGTTGACTTTTTGGTCAACAGATCGCCTCGATTTGCGTGCCATGAGTCTCGAGTTGATAAAATTCAGTTTCTTTGGACAAAATTTAGGAATTAACATAAAAATCAGAATAATAAGATTTTAGAGTAATTATTCTAGAATTAAATAAATTAAAATAAATTATCTTTTGACGTGATAAATTTGTAATACATAGGCTATTTGGACTGTGACTTGGACTCTGATTCATACCAGCAGCAGGACCCCAGGCAAGATACCTTGCCAAATTGTTTACAGTACTTTGCATGCTATTTATATTTCTTTTTATTTATTTCATTTCTGTATAGTTCTTGCATGTGTAGTTTTTCTCCAGTCATTACTATGTATTAGATATGTTGACACACACATGGCACCTAGTATCATGGGAGGACAATCATTAGGCGTATGGGCTTTTAACCACTCTGGTAAACCGTAGTATATAGTTCGCACTACGGGCGTGTGTCGCGCTGGTCGCTACCCCAGAGGTATGTCGATTTCTGTAGAGTCGCGCTGGTCGCTACCCCAGAGGTATGTCGATTTCTGATGTTCTAGACGGGTGTGTGAGTTGTGAGGCTTAGATCGAGTAGACTACCCTTGCCCATACGTCAAAAAGTTGTCCTCATTTGCATTCATATAGATTGTCTTGTACAGCGTACTTATCTATTTTCAAACCATATGCATGTTTACTGTATTCAAATTGGCTCGTATTTTCTGTATCTTGTTACGTCCCTCTGAGGACCTGGTCCTCTGCCAGGTGTATCTGCTATTGAGTATTTGCAGGAGTACGGGCCTGGACCTGACGCATTATTTTCTGTCGAGGAGGTCTTACCTTCTGAGCATCGTTGATTATCTGGCGATGGATTCTTTTAGCTGATGCACTTCTGTCTTCACATTATTTTATATTGGAGACTTTATACTCCTCTCTCATTTTAGTTTTGGATATAGTCATGGGTAGTGGATTTGTCTCCACCCGACTATTATTTTAGATATTTCAGACTCCTTATTCTAGTTTAGTATTTCTTTTCTATGACTTGTTGTGTGGATGAGATTAGCATATCTGTGACTTGTGACATTATATATACCACATGTGAGTTTATATTCATATTACAGCGTACGTATGGGTTATGGTTTCCATATATTGGAGTTGCCATATCCATGCGGCTGGCATGCTTACGTGTTCCTAGTCCTACGTATTTGGGACTGGGGCGTGACAAAATAGGACCACACCATAGATGTTTGTCGTTCTGCAAACAATAAGTGTTTTAACTGTGGACAAAAAGGGCATATGGCTATCAACTGTCAAAACAATAGGGTTCCACCACCGTACCGTAACAATAACACTGGTTAGAATGAGAATCAGAATCCCGTGCCAATTCAAGTTCAATCTAATGGACAAACAGATCAAACGAGAAGGCCTAGAGTTTATCAGTTAAATATTGAGCATGGTGCAAGCGGACACAATATTGGTGAGTCTGATTCCTTTGACCTTTCGATGCCTTGATCTTAGACTCCTTGATTTCTTAAGTTTCGAGGAAGAAACTTTTTCTCAGTAGGGTATTACGTAATGCCCCGCTCCTAGCGAGTTACTTATGGAACACTTGTCACTTTGACTAGGTTGAGAATCGGGTCTCGGGAAAATCTTACTGCCAAATCAACACGGACGAAATACAATGAACCCTTCAAATTGATGGAACGACTTCTATTGAAATGAGTCTAAGAGTTTTCGTTGGTTGTTTTGCTGCTTGGTTTTGTGTTGCTTTGTGTTTTGTCTTGCTTTCGATGACTTGGTTTTCATGATTCGTTTTTATCGCTTATGCATTCATTTCGAATCATAAGAGAAAAAGATTGAATAATGCTAACCAGGTACTATTGCAATTTCAGGACGCATAACCAAGGAGTGGTCGTTGCATAAGGCTTCCACATTCTCTCGTTCGATTCAATCAGTGAGTGGCTTAGGCCCTTCGATGAATCCTTTAGTCTGCACGTATTAATAAAGAATCTCTAGTTCACTATATCAATGTTGCCTCACTAACAAGATAAGCTAAAAAAAAATATTATTGCATGCTTCAAGTATGGAACTGCTACCTTACTAGTCACATCAAGAATGCTTATCTGCCCCTCGTATGATGCTTATTGAGTAATACTACTGGAAACCTCTTGACTTGATCTAGAAAATGAGAAAAAGAGATAGACTTGCTTGTTCATCATTCATCACTTGCATGATAGCATATTATCTGATAGGAACTTGCATTCATGCATTTGGTCAGGACAACTTGTGCACAAGGTTTATCTCTCGAGCGATTCCTGGGGCACTGAAGATCGTTCGGCCTGGAAGAGATCTAGATACCCTGAGGCTTGAAGTCCTTACTTACGGGAGGGTATAGGTCTATTAGTGAGATGGACTTGTACGTCCCAACTGTTAATCCCGTGGAGGGGACCATCATGTAGTTAGGGCGCATGCTAGGTTACCTTCTTGTATACCTAACACCCGATGCCAAGATTGATTCACAAGTTTATTCATATATACAAATTATGGCTAACTTGTGTGTCTGCTGCAGGGATAACCGTTCGGCCGTGGGTAAGAATTATCATATGCATGGTTCAATTTATCGTTTATGTTTCTTTGCATGAATTGTTAAAAAGGAACTAAATAACTAGAAAGATCACCTAAAATGCTAGCTTCACATGTTTACTTAGTGTGGATTTATAGGTGAGTTTGGCCACGGCCGCTCGCTAGTACATATTGTAGTACTGACCCACGTTTGTGGGCAAATCTCCAGGTTCTGGTAGCGAGAGCTTGGCGAGCATTTTGAACCAGTGCTAGCGCATCCATCCAGCGGAACCGTACTCGTGTTGCTTCCTTAGCTTTTCTCTCCTGTGTGCAAGCTCTTCTTCTACTAGTTGTAAGCTCTTCTTCTACTAGTTGTTTTGATTTTTGGTCCTACTACAAGGACATTATGTATGGACGTTGTGGCTAGTTTTGGGTTTGTAAAAAGGGATGTAGCCATCTATAGCATATTTTGTAATCAGCCAAGCAAGTACTTTGTAATCCAATCTTCAAGTATTCAATAAAAAAAATATTTTGTGTTCCTATAAAATGTGTTCAACTTTGGTTCTCTGCATTTAGTATCATGTGCCTCTATATATATGTATATTTTTGCCTAACTTGTGTCTTGTGCAGGTATTATGCCTGGTGCAAGCGCAAATTAGGCTTACACGGCATCGCGCCCAAGCGAGGACGATCGGTTCCGTAGGCACCAAGCGAGGACGATCGACCCTTACGGGACCGGGGCGTGACAGGTGGTATCAGAGCACGACTTTACGTCCTTGGCTTCTTCAAATATCATTTTCGAAAATGATATAAGTTTTCAAGAGGTTTCAGAAGTCCCAAATTTCAAAAATGGTTGTGAATCTATATAAGTAAATCGAAGGTATTAATGTTCTGATCTTGAAAGTGTGAAAACCCAACGTCCCATGCAATAAGTCCATAATACGTTATGGGACTAACGTAAGCTACTCTCTTTTGCAGCAAGATGACTATAACAGGTAATCAAGGGACATTGCGCAATAAGCGTGAGCGATGACCAAGTCGATAGGCTGATTGCGATGTTCGAAAATCAGAATGATCGACATGAGGCCCAATAGGAACGGTTCAAAGCTCAGCAGCAACGGACTGATGCTAGAGCCTTGGCACAGTAACAGCAGCTTGACTCTCTGACTCAAATAATGACAACACTGGTAGCCCACACTGGGGCATCGGGAACCGTCGCGACACCTGCGGCAGCCGCGATTGTGCCTCAGGGAGCAAGCTTAGCAGAAACTAATGAGCCTCGACGGATGGTCATGAAGTCTACCTTTTGTCACGCCCCAATCTCCCGCAGGCAAATCGGCCGTTCCCGCTAGGCGAGAATCACCGCGCCAGCGCTCCCGCAGAACGATCGCTTTGACCCATCCGGACGTGATGCCGCACGAGCGTTAGCTACGCTCGTGCAAGGCCGTGGTTCGTTGGCTGGCGGTAAGAATTCTAAGCCACAGAGTCGCACAGTTTGTCCGAGTGCAGCGAAATTATGAACGCATAGGCGATCGGTAACAGGTTCACTGAGTCGACAATATAGCGGAAGCATGGAAACACAAGTTGGAGTAAAGCAAGCTCTTTTATTCATATTGAAACAAGTGTTACAGGCGGCGTATAGCCGAGATTACAAGTCGCTCGAGCACTCTCTCTGAAACATAAAAGCGTGCTAAGTGGCTACATTTATGGATGATATACAGGAATGTTCAGGCGATGTTCGGGCGGGGCGATGTTCAGGCGAGGCGATGCTCCAACATTATGTCTTGTATATGTGCTTCAGTTCCGGGCGTAACGTTCCAAGGCTTCTGAGTTGAACTCTTCGCCTTAGCGCGCACGAAGGAGGCATCCGCACCGAACGAGGTTCTCCCGCACCCTGCAAGCAATCTGGTGGGTTATCAGTACATGAATGCACTGGTGGGGAGGCTACTCGCCCGCTCGACAAATCCAAACATGTAGTACAGGTTTCGTGCACCAACTATTAAGTTGTCTTTCTAGTTGCCTTAGGATCAGTTTCATGCAAGATTTGAATAGCCTAATCCGTGTGGCAGTGCGCCGTGCGACATGAGAGGAAACACGGTGAGACTTACCAACTTACCATTTGTCCTTCCCTGTCCAAGGCAAACCAAGTTAATTCAAGCAGAAACATGTATAAGCATTCAGGGCAAGGCATATGCAAACACAAGCATTTCAGTACGAAATCCCGTTCTGGGCGTACGGGTTACAGGAAATATCAGACGTGTTGCATATTATGATCAAGTGCTCTTTATGCATGAGTGTTGTTATAACAAGATCGTTCATGTGTTCAGTTATTCTCGATGCGATGCAGTAACTCGCACGCGGGTAGCCGCTAAGCGAGGATGACTTATCTATATGAACATGAGGTCACTGGCACGGCGCCATAATGGACGGTCTAGTCTCAGTACGGAATGTCGTGCGACGCATAGAGCAGGACGTCCCAGGCATTCCGTCCTATAGCAGGCGACTATCAGGAGTTCCGTCCGGATCAGATCGGTGCCAGTGCCCCAGCGACCGTCTGCGGAACCAAAACCTTGTTTCCAAGTTGTCCTGTGACCATGCAAATCTCTAATCTTCAGGGTCAGGTCAGGTACAGGAACAAGTTCAGGGCAGGATATATATATATATATATATATATATATAACAAGCTTCATGGAGCAAGTTCAAGTCAGGATATATATATATTTATAACTTGTTGAGGCAGGGTCAGGATTACTCTAAATGTAGAGTATCGGCTCCACGAGCCATTTGATTCAGTACAGGACAGTATTGCTCAACGAGCAGGGATTCTTGGATCACAGGATTGGTGCAAGTTCCCTGGTTCGGGAATTGCCTTAGCGACCTAACGGTCCCAGGTATATTCAGGTTTATTCATGCACGGAGCGACTATCAGGTAGTCTTCCGAGGATAACCTAAATGAATGTATGACAAGCAGAGTGTTTCACGGTCTGGGCATAGTTATGCAGCAAGCATTGAAACTAGGCAATACATAAAAGCAGGCAAGCATGCACTTGTATAACTTAAGCATTCAAGTTCGCTCGGGCCCGAAGGTAAGCCGAGCGAAACCGTACGGGGCCTTTCCGAGCGAAGTTATCTAGGGTTGTGCAGTGTTAGGGAGTGAACAGTGCACTACCGAATATACGTTTGTGTCATTCTACTCGAGGCATAGCGGGTCCAGTTGCACGAGGCAAAGGTAACATGCGAGGGTCTGAACATATAAGCAGTATTTCATTTTCATGTTCTAGCGACAAGCAGTACAAGTTGGGATTATTCCTTTAGCTAGGTGCGTTGGATTTATTAGCATGCAGGGGGTGATTCACCTAGCGACTAGTATGAATATTCCAGATTTTATGTGTGCTGGCTAAGCAAAGACAAGTTCACCGTAGCCACCCACCTTAGCGATGATCCGCCTCGGTCGAGTGATACTGCGAGCGAGCCTCTGAAAGACTAAGCCGAACTCCTGTAGGGACCAAGTCTGGATATCCTTGCCTCAAACGAGTTGCCTCGCTGAGGGAGGCAGGTCGGGACATTTGCACTTTGCCGTTTGAATCGGCAGTCCGCTTGAGCGGAACGGGGCATTACATTATCCACCACTCAGAAAAAGTCTCGTCCTCGAGACTTCCTGAGGGCAAGCCATACTATCGAATTTCGAATCTAGCCCAAGCGTAGCTATCGGTACCACTAGATCCATTGGAACACAAAATCCCCTACTCGATGCTTACGTCGTGTCGCGGGTATACTGAGTCAGTATAATTTGCACCTTGGCGCGGGACAAGTTTCTTAACACGAGGCACGTTTCAATCGATTCTGGATAGCGATCAAGGCTAAGGCAAACTTATACAAGTCGTTATGCTTGTTCAGGAGGATTTTCACTTGCACTAGCATTTGAGATCAATATATCGCGTGTCTGGATCGTGCACATATTCGAAGCGTCCCTCAAACACATGTATGTCAGCCAACTTAGCGATAGCGAAGTCTTAGCACTCGAGTTTCACATTTCTTAAGTCTTGGATCGTGCACATATTCAAAGCGTCCTTCAAACACATGCAGTCAACCAAACTTAGAGATAGTGAAATCGGACAAGCTACTTTGCAAAAATTTCAAGGGTTCAATCCAATTCCATATAAATCACCAGGATACTTCCAACAGAGTCAATCAAATCTGGTTTCCATATCAACCAAGTATTTGGACTACCGTTAAACACGATCAATCTGATACCGACTAGCGTCCATCCGTTTGGGTCAACTTAGCATACGTTATCGTTCCCAAGTCTAACCCTAATCTCGCTGCCCCAGTTGTGATACTTTATACAAGCAATATGGTAAAGTCGGTAGCACAGGCTCATTCACTCGGTACAGGGTCGTCTGCCTATTCACTAGGTCAGCTCACAAGGTCATAGGTACAGGTTCAAGCATATCGCGATTCATCGTACAATTTGTCGCACGATGCTCGCCCCAATTCCTAAGGTCAAACCATTGTTCATTCACAGGGGGTATTCTACCCAAGCTCATTTTACTCAAATTTCTAAACATCGAGCACAGATTTACCTACTCTCAATAACACGTTCGTTTTCACGGGGGACGAGTCCGTTCGATAAAATCCAAAATATATCCAAGTTGCAGGACAAGCCTAGTGGTTTGTATATTCTATCCCTCAATTGATAGAGTCATATCCATTCCAAGCCTAGTCCACCAAGCCAAGATTCAATTCTAAGCCTTAGATTATTTCCCCAAGTCGTTCACCCTGATTCACGTATTCGATCTCAAAACCATCAAATATGATTTATTCCAGGTTCAAGGCTAACTAATCCATTAAAACATTTTCAATCACATGCATTCCAAGTTCGTCTTATCGCGTCGAACCAAAAGTCAAGACGATCCATAAGTTGTCACGCCTCGGTCTCCCGCAAGTTCGATCATCCACGTTGGACATGAGATCATCACGTCAACGCTCCCGCTGGATAATCGTCCTAATCCGGGCGTGACGCATGTGCGGCATAGAGTTATGCTCGTACAAGACAAGAACGTTTGAATGTTATGGCTATCTTCGACACGATCTAGACATCTTACCCTTTAACCCTTTAATTCCATCCAACTGTAAATCCACCAAGTCAAATCCGTTTATGCAGTGATTGTAGTTCGTTCTTCCAAACTCCAAGCAAGATCTGTTATCGCTTATATCATTTCCAGAAATCTAATATTTTCTTTGCTTGTATCGATCCATGCTATCTTCAAATTATCGATACTAAGTCAAATTTATATTCCGAAGCCAAATATTCACCCTCGGGTTAACTTGTTTGAGCGTTAATTTATTCACGTACAATCCGTTTATTTTAAATCCGAAACCGCTCGCACGATTCTCCATTTTCCAACAAGTTTTCTTAACCAAGATATTGGTTTCCATTTTCGAGAATTCTATTCGATATAAGCCTTATCATTTGCTCAAGTTATTTTCAATATCGTTCAGTCTGACTATCACACGGGTTATGGATCCGTTTGGACGTCTCTAAATGATCCATCCACCACTCGGAATCGAGTCATTCCATCGAGTTCTTAATCGGTGCTCGCTTTATCGTTAGTATACTCGCTAACTCGTTCCACAATTTCTAGCACGATACTCAGGTTTCGCCTGATAAAATCTAATCTCATATACGTGTTCGGGATTGATAGTCATCCAAGCAGCTACATTTGATTTTTGTCTTCCAACAAGAATTTCGTTCGAGCTATTTCCATAACCAAGCATGATTCGCCTAAGCGATAAATCCGATGAAGTCTATCGATTTGCAGCCCTAAGTCTGACTTATATCATTCCTGAACGATATCCAAATCTCGTTTATAACTGGCTTGCACCAAAGGGTCTTGGTGCAAGATATTCTACACAACTTAGCCGAAAGACTGAGTGCATAGCTAACCGTTCGGGCAATATTCCCTTTCGCGCTAACCAGTTGGGGCAAACATGTATAGGCATCTCAGGTTGCACATAATGCACGAGTCTAGCACGAATCTAATCCCATAAGGACTAGCACAGGATGGCACAAGGCCCTTGCAACACAATTTTATACAAGCGATCATACTATTCAAATGCAACTCTTTGAAAGTATTTAGACTTATTGTTTGGAACATCCCATCGAGGCATTGAGAGTGTGTGGGCATATAACCCACGAACGAGCTTTCGAAACAGAGATGTTAGAAACGAAGTTCAAAGGCGTCTAAGCCAGGCTCTGATACCAATCTGTCACGCCCCGATCTCCCGCAGGCAAATCGGCCGTTCCCGCTATGCGAGAATCACCGCGCCAGCGCTCCCGCAGAACGATCGCTTTGACCCATCCGGGCGTGATGCCGCACGAGCGTTAGCTACGCTCGTGCAAGGCCGTGGTTCGTTGGCTGGCGGTAAAAATTCTAAGCCACAGAGTCGCACAGTTTGTCCGAGTGCAGCGGAATTATGAACGCATAGGCGATCGGTAACAGGTTTACTGAGTCGACAATATAGCGGAAGCATGGAAACACAAGTTGGAGTAAAGCAAGCTCTTTTATTCATATTGAAACAAGTGTTACAGGTGCCGTATAGCCGAGATTACAAGTCGCTCGAGCACTCTCTCTGAAACATAAAAGCGTGCTAAGTGGCTACATTTATGGATGATATACAAGAATGTTCAGGCGATGTTCGGGCGGGGCGATGTTCAGGCGAGGCGATGTTCCAACATTATATCTTGTATATGTGCTTCAGTTCCGGGCGTAGCGTTCCAAGGCTTCTGAGTTGAACTCTTCGCCTTAGCGCGCACGAAGGAGGCATCCGCACCGAACGAGGTTCTTCCGCACCCTGCAAGCAATCTGGTGGGTTATCAGTACATGAATGCACTGGTGGGGAGGCTACTCGCCCGCTCGACAAATCCAAACACGTAGTACAGGTTTCGTGCACCAACTATTAAGTTGTCTTTCTAGTTGCCTTAGGATCAGTTTCATGCAAGATTTGAATAGCCTAATCCGTGTGGCAGTGCGCCGTGCGACATGAGAGAAAACACGGCGAGACTTACCAACTTACCATTTGTCCTTCCCTGTCCAAGGCAAACCAAGTTAATTCAAGCAGAAACATGTATAAGCATTCAGGGCAAGGCATATGCAAACACAAGCATTTCAGTACGAGATCCCGTTCTGGGCGTACGGGTTACAGAAAATATCAGGCGTGTTGCATATTATGATCAAGTGCTCTTTATGCATGAGTGTTGTTATAACAAGATCGTTCAGGTGTTCAGTTATTCTCGATGCGATGCAGTAACTCGCACGCGGGTAGCCGCTAAGCGAGAATGACTTATCTATATGAACATGAGGTCACTGGCACGGCGCCATAATGGACGGTCTAGTCTCAGTACGGAATGTCGTGCGACGCATAGAACAGGACGTCCCAGGCATTCCGTCCTATAGCAGGCGACTATCAGGAGTTCCGTCCGGATCAGATCGGTGCCAGTGCCCCAGCGACCGTCTGCGGAACCAAAACCTTGTTTCCAAGTTGTCCTGTGACCATGCAAATCTCTAATCTTCAGGGTCAGGTCAGGTACAGGAACAAGTTCAGGGCAGGATATATATATATATATATAGAACAAGCTTCATGGAGCAAGTTCAAGTCAGGATATATATATATTTATAACTTGTTGAGGCAGGGTCAGGATTACTCTAAATGTAGAGTATCGGCTCCACGAGCCATTTGATTCAGTACAGGACAGTATTGCTCAACGAGCAGGGATTCTTGGATCACAGGATTGGTGCAAGTTCCCTGGTTCGGGAATTGCCTTAGCGACCTAACGGTCCCAGGTATATTCAGGTTTATTCATGCACGGAACGACTATCAGGTAGTCTTCCGAGGATAACCTAAATGAATGTATGACAAGCAGAGTGTTTCACGGTCTGGGCATAGTTATGCAGCAAGCATTGAAACTAGGCAATACATAAAAGCAGGCAAGCATGCACTTGTATAACTTAAGCATTCAAGTTCGCTCGGGCCCGAAGGTAAGCCGAGCGAAACCGTACGGGGCCTTTCCGAGCGAAGTTATCTAGGGTTGTGCAGTGTTAGGGAGTGAACAGTGCACTACCGAATATACGTTTGTGTCATTCTACTCGAGGCATAGCGGGTCCAGTTGCACGAGGCAAAGGTAACATGCGAGGGTCTGAACATATAAGCAGTATTTCATTTTCATGTTCTAGCGACAAGCAGTACAAGTTGGGATTATTCCCTTAGCTAGGTGCGTTGGATTTATTAGCATGCAGGGGGTGATTCACCTAGCGACTAGCATGAATATTCCAGATTTTATGTGTGCTGGCTAAGCAAAGACAAGTTTACCGTAGCCACCCACCTTAGCGATGATCCGCCTCGGTCGAGTGATACTGCGAGCGAGCCTCTGAAAGCCTAAGCCGAACTCCTGTAGGGACCAAGTCTGGATATCCTTGCCTCAAACGAGTTGCCTCGCTGAGGGAGGCAGGTCGGGACGTTTGCACTTTGCCGTTTGAATCGGCAGTCCGCTTGAGCGGAACGGGGCATTACACCTTTAGGAGTGCTGAGTTTCTGAAGTTTAACCCTCCGGAGTCCGAAGGCAGGACTGCGCCGAATAAGGTGATGGATTGGATCACAAAGTTTGAGGGCTTATTTGAGTTTGCTTCGATACCTGCGAACAAGCGGGTGGCGTGGGCAGCCATGCAGCTGTGGTTACGTGCACACAATTGGTGGCAGATCAAGAAGCTAGATCTTGCCACAAAGCATCAGGATGGTAGAATCTCTTGGGGATGTTTAAAGATGCATTCCTTGCACAATATCTCCCGCCAGTTGTCAAGCAGAGAAAAGAATATGAGTTTAACGAACTTAAGCAAAGGAGCATGTTCGTCGAGGACTATGAGTCAGAATTCTCCAAGCTTGCTAAGTTCGATAGCTCAATGATCCCAAATGAGGGGGCCAGTACACATCGATTCATAAGAGGCCTAAATGACAACCTGAGAAAGGATGTTATGAACCGAGAGTGTAAATCGTACATTCAAGCTTTTGAGGCAGCGGTGCAGAATGAGCATGTCATGCCACGAAGTTCTCCGAAAAAGGCACCGGCTCCACGAAATTCTCTTGCTAAAAGATACCATAATGGAGAGAGAAAGATAGTAGGCGAGCAGCGCCCTGGTCAAGAGTGCAGTTACTATGGCAAATGGGGCCACACCATAGATGTTTGTCGTTCTGCAAACAATGAGTGTTTTAACTGTGGACAAAAAGGGCATCTGTCTATCAACTGCCGAAACAATAGGGTTCCGCCACCGTACCGCAATAACAATACTGGTCAGAATGAGAATCAAAATCTCGTGCCAGCTCAAGTTCAAGCTAATGGACAAACTGATCAGACGAGAAGGCCTAGAGTTTATCAGTTGAATATTGAGCGTAGTGCGAGCGGACACGATGTTAGTGAATCTGATTCCTTTGACCTCTCGATGCCTTGATCTTAGACTCATTGATCTCTTAAGTTTCGAGGACGAAACTTCTTCTCAATAGGGTATTATATAATGTTCCGCTCCTGGCCAGTTACTTATGGAACACTTATTACTTTGACTCGGATGAGAATCGAGTCTTGGAAAAACCTTACCGCCAAATCAACACGGAGAAATGCAATGAGCCCTTCAAATGGATGGAACGGCTTCTATTGAAATGAGTCCAAGAGTGTTCGTTGGTTGTTTTGCTGTTTGATTTTGTGTTGCATTGTGTTTTGTCTTGCTTTCGATAACTTGGTTTTCATGATTCTCTTTTATCGCTTATGCATTCATTTCGAATCATAAGAGAAAAAGATCGAAGGATGCTAACCAAGTATTGTTGCAATTTCAAGACGCATAATCAAGGAGTGATTGTCACGCCCCGGACCCGCCCGGGCCGCCGCTCCGTCCTGCCCCGCCCCGTGCGGCCGGAAATTAACGAACCGGACACGTATCACCGTGCCTCGGCGCGCCGGACGCGAATCACCGCGCCCGTCCCGCGGGTGCGAGGGAGGAAGGGAGCCAAGCGAATGGCCCGTTCGAGCTTTCGGGGGACGTGATGCCGCACGGGCCTGGGGTTGCGCCCGTGCAAGACCAATCGTTTAAGTTGATAGTTGGCTATCATCGCATTAATCGAGTAAGCAGCGGAAAGGGACTTGTTGCAATGCAATGCATTAGCCAACTGAGTGTTCGGGATAATCGAGACAACTTGGGTTTCCTTTAGCAAAGGCACACGTTCGTTCCATACATTATGCCCCCTTATACGATAGCATTCTCGGGGCAACAATCGAAACCAGGATTCCGGGTCTTCGGGACTGTGGCACGCCTATCGCTCCCTCGGACGATCCAGTACCTGCGAACAAGTAAACTGTTGGTGGGTCAGCACTTTATACAAGTACTGGTGAGATAAATCAACTGAACAGAAACAAGCATTCACTCAAACAGGCACTAAGTAATCATGTTATAAAACATTACATTACTAGTGATCTTTCTAGTTTTACCTAGGTTCGTTTCATGCAGTTCTAGCAGAGTCGATTTACTTGTTTAGAAACATGTTTGGAAACAGAGTTTCATATTGAATATGCAAGCAAGCAAACCGTTCATGTTTCAGGGTGTGCGTAGCGTGTCTCGTGCGACTCGAGGGTCAGATGCATAGCTAGACACACGATGCACATTCTTAGGGGCAGTCACTATCCAAGCCAACACAATAACTTAGCTATATGCAGGGCGGTCCCCGAGTATCTCAGGATCGGCAGCTGGTGGAACAGCATACCAATGACTCTTTATCTGATGCTAGAGGCAGCTGTGACTCATGGTTGCTTTGCACTATCATGGTAGCAGCCGTGACACATGCAGTTCAGCTCTCCACCAATAGCCATTATCCGACCGCGTGCGAATGCATGGAACACTATCAAATAAACTCTAGTATGCAGACGAGACGAACCATCAGAATACACTCATTGTTGCGGGGCAATCCGACTTATCACTTGAACACGTTCAGGCTAAGTATGGTTCTCTCGAAGCATAGACGATAGTGAACATATTCATGCACTCTAAGCAGGCGATTCAGGATTCTCGTTAAGCAGGCATTGTTTCAAAGACAAGCTAGGTGAGTTCGTTCATTAACATGCAAGGCAGGTTCTATCATTCTCTTAAGAAAACATTGCAAGCAAAAACTCAGGTTATTATTAAGGCGTGCAAGAATCAGAGAACGAAGTTCTGCCCACTCACCTTGATACATAACGCCGGCGCGGAGCGGGACGTTACATACTTACCAACCAACAAAAAGTTTCGTCCTCGAAACTTCAAGGATAAACTTCTCGATATCCCGAGTAGCGATAGTGCCGTCCCTCGCCGTACTCAATCGAAACAATCAAGCAATTCAAGTTCAGGAAACATTTTGCACTTTGAGAATATCTATGGACTTATTGTATGGAACGCTCTTTGCAAAACCATATCGATAATATCTCAGAGTCATAGCAGCGGTTTGGGCCAGAGAATCGATTCCGCTCTGATACCATTCTGTCACGCCCCGATCTCCCGCAGGCAAATCGGCCGTTCCCGCTAGGCGGGAATCACCCTCGCCAGCGCTCCCGCGGAACGATCGCTTAACCCATCCGGGCGTGATGCCGCACGAGCGTGATCCACGCCCGTGCAAGGCCATGGTTCATTGGCTGGCGGCAAGAGTTCTAAGCCACAGAGTCGCACAGATTGTCCGAGTGCAGCGGAGTCATGAACGCATAGCGATCGGTAACAGGTTCACTGAGTCGACAATATAGAGGAAGCATCGAAACAAGTAAAGTAATCTCTTTATTGATATGAAACATGTATTACAGGCGGCGTATAGCCGAGATTACAAGTCGCTCAAGCCTCTCTCTCTGAAACAGTAAAAGCGTGCCAAGTGGCTACAACTGTGGAATGATTGTACAGGCGATGGTCAGACGACGCTCCAACATTATGTCTTGTATATGCGCTTCAGTCCCGGACGCACCGTTGCAAGGCTTCAGAGGGAACTCCTGGCCTTAGCACGCACGAAGGAGGCATCCGCACCGAACGAGGTTCTCCCGCACCCTGCAAGCAAACTGGTGGATTATCAGTACATTGAATGCACTGGTGGGGAAGCTACTCGCCCGCTCGACAAATCCAAACACGTAATACAGGTTCCGTGCACAACTATTAAGTTGTCTTTCTAATTGCCTTAGGATCAGTTTCATGCAAACATTGAATAGCTTAACGTGTCGGACAGTGCGCCGTGCGATGTTTGAGGAAACACGGCGAGACTTACCAACTTACCATCTCTTCCCTGTCCAAGGCAACATTGTTAATTCGAGCAGAGGCATGTATAAACATTCAGGAGGCAAGCATATGCAAACAGGAGGGTCGTTTTAACATGATCGTTCAGGTGTTTAGTTGTTCTTGATGCGATGCAGTGACTCGCACGCGGATAGCCGCTAAGCGAGGATGACTTATCTATATGAACACGGTCGCTGGCAAAGCCATTATGGACGTAGCCGGGGACAAGGATAGCTTGCTACAAGAGTACACGATGAGCTGCAAGCTACCCAGTCCCGAACACGAAGACTACACACGAGCTCCATCCGGACCGGATCGGCCCCAGTGCCCCGGTGACCGTCCGTGGAACTTACCTCGGGTCCGAGTTGTCCGCGACATACAAGCATTGGGTCTTTCCAATTATCACGAGATACATGAGAACACGAGAACACGCGTGCACTAGAACAAGAGAACACGAGAACACGAGTGCACGGGAACACGAGTACACGAGTACACGGGATACTTGAATCATGATTCTGTACAGTGAATATCTTGTCTTGATGCATTCCCCTGGTTCGGGGCTGCCTGGTGGCCTAACGGTCCTGGATACTTGCAGGGTCAATCATACACGGAACGACTACTGAGTAGTCTCCCGGAGTTTGGATGAAAACACGGTAACTATCAAGCAGACAAGCATGCGTTTCTAGGAACATAAGCAGGCACGTTGTTCGGGCCCGAAGGTAGTCCGAGAGATGAAACCGTTAAGGGACTTAGCATGCGAGGGTCTGAATATAAGCAGTATTTCCTTTTCCATGTTCTAGCAAGCAATATGAGTTGGAATTATTCTCTTAGCTAGGTGCGTTGGATTTATTAGCATGCAGGGGATGATTCACCTAGCGACTAGCATAAATATTCCAGATTTTATGTGTGCTGGCTAAGCAAAGACAAGTTCACCGTAGCCACCCACCTTAGCGATGATTCGCCTCGGTAGAGCGATACGTCTGAGCGAGCCTCTGAAAGCCTAAGCCGGATTCCTGTAGGGACAAGTCTGGATATCCTTTGCTTCTTGATCGAGGCAAAGCAGGTCGGGACAGCTGCACTATTGCCGATTGAGTCGGCAGCCCGCTTGAGCGGAACGGGGTGTTACATCCTACCCAACTTAGAAAAAGTCTCGTCCTCGAGACTTACTAAGGACAAGCAGAAATCTAGGGTTGAGGCAATCCTAGACAAGTCGTTTGTACTTGTTTCATTTGGATATTCACTTGCACAAGCTTCAAAATCAGCATACCGCTTAGACTGGATCGTGCGCACCTTCGACATGCATTTCTAGTGTGAACACGTCAACCAGCTTAGTGATAGCGAAGTCTCAGCACTCGAGTTTCACCTTTTCTTAAGTCTTGGATGGTGCACTAATTCAAGGCGTCCCTCGAATAGATGCATTCAACCAAACTTAGGGTTAGTGAAAATCGGACAAGCTACTAGCGATACTCTCAAGGGTTCGCACAGGTTGGCTCAAAGGCCACTCGCAGTATACAACCAGACAAGCAAGCATATCATTCAAAACGTATTTTGAAAGTATTTAGACTTATTGTTGGAACATCCCATCGAGGCATTGAGAGAGAGAGCGCACATAACCCACGAACGAGCTTTCGAAACAGAGATATCGAATCGAAGTCCAAAGGCGTAGAAGCCAGGCTCTGATACCAACCTGTCACGCCCCGGACCCGCCCGGGCCGCAGCTCCGCCCTGCCCCGCCCCGTGCGGCCGGGAATTAACGAACCGGACACGTATCACCGTGCCTCGGCGCGCCGGACGCGAATCACCGCGCCCGTCCCGCGGGTGCGAGGGAGGAAGGGAGCCAAGCGAATGGCCCGTTCGAGCTTTCGGGGGACGTGATGCCGCACGGGCCTGGAGTTGCGTCCGTGCAAGGCCAATCGTTTAAGTTGATAGTTGGCTATCATCGCATCAATCGAGTAAGCAGCGGAAAGGGACTTGTTGCAATGCAATGCATTAGCCAACTGAGTGTTCGGGACAATCGAGGCAACTTGGGTTTCCTTTAGCAAAGGCACACGTTCGTTCCATACATTATGCCCCCTTATACGATAGCATTCTCGGGGCAACAATCGAAACCAGGATTCCGGGTCTTCGGGACTGTGGCACGCCTATCGCTCCCTCGGACGATCCAGTACCTGCGAACAAGTAAACTGTTGGTGGGTCAGCACTTTATACAAGTACTGGTGAGATAAATCAACTGAACAGAAACAAGCATTCACTCAAACAGGCACTAAGTAATCATGTTATAAAATATTACATTACTAGTGATCTTTCTAGTTTTACCTAGGTTCGTTTCATGCAGTTCTAGCAGAGTCGATTTACTTGTTTAGAAACATGTTTGGAAACAGAGTTTCATATTGAATATGCAAGCAAGCAAACCGTTCATGTTTCAGGGTGTGCGTAGCGTTTCTCGTGCGACTCGAGGGTCAGATGCATAGCTAGACACACGATGCACATTCTTAGGGGCAGTCACTATCCAAGCCAACACAATGACTTAGCTATATGCAGGGCTGTCCCCGAGTATCTCAGGATCGGCAGCTGGTGGAACAGCATACCAATGACTCTTTATCTGATGCTAGAGGCAGCTGTGACTCATGGTTGCTTTGCACTATCATGGTAGCAGCCGTGACACATGCAGTTCAGCTCTCCACCAATAGCCATTGTCCGACCGCGTGCGAATGCATGGAACACTATCAAATAAACTCTAGTATGCAGACGAGACGAACCATCAGAATACACTCATTGTTGCGGGGCAATCCGACTTATCACTTGAACACGTTCAGGCACAGTATGGTTCTCTCGAAGCATAGACGATAGTGAACATATTCATGCACTCTAAGCAGGCGATTCAGGATTCTCGTTAAGCAGGCATTGTTTCAAAGACAAGCTAGGTGAGTTCGTTCATTAACATGCAAGGCAGGTTCTATCATTCTCTTAAGAAAATATTGCAAGCAAAAACTCAGGTTATTATTAAGGCGTGCAAGAATCAGAGAACGAAATTCTGCCCACTCACCTTGATACATAACGCCGGCGCGGAGCGGGGCGTTACAGTGATCGTTGCATAAATCTTCCACATTCTCTCGTTCGATTCAATCAGTGAGTGGCTTAGGCCCTTCGATGAATCTTTTAGTCTGCACGTCTTAATAAATAATCTTTAGTTCACTATATCAATGTTGCCTCACTAACAAGATAAGCTAAAAAAATATTATTGCATGCTTCAAGTATAGAACTACTACCTTACTAGTCACATCATGAATGCTTATCTGCCCCTCGTATGCTGCTTATTGAGTAATACTGCTGGAAACCTCTTGACTTGATCTAGAAAATGAGAAAAAGAGATAAGACTTGCTTGTTCATCGTTCAACAGCTTCATGATAGCATATTATCTGATAGGAACTTGCATTCATGCATTTGGTCAGGACAACTTGTGCACAAGGTTTATCTCTCGAGCGATTCCTGGGGCACTAGGAATCGTTCGGCCTGGGAGAGATCTAGATACCATGAGGCTTGAAGTCCTTACTTACTGGAGGGAATAGGTCTATTAGTGAGATGGGATTGTACATCCCAACTGATAATCCCGTGAAGGGGACCATCATATAGTTAGGGCGCATGCTAGGTTTACCTTCTTGTATACTTAACACCTGATGCCAAGATTGATTCACAATTTTATTCATATATATACAAATTATGGCTAACTTGTGTGTCTGCTACAGGGATAACCATTCGACCGTGGATAAGAATTATCATATGCATGGTTCAATTTATCGTTTATGTTTCTTTGCATTAATTGTTAAAAAGATACTAGACAACTAAAAAGATCACCTAAAATGCTAGCTTCACATGTTTACTTAGTGTGAATTTCTAGGTGAGTTTGGCCACGATTGCTCGTCAGTACATGTTGTAGTACTGACCCACGTTTGTGGACAAATCTTTAGGTTCTAGTAGCGAGAGCTTGGCGAGCATTTTGAACCAGTGCTAGCACATCCATCCAGCGGAACCGTGCTCGTGCGGCTTCCTTAGCTTTTCTCTCATGTGTGTAGGCTCTTCTTTTGCTAATTATTTTAATTTTTGGTTCTACTACAAGGACATAATGTATGGACGTTGTGGCTAGTTTTGGGTTTGTAAAAATGGATGTAGCCATCTATGGCATATTTTATAATCAGCCAAGCAAGTACTTTGTAATCCAATCTTCAAGTATTCAATAAAGAAAGTATTTTGTGTTCCTATCAAATATTTTCAACTTTGGTTCTCTGCATTTAGAATCTTGTGCCTCTATATATATGTATATTTTTGTCTAACTTGTGTCTTGTGCATGTACTATGCCCGGTGCAAGCGCAACTTAGGCTTGCACGACATCGCGTCCAAGCGAGGACGATCGGTTCCGTAGAGACCAAGCGAGGACGATCGGCCCTTACGGGACCGGGACGTGACAACTTGCATCTGCAGGTGGAAGCCTAGACCATGCTCCATGGCATATAATATATTTATGTGGGAGATCTCATAATAGTTCAAAGGTAGCCCTTTATTCATAAAGCATGGTAACTTTTCACCTGAGATTACATCATCAAGGGAAGGGATATTATCCCAGAGTTGTCGGACCTCTCTCATTGCTTCTTTGGCCTCGTCTGCCCTGATGAGCCGGACAGAGGAGGATTATCACCCACGGATGGGACATTTGTGTTTGAATCCCCGTTGGTCCCGGGGTCCAAGTTTGCTGTTGAGAAGCCATGTTTGCCTTGATTTCCAGCATTGTCTGGGTCAAGTCTTGCATCGATACCCTCATTATATGCATCATGGTCTCGAGAACCTCGAGGCGTTGTCGGTCACCGGGCCTTCAAGGTCATCGTCGGCCATGTAAACCGTCCTTACGTGGGAAGAAACTGACGGGGCAGTGGAGGCCGTGCCCCATGTTTCATACCCTTGTAGTAAGCATTCTTCGCGGAGAGCTGGTGACGTATCCTCCTCAGATTTGGAGGGGATGTTACCTCCAGCATAGAAGATAATGTCGTCTTGATAAGGTGTGGTACCTTGCTATTTATAGCCGCCCTGTGGACGTGCTATGGGTGTCGCATATGCTCGTGCTTGGTGGCCGCATGGGGCTCTTTCAACATAATGCGGCCGTAACGGTAACCACAGTGCGGGCAAGCCGCCACGTAGGTTAGGTTATGATTTTCTGTTTAAAGAGATCTCGGGGCTGTCGTATTCATAACTCGGTCAATTGGACACTTGGTCAACATTAATTGTGCGAGAAATCGTCTTCGGTTGTAACAGAAAAGCATGGAACGCATGGAGTCTGGAACGTATTGGACCAGAGACGCATGGAACACATGAAGTCTGTGACGTAAAATTTGAACAGCTGTATACTGCCAAAAGTAATTATGACGAAACTGTCAGCACGAATTCCAATCAACGGTGCAGGATTTGAGACGGTCATGATGACTGTCTGTTTTTCAGTCATAAATGCTCTGATGTGATTGTAGGGACGATGTGTCAAAGGACGGCATGCGTCTCGGGACGTCATGTATCCGAGGGTGTTATGCGTCCAACCCTGTTATGCGTCTCTTGCTTATTTGTTGACAGAGTTGACTGTAAACTAGAGCGCGTGAAAAAAAATTCATGCTTCTCCAATTACTTTTGCTAATTAATGGTTAATTTATTTCTTTTGATGGTATGTTCATTTTTCTATGATATACTGATTTTATTTCTTCTCTTTTGATGTTTGTATTACTATTAGTAAAGTAGAAACGCGAAGAGTTGATTCTTCAAAAGAAAGTTAAAATAAGAAGTTAACATTTTAACCTTCTACAAATTAGTGATAAACCACCAACACTCCCAAAAATTCAGAAGTGATAAACCACCTCTGAATTAAGTGGACGCACTTTCCAATTTGAGCTTAAAGATCCAGTACCAAAATAAAATAAATAAAAATTAGCAAATGCCTATACAAACTAGTACGTAAAAAAAAAGTGCATATAATACATGCGTTCTCACGGAAAAAAAATTAACATAAAAAAAATGTTAAAACGCATGCATTATATGCGTTCTCAAAAAAAAAATTTATTTTTAAAATAATCCTCGTAATAAAATTTAAAAAAAATTATTTTTTCTCACGAATCATTTGCATGTAATTATTTTAACTAAATAATAATAATGACGTGTACATGTAAGAAGGCCAACGTAGCTGCACATTCATACATGACATATGAGTACACCCAAATCACCTAAAAACGATAATAAATGCATATTTATCTTATTATTCGTTCCATCGAAAAATAGAAATAAACTTCATAGACAAAGTAAGTAGGTCCTAGTTAAACTTTTAACTTTAATTCTCTCTCATCCTAATACAACATCAGAATGCATATTTCCAAAACTAAGAATATCCTAATAATTGTCCCAAAAAATTTCCTCCAAATATATAATTCATTTTGTGCAGAAAAAATTAATTATTTGTTACTTGTATTATTTAAAAAAAATCATGTTTAATTTTTTTCTTTTCCATTTTTTCTTTTATCTTTTCAATTTTTTTTCGTTTATTCTTCTTTTTTTATTTCACTTTATCTTTTACATTTTAAGAATATTTTTAATTTCCATAAAATAAAATATCCAAAATTTCATTTTCCTAAACAGATTTAGAACAGTTCCGAAACATCACATTAAAAAAATCATTATTAAAATTGATTCAAATTTGAAACAGCTTTTACCATCAACAAAACTCAAAAATACATGAATCTTGACAGATTCGAACCACCAACGCTCCCAACAATTCAGAAGTGATAAACCACCTCTGAATTAAGTGGGCGCTCTTTCCAGTTTGAGCTTAAAGATCCTCAACTATAACAGTACCAAAATAAAATAAATAAAAATTAGCAAATGCCTATACAAACTAGCCTATACAAACTAGTACGTAAAAAAAAGTGCATATAATACATGCATTCTCACAAAAAAAAAATTAACATAAAAAAAAATTGTCAAAACGCATGCATTATATGCGTTCTCAACAAAAAAAATATTTTTAAAATAATCCTCGTAATAAAATTTAAAATATATTTTTTTTTTCTCACTAATCATCTGCATGTAATTATTTTAACTAAATAATAATAATAACGTGTACGTGTAAGAAGGCCAACGTAGCTACACGTTCATGCTTGACATATAATAAATACATATTTACCTAATTATTTGTTCCATCGAAAATAAACTTCATAGACAAAGTAAGTAGGTCATGGTTAAACTTTAATTCTCTTTCATCCCAATACAACATCAGAATGCATACCACCCTTAAACACGATCAAACACCCCTCCCAAGACACTCAAAGGACAAAATCGATCACTTCAAATTGAATTACTATCAAGATTCCCGAAAGAGAGGATTAAAAAAACAACAACAAAAAAAGACACCGGTAATCAATAAAGTTGAAAGAAAAAAGAATTTGTGAGAACGTTACTACATACGTTTCAAAATTTTTTTTTTTTTTGTTACTAAAAAAATATTATGTTTTTCTTTTGTGTATTTCTTTACACAAAAAAAACAAAATGAGAACGCATGTACTTTATATTGTTTTTTTTTTTTACAAGCATTTAATTTTTTTAGGAAAATATTTGTGAGAACCCATGTATAAAACACATTTCTTATATGCATTTTTGTTAATTTAGTAATTTTTTTCTTATCAGGAGTAAAAAACGCACAATTTTTAAATCAATAGGAACATTTGCTAAAATTCCCAATAAAAAATAATACCCCATTTTACTTTTTACATCCATAAATGAAATAGCTTCCACACATTATAAAACTGCAATTCTTAAATCAGTAAAAGTTCAATTACTTCTACTACTAACAACGCTAATTATCAAGTCGACAAAATGCAACAGCTACTTCACATTCTAAATAAAATTTATCTGCTAAGAAAATCGAACAAACTTGCTAAGACACATCCCAATTTGTAGATTCAGAATGTAGCTCCAAATTTCTATAGATACTAGATTCAGAATATAGCACATTTTTATATAATCGTAAGGTTCAATTAAAGTTCCATAATAATCAAAACCATCCACGAGAGAGATTTTAGACCTCATAATTTCTATATTCAAAATAGTTTATAAATTTGGGTCTCAAAAAGCATTCCTTCTTTTTTTTCTATAAATTTAGGTCTCAAAGATGACACAAGTCTAGAAACCCAAGCAAGCAAAAAAATTGTGTCCACACACGCAAAGCAAAACTGAAACAAGCGATCTTTGCATTCCACAAATCATATAAAGGATGATATCTTCAACAATAATCTACACCAAAGGTCATTATCGAGATGAATGTAAAAAAACCACTCTCCCGAACCTCAAAATATCATTGCCCTCAGTGATGAGATGAAATTAGCATTATATCTTTTTAAAGAGTTCAATGTTAGAAATTAACATGCATAGGTCCGAATAAGAAACGTACATGACGACCTCGCCTTTAAAATGGAAGATAAACAAACATGTATAGAGACATGAACAAAAAACATACCATCGATGACAGGCATAACCAGTGGCGAAGTTGGCCTCTAAAACAAGGGAGGGATGAACTCGAGACCGACTCTGGGATAAACCTGATAACCCCGTCTCCGCCAATAGAGCCTCCACAGTCCACCCAATCTCCTCTTACATCAGTTGAACTAACAATCCACCAGATCCATATTTTAGATTTCTACTAAAGCCTCCAGTAGCTCGAGGAACTCAATATTAGAGCTCCACATCGCCGTCAGAACCACCCAACCCCCTGACGTAGCTTGAACAACCCGAGGACACTAGTATCGCACCGTTTAAAATATCAATTTTAGAACTTATCATACTTCAAATTCAAACAAAAAAATAAATAAAACACAAGCAAAGAAACATTATTAAAAAAACTCAAAAGGGGCAGGCCATATTCCAAAATACTTCATTGATTATCCCTCATGTGGAACTCGATATTACAAGTATACTAGTACCAGTTACCTGAGATGAGCTGATGAGCAGGCATATGGGTGTAGAACACCTGGAGTTAAATAAACCCTTGATATCTCCACAAGCAACACTGAAAAAACTCAATTTTATCAACTATGCCCTGCCAAGTGAGTGAACCCAACATGGCAAACGTCGATGGAATAAGCAACACATACCATAGATCATGTTACAAACAAAGATCTTAAGCCATCACCAGAAGCAACTTGACAGTACTCAGGGGAACAACTCACCAGAAGCACATCTTGACAGTACTCGGGGAACAAATCATAGGAGACACCATCAGTTCATGTTAGATGAGTATGGCTCAAACTTTTTTCAGGACACTCGGATCATCACATCTTTAACACCTGCAACCATCTTTCAGGACACTCGGATCATCACATCTTTAACTGCAGCACTTCTCAAAAAAAAAAAAAAAAACTGCACCCAGCACCCAGCACCATCCATTACTTGGTTAGCAAAACCCGCCCCATCGTCGGCAATGTCCTCGGACGATGTCTTCCCTGGCCGCCAAGTTAAACCAGGCCAAAATGGAATGCAGAAGAAACTCTCACTAACAATAGTTCTGAACAATTAAGATACAATACAAACATACTCCAACATTACGAAAAAAAATAAACTTTGTTGTATGCCAAACATGCACCATATAGAGTACAAATTATGAAACAAGTCTTCTACAAATAAATGAAAATATCAAGAGCAGAGACCAAATAGTCACTGAGATGTCACTAAAGCTGTGTAGAATGCCTTATGGAGTCTACAGGAAACTGAGATGTCACTAAAGCTGTGAAGCGTGTCTTATGGAGTCTACAGGAAATATACAAGGGATTGGAACCACCATAGACACTAGAACAATAATTTCATCAAGTAGAACTTCAATAAAATTTTACACCTAGTAGTTTTAGTGTTGTAGCGTTGCAACGACCCAACTATTTTGAAGTGATATTAGTTAAAAATATTATGTAGTTTAATAACTAAAGGGAATATTTTGTCGTATATAATTTTGGAAATTTTGGCGTGGCAGTGGTATTTTCGATACATCACCTGGTATTTTTGGTACATCACCCGCACAGATTTTTGGCTGTGTCCATACAACATTTCCCACTTCATTATCAAACCCACTGGTCGACCAAATATTACCAAGAGCAACAAGCAAGAAAGACGGGTGGAGAATCAGGGAAACAAAATAAAACCCCTTACGAGCACCCCTCAGAAACACTACAAAACATAAATTTTATTGAGAACTTGACCTTCCAAGCGAGAGCGCACCCAAAATGGCAAAGGCCGATTGAGTAAGCAAACGCATACCAGAGATCAACGTTCTAAAGCAGCGATCACTAGAAGCAACTCAAAATAGTCGTCGGGAACGAACTGAACATCAAATTCGACTACATTAGATATCCATATAAAACAAAAATGGATCAAACGGCCCTTTTTGCTCTAACTTCAGTAGGGACTCGTTCTTCACCAGTGCTGCAACACGCCTTCATTAGTTAAACCTTCAACAAACATCTTCCATCAGGTGGGCTTTTCACTAGCCGCCACGCCAAATGAACAAAAAACATACCATGCAATATATTAACTCATGTCTTTAGTTACATTGTATCTATCTCTTACATGTACCTTGATGTAATTTGCTCTTCTCGTAATTATATTGTTAGGATGGACATAGTCATATTTATATATTTGTGTTTGATGTACTTTATGAGTGCGGCTTCCTTTGGACCCTCATTGTCCCGAATTGACGGACTGAATTTGTATATCCGAATTACGGTTAAGTTGAGTGACAGAGGATTGAGGATTTTCAGCTGCAACACCACTAAAGAGTCAGATTAAGGCGCCAGTATGTGAGCAGCATAGTGGGTTCCATCACCCCTTTGATTATTACTAATTGTGCCACCATGACTTGGAGAGCAAGTCTCATTTTCTTTTTTAAGGAGAACTTGTTGTTCTCCATTTCAAACCAAGACATCACCATTTAAATTCCAACCATTTAAATTCCATCACCACAGCCATCATCCTTGCCCAGTCTCATGTTCGACCGTGTCCACCATCTCCACTTCCGGGTCATTCGTGTCGGCCTCGGGTCCGCTATTCCGAGTCCAGTACATACATCACAAACATCTTTCCTGTATCCGACAGACCCGGACAACCAATACACAAGTCCTAACCTCGGTTGTGTTGGACACAACCCTGATACAATCATATTCAAAGTCCTAATCCTAAACCAACCTCTACCGGAGCATCTGGTTCGACCGCAGTTCAACTTCACGGACGATCGTCGCTGCATCTGGATCGACCGAAGTTCGACTTTCCGGAGTCGCCGAATTGGCTTAAAAAGGAGAAATGAAACTTGTTCTCCAAGTCATGGTAGCACAATTAGTAATAATAAAAGGAGAAAGGGACAAGGAATACCTTGGTATCAAAACCTAACTCATGTTACCTTCTTAGTTATCAATAAGCTACTTCTAGATATTACATACTTCATACATATATATATATATATATATATATATATATATATATATATATAATACCTTAATTACCTATCTAGTATCATAACTCAATACATTATCCTATACTCGATATCCTACATTACCCTATACTAGATATCCTAGTATCTACCCTTACATATGGATAGACTAAAATTTACCCCGACAATACGACACCCATTATTCAATGACATTACCCAAGTATCTAAGAAACTACTTCCCACAACTAACATTCAAATATACTCTTTACCAATACTTAGCACTTACCTAAGTATCACCTCAACTCTTAACTTATCAAGACGAGTATGATACTCTTATCGATACCTAGCACTTGCCTACATATCACCTTAACTCTTAACTTATCAACACAAGGGTCTGATCCAAATTGATGTGTGTATATTGTTGCTCCTAATGCTACAATTACAACCTCCTGCAAACATGTTTTTCCCCAATCAGCTGCACAATCCCGCCAGCATCCAATACCTCCACAGATTCTACAAATCTTGCATGCTACACTCAGCACACCACATATCTGACACACCACATCTCTTATACATGTACTTGATGTAGTTTGCTTCTCATAATTATATTGTTACCACATATCTCTCATGCATGTACTTGATGTAGTTTGCTCTCATAACTATATTGTTACCACATCTCTCATACATATACCTTGATGTAGTTCTCTTCTCATAATTATATTGTTAGGATGGACAAGTCATATTTATATATATGTGTTTGATGTACCTTTATAAGTACGGCTTCCTTTGGACCCTCGTTGTTCTGATTTGACAGACAGGATTTGTATATCCGAATTACGTGAACTACATAGTGGGTACCCTCAACCCTTTGATTATTACTAATTGTAATAACATGACTTAGAGAGCAAGTCTCATTTTTTTTAAGAAGAGCTTGTTTTTCTCCATACGTTTTTCTCCATTCCAAACCAAGACATCACCATTTAAATTCTATCACCACAGCCATCATCCAGTCTCATGTCCGACAGTGTCCACCATCACCACTTCCATGTCAGTCACATCACAAACATCTTCCGTGTCCGACAAATCCGGACACAACCAATACACAAAATAGATCGGGAAAGCGAACAAGTAGACAACAAAACAACGGAACCAAAGACAACCAATGCACAAAATAGACCCCTTCGCTAAGCCCGACATAGATCGGGAAAGAGAACCAGTAGACAAGCAACAAAATAACAGAGACGCAAGAGCCAGAAGGGAGAGGAGAGGGGGGGGGGAGAACCCGGGGAAAACGTAAATTCCCCGTGTGCGATCTCCTCCAGTCAAAACACTAAAAATAGAATTTTATTAAGGATGGTCGACCTGCCATGCGAGCGCACCCAACATGGCAAGGGTCTGCAATGCAACAAAGAAAACATGACATACCATCGTTGGTGAACAAGATCTCTCCTTCCCCTGCCACAATCCCTGCAAAAATTCCAACCCTCCCTCTATAAATATTTAACATATCCAAACTAAGAATATTGAATAATTTATAAACACCATCAACAGCACGATCTATATCGTGATCAATTAGCGATCTATATCCTCATGATGGGATCAATTACGGACAGACTCTCGAACAACGCAGCACATCTGAAGATCTCATGTCGACAGAGATCCGAAAATTCAACAGCTTCAAAACCAAAACCATGACGTTATCGATGAGATATCACCCAAAAATCTTAAAAAAAAATTGGAAAAGAAAAAAAAAAGGAAAAAACTCCAATGAAAGTACAAAAATTTCGAAAATGAAAAGTTCTCCAAACAAAAAAATTTCAAACCTGAAACGAACCAAGGATCTTTACTTGGAACTAAACACAAATCAACAGACCAAAACAAAAAAAAATTGCAACCGAAAACTTTAAATGATTAAAAATAATTCTTCAGAAAAATAACATCCGGGGAAATTGAAGTATAAAAATTTACAGATCTACGTCTAGCAGATGAAGTAGGAGAAAATCAGAGCACAGGCTGCTATTTATTGACCTCCTGGAGGATACCGACGGCTAGAGCACAGGCTGCTATTTATTGACCTCCTGGAGGATACCGACGGCTAGGATTAAGCGCTGGAAAAGACAACGATTCGGATTACACAAACGTGGCCATCAGTTGCCGGTTCAAAGAGACAGAGAATCGATAATTGTTCACCCAGAAATTTCTTAGTTTAGTCGTATGTCGTCGTTGTTCATCCCTGGTTGGCATCGTCATTGCTTACATCACGATTTTTGTCCTCCTTCGATTTTCTAGCTGGATCGGGTCGGATCCAACGGAAGTCTTTTAATCTATTAGGATTTCCCAGTTATTGGTCAAAATAATAGCCGGCTTGAGCATGTGTTAATTTTTTTTTAGTCAAATTTTGTACGAGAGTTGCATTGAGCTTTTTTTTCAACACTAAAAAAATACTCTAAATTTCAAATATGTCCTAAAAATTAAATCCAACTGGCAACAATAACAAAAAAAATAATAAGGTTAAAAAAAATACTCCAAAAGGTTATTAAAAAAAAAATTAGTGGACAATGTGCATCAATATAAAAAAACCTACTCCAAAATAATAATTTGAAAAAAATGAAATATTATGTGAGATGGGAAACCAGTGTACTTATAACTAAACTTTTCATCAACTCCATGTTTATTTGTTAATAAGGTTATAGCTATAATTTTCGATCAGATCATATATGAAAACGAAACTCGTTAAATTTTAGGCCCATTAAAATAACAAATTGATAAAATTACAACCAGAACAATAAACTTCTAAAAAAAACAAAACAAAACGCTCTTAAAAAAAAAAAAATTTAAGCAACAGACAAAACCACCTTTAAAAATGACGTTTTGCGCACAAATGCTTTTTTTATAGACGTTTCAAGACGACGACGGATCGTACGACCAACCCGAGAAGACGTCGACGTCGATAGAAAATGATCAACGTCAATGAAAGATGTGGGAACGGTCACCCGACGGCACGCGGTATTCCCACAGCCTGCGAACGCCAAGACAAACTCCGGTAACGACTATTGCGGAGGCTGGGGACCACTGCGAGGGACGGAGGGAAGATCGACGCAGGCAGACGGGAAGATCGAGGACAGAGGCGTTGGATCGAAGATGGAAGGGTTGGGAAAGGCTGAGAGGTGACGACGGTCGATGGCGGCAAGTAGGACAAGGGCCGGAGGGGAGATCGGGGAAGAAGATGGGGTGTTCGGGTCGAAGATGGAGGAGTTGGAGAGGGCAGGGAGACGACGACGATCGATATCGACGAGGAGGACAAGCTTGCCTGCGACTGAGACGGTCTAGATTGAAAGGTTGTGGGAGAAGGGTGGGTGGTTGAGGAGGGCCGACAACAAAGATGGGAAGTTACAGAAACGCCAAACCATAGTCTAGAAACGAAGATGTAGGGAACGCCAAAACATAAAACATAGTCTAGAAACGACTCTAAAAAGAGAGTTCATATGCAAAACGTCTTTAAAAAGAAAGATTTTTAGCCCATTACTCAAAAACGTCCTTAAAAATGACGTTTCATTGCTCTACTTATAATTTTCAAAATTTTCTTGCCCTCCATATAATTTCATCTAGGTTTAATGTTGTATATGTAACATCTGATAAAATAAATTGGTGGCCTTGAGAATTAACTTTTAGACACAAAAAAAAATTGGTATACCCTTGAGAACAACAAGGGCATTAAAAATCGTCTCAATTTCTATATTCCAAATTCAGAATGCTAAGGCACAAATTGAACTTAGGAGTTTCAACTTCCGGATTCTCAGGTCCATATAACAAATCATCATGTAGATAAATTTTAATTCGAAACCCAATTCTATCTATATTTACATTATTATTTTTTCACAAAAATTTTCACCACAATCTTTGGATCGAACGAAATCTTATTTTATCATCGCGTACAATTCTCATACAGTACTCATGCAAAATCCAACATATTATAAAAAAAAAAAATGTAAATATAGATAGAATTGGGTTTCGAATTAAAAAATATATATAGATATTAATTTTCTTACTGTTTCATATATGAAACAGTTTCGAATCACCAAACATAACTCATGAATTTATGGATCTTGGCGGATTCGAACCACCAACACACCAAACAATACAGAAGTGAAAACCACCTCTCAATTGAGTGGGCACTCTTACCAGTTTGAGCATAAAGATCCTCTATTAATGGTGGACACTAAAAAACAGTGGAAACATAAATATAATACACAATTTTATAAATTTATCTAGCCCAAAAAATGCATAACATATCAAACTCCATTTTATTTTTATTCATAATCTACAACATATAGCATTGATTTACTTTCCTTCATCTATTTTCCCACAATCTATGGACGTTTATAAATCATTAATAATCTATACAAAAATCTACTAACAGTATTTTGAATACATAATACTTGTACATACTTTTGCTATATACTTGACACACATTTTGCTACAAAGAACTTTTGCTATACAGATGCATACATTTTGCTATATTAACAAAAATATTCTATAAATATATAACGAAAGGGTACCCCAGACGACAAAATATATATATATATATATATATACATATATTTTATATTCGTTACATTTTTGCCATCAAATTTCAAAATTTTTATTCCGTCAAATGTCAAAATTATTAAAATTAATGTCAACTTTGTCGTTTATTTATTTTTGAACCTAAAAAAGAAACATACAAAAATTTTCTTAAATCATGATATCTATTTATCTATTTTAATCATAATTTTCTTACCAATAAATGCCTTAAATTTTGAATATATGTTCTAAATGATCTGTTATATGACAATTATCTATTTAATATTTTTAAAATTTTATACCATAACTATAACTGACAATTACAATAACAGTAACAAATCATCGTGTAGATAAATTTTAATTCGAAACCCAATTCTATCTATATTTACATTATTATTTTTTCACAAAAATTTTCACCACAATCTTTGGATCGAACGAAATCTTATTTTATCATCGCGTACAATTCTCATACAGTACTCATGCAAAATCCAACATATTATAAAAAAAAAAAAATGTAAATATAGATAGAATTGGGTTTCGAATTAAAAAAAATATATAGATATTAATTTTCTTACTGTTTCATATATGAAACAGTTTCGAATCACCAAACATAACTCATGAATTTATGGATCTTGGCGGATTCGAACCACCAACACACCAAACAATACAGAAGTGAAAACCACCTCTCAATTGAGTGGGCACTCTTACCAGTTTGAGCATAAAGATCCTCTATTAATGGTGGACACTAAAAAACAGTGGAAACATAAATATAATACACAATTTTATAAATTTATCTAGCCCAAAAAATGCATAACATATCAAACTCCATTTTATTTTTATTCATAATCTACAACATATAGCATTGATTTACTTTCCTTCATCTATTTTCCCACAATCTATGGACGTTTATAAATCATTAATAATCTATACAAAAATCTACTAACAGTATTTTGAATACATAATACTTGTACATACTTTTGCTATATACTTGACACACATTTTGCTACAAAGAACTTTTGCTATACAGATGCATACATTTTGCTATATTAACAAAAATATTCTATAAATATATAACGAAAGGGTACCCCAGACGACAAAATATATATATATATATATATATATATATATATATATACATATATTTTATATTCGTTACATTTTTGCCATCAAATGTCAAAATTTTTATTCCGTCAAATGTCAAAATTATTAAAATTAATGTCAACTTTGTCGTTTATTTATTTTTGAACCTAAAAAAGAAACATACAAAAAATTTCTTAAATCATGATATCTATTTATCTATTTTAATCATAATTTTCTTACCAATAAATGCCTTAAATTTTGAATATATGTTCTAAATGATCTGTTATATGACAATTATCTATTTAATATTTTTAAAATTTTATACCATAACTATAACTGACAATTACAATAACAGTAACTTTTAATTACGATACAGATTTTTTTTGCAAAAAAACCCTTACATTTTCTAAAATATTATATACCACGTCTAGTAACAATCAAACTTAAATTTTGTCATAAATATTAATATATTTAAAATTAAAATTCTGAACACCTTCAAAATTCAAAAAATAATTGAACTAACAGGATATCTAACTAAACAATTTCAAAATTTAAAACTAATATTTATAAAAAAATCAAAAAACTAAAAATGATACCCAAAAAGATAAAAAAAATATTTTATCATAATTTTTAATCATCTTCACACAAATATATTATATTATAATGTTAAACGATAAGAAGCACAAACAATAAAAAATTTGAATAAAAAATTGTTACATCTTATTTTAAAAAGATCAACATAAAACAAAACCACTTCAAACAAAAAACTAAAAAAATCCCCAATAATCAGATCTAACAATTAAACCAAACCGAACAAATCCTCCAAACACCAGAGGCTCGCAAAATTTGGGTTGAACGTTTTTTCGCCAAATGTGCAAAAAAATTGACACTAGCCACATCTATGGCAATTTATATCGTTTATGTCAAATTTTTCAAATATAGTAACGTTACACATTAATTTAAAAATACTTAACACTAGATTTTCTGACAATATGAATCATGCAGAATTTGTGTATAGTAATCCTTCGAAAAAACTAATCATACTATCATAATATGATGACGGTCGGACGGAAATACCACAATCGATTAGTGGGTCTTTCAAGGAGGCAGCAGAAATTCGACTAACCCTGAGGGTAGGATACTATAAAATAAAGTTGATCGTGGATTATCAATAAGCCTATAATAAATTCTTCCCGGGTAGATACCCGGACAGATAATTGTGACGGACTACAAATTTGTTGACGGTATTTCTACGCTGGCCCAAAAATTCTCCTCCATGTGTTTGATAAAAAAAATGTCCTGCAAAAACATAAATGTATGGCTATCTATATGTTTCTCATTCGTTTTGTTCTGATCTTATTCCTAATGATCCATATTCTCGATCCTCGAGTATAAAAAAAATTATTTTTTTCCTATTGAAAGAATTGAACTTTTACAATAAATTACAATAAAAGAACCACAAGTTACGAGATGTAATTTGTATCTCTCGCGCGCTAAAACACATTTCTGTGGATATGATCTTATTATTTCATAAGAATATTCTACTCGCCGGAATTGTAGTTCAATTGGTCAGAGAGCATGGAGAAAATTTCTGTGTAAAGTATCCCTGCCAAATTTCTCAAAAAAAAGTACCGCAAAATAAAATTGTAAACCACCTTCATCCAATCTCAGTTAAATCATCAAAATCAATTCCATCAAACTACAATTAGACATTAAAAAAGCACCTAACCACCTATATATGCCTGCAAGCACACTTTTTTCTTGACAAGAGAATGCAACTAACCAAAAAGACCATAAAACATAACGCATTTAACAACTGACATATCAGCTCAAATTTGCTATGTCCGACCAATATAAAGAGCAACTCCTCAAGCCAGTAACCATTGTCAAAAGCCAAATTCTTTAACTATTAGGCTGTGCTACAACATAAAGATGAAAGTACAGAATCTGAGCTCACCAACCATAGACGAGATGTCTAAAACTAAAACTACTAAAACAATGCAAACCTACTGGTCGAAATCTAAAATCATATAAACCAACAATTACCACTAAATACAGTGATGTGGAAACTGAAACCAGCAAACCAGCAAGCAATCTATGCTGCATCAATTCAACAAATCATATTAAGGAGAAGCAATAGAAGAAATTACATAAAAGGTCATGCAAGGGCAAAAAAGTGGTAAAATCATATTTCACTCGGGATCATCTCAAATGTTTAACAGGAAAACAAAATAACATGCTATGTGAAGACTAACTAAAATAGAAGCCAAAATAACTTGATTACAGATAAGAGACATACCATGTGTGGCCATGATTACCACAAAAATAAAATGTTCCAGAAACAATAACAGCATTGCCACCGTACACGCTGCTTCAGTCTGCCCCAGCCACCTACACGAGAATCCCATACCCAACATTGAATCTATATTCGCAAATTGTACCACTCGGATACTCTAGAAATACATCACTACAATCAGTTTCCACATTCCTTTTTCCATGTGAAACTACTGTTTATAATAGTATCACATAAAATGCTCGTTACATTAGCAGTCAAAAATAACAGGCCAAAAACGGATGGGAGCACAAGTGAACCACTAACAAATTATTTTTATCAACACTATCAAATTATTTTTATCAAGGATAACCTGACAAGCAAACTCACCAAACATGACAGTGGACGATGGAAAAAGCAAAACATACCATATTAAGATCTTAAGCCATCACCTCACCTTAAGCCAACACGAATGAGCAGGCACACACCATAGAACGTTAATAAAGCCACATACCATAGTACGTTAATAAAGCCACATACCATAGAACGTATACATCAGATCAGTAATCAGCCTGCTACCAGCACCTCGCATTGCCTCAAATCAGCAAGAAAATTCAGCAATGCCTTCAGACATCTGCAAAGGCCACCAAGCTACACAGGCCAAAATTGAATGCAAAGAACTCTCAACAAAAATTTCGTACAATTAAGATACAAATTACGTACAATTAAGATACAAATTAATATACTATATACATGGGACAATTTTTGCACAATATAAGATGACATACCGTCCACCTTCCAATACATTGAAATACATCCACACAACAATATAAACTTGGCCCCTAATATCATGCATGAATATAAATAAACTACAAATAATTTAAAAAACCTCAAAAAGAATACAACAGAGCATACATGTACCAGAAAACTAATACGTATAAATCAAGTTTCAAGACACCTTGTTAATAACCAGAGGTTTCTTTTAGTTCATATTATATGGATGATCCAAGACAACATTAGCAAAATGAACAAAGTGATGTCAGTTAATTTCTACTTGTAAGCAATGTTAGCCTCCATTAATGAAATCCCTCCGTTCAGATTACCTCCATGGGTGTTGAATCGTTGCAAGGATCTTTAAATCGACAATTAGGTGATTAGTTGATATTAATATTAACAAGTTAAAATACTTCGAAAATATAATTTGATTCGTGGATTTAAATAGAATTTTGGTGGGGAATTTTCGGTACATTAACACGCATATAAAGTCCTGGCCAATTATTCAATTTAAATTTTGCTGGTGTATGAGGACATTCATATTTATAAAGGAAAAATAAGTCTATCAAAACTCCCTCGGCCAGCATACAGGAAGGATTTAGAATTGAACAAAGTGGCCAACGGAGTAAATCCTTTGGTCGGTTCATTGAACAAACCAAAAATGAGAAGTGAAGCTGGAAACACAAACAACATTTCCCACTCCACAGCACCTCATGTATCCAGACAAATTAACCAACAACATAACAAGGAACAAAAGTACGGGACGAGAACCCAGGGAACAAAATAGAACCCCGTACGATCTCGCCCTCAGCAACACTACAAAATTTAAATTTTATTGAGAATTAACTTGACCTGCCATGCGAGCGCACCCAACATGGCAAAGGTCGATGGGGTAAGCAAACACATACCAGACAAAGACGTTCTAAAGCATTGGTCACCAGAAGCCGCTCAAATTGGTCACCAGAAGCCGCTCAAGCCGCTCAAATTGGTCACCAGAAGCCGCTCAAATTGGTCACCAGAAGCCGACAAAAATAATCCTTGGGAACGAACTACAACACACGCTGACCATATCTTCATACATGGATCAAACAGTCTACTTCATTTGGAACTTCAGATCTTCACAAGTGCTGCAATACGTCTTCATCAGTCTGCAACCAGCATCTTCCATCTCGTGGGTTGTTCACCGGCCGCCAAGCCAAACCATAAGATGAACAACAATTTTGAACAACAATTTTGAACAAAGAATCTCCAATTTTGCACAATCTAATAGATTCATGTACTCGACACACTACGTCCTCACATAATTATATAGGGCTCACTGAACGAACTTAAAATGTCACTAGAGAATGCACGGTCTAAGGTACAAGAATCAAAACATTTTACACATAATTAATGCAAGAAGCCGTTGTCAGTTGAACACAATTTTAAGCACAACAGCAAGGAGAGACCAAACCCCTCCATAATTAATGAACGTAAGTCGTTTGCAAATTGGTACCTCGATGGTTTAGCGTGGATGTCGATTGCGAATTGAAACGTCGAATGTTCATCTTCGTAGCATTCGATGAAGCTTTCGTAGTTCGAAGAAAGAGAACCAGTTGACAAACAAAGAACAAAGACGCAAGAGCCAGAGGGGGGGATCCCGGGGGAAAACACAATTCCCCGTGCGATCTTCCCCCAGTCAACACAAAAAATAGAATTTTATTAAGAATGGTCGACCTGCCATGCGAGCGCACCCAACATGGCAAAGGCCTGGAATGGAACAAAAAACATACCATACCATCGTTGGTGATCAAGATCTCTCCTTCCCCTCCCACAATCCCTGCAAAAATTCCAACCCTCCCTCTATAAATATTTCACATATCCAAACGAACAATATTCAATAATTTATATACATCCTCAACAGCATCATCCATATCCTTAAGGCGTGAACGGATTATCGTCGAGCTTGTCATGTCGAACCGACTCTCGAACAACACAGATCGGAAGATCTCATATCAGCCACACACATCCAAAATTTGAACAGCTTCAAAACCACGTTGTCGATGAGATCCAAGATCATAAAATATAAATCTATACATAGATGAACAAACTATTTATAAAACAAAAATATCGACAAACAAAACAAAAAAGTTCAATAAAAACAATTTCAAACCCGAAACCCCCAAAACTTTTTGTACTCGAGATCTAAAGACAATTCAACAGATCTAATTAATAAATCAAATTCAACCTACAGATCTAATTAATAAAACAATTTCAACCTACAGATCTAACTTAAAAATCAAGAAAAAAAACTTTAAAAGATAAAAATAATTCGACAAGAAAATACCGACCTGGAAAATTGAGATACAAAAAATTTTGGATCTACATCTTGTAGAAAATTTTGACGAAGGAAAACGGAGAAAAATAGCGTAGGAGGAAACGAAACCCTAGAAACAAAATATTGGAAAGAGGTTAAGAGCACAGGCTGCTATTTATTGACCTCCTGGAGGATATCGAGGGCTAGGATTAAGCGGTGGAAAAGACCAACGACTCTGATTACGCAAACGTGGCCAGCTTTTACCGGTTCAAGGAGAAAAGAATATATAGAATCAATATTTCATCAATATTTCATTACCCACAAGTGCACCCACGATCTGACCGTGGGCCATGTGGAGAAATAGGGTTCTAAGTTTGGTGCCTTGATTATTAGTTGTATTATTGTCGTTGCCGACTTATAAAGTTTTGAATCAGTCCTCATCCCTGGTTGGCGTGTCCGCCTCATCTGCCTAAAAAAACGTCATTGCTTACATCATGTTTTTTGTCCTCCTTCGACTATTCTTAGTGGGTCGGGTAAGGATCGGGATGTACGATAGTCTTTTAATCTATTAGGACTTCCTAGCTATTGGTCAAAATAATAGCCACTGTAGGCCCGCTAATCCATTTATCTATTCTACTATATAATGCCAAAACTAGGCTTCACCGTAAAATTTTTTCATTCCAAAAATATCCTTTATTACATTTCAATATATTCTACTATATAATGCCAAAACTAGGCTTCACCGTGAAATTTTTTCATTCCAAAAATACCCTTTTTTACATTTCAATATGTATTAACGTTGATAAGGATATCTAAGTAATTAAAAACAGTAATTAAATACGTATTAAATGTATGTATGCATGCATGCATGAGGCAACTTGGAAAATTATAGTTAATAAAACAAAGATATGCATGTATGCAAAGTAGGTAGTTTGGAGAATAAAACAAAAGTTAATAAAGAATGCATTTCATATTCCCATCATTTAATTTCTCCCAACTTTTATACTCCTGCCTATTATATTTCCACCTATAATAAAATTAAGAAATTATCGTTTGCTCTTTTAATAAACTATTATTTTTTTCAAGTAATATGGAATACGTGCAACGCACGTGCGTATATACTAGTATATAAATAAGGTGGGATTGAGCAAGCCAGTGAAAATGGTTTAAGTGTTACATTTTCTTTTTCTTTTTTCAAATTTTGTAACATCTAGTGTTCCAATAAGTTCTTGTTCACACTTTAAAAATACTAACAAATCAAAAGAAACTCTAAATTTTAAGCACATCCTAAAAAGTAAATAGAAATCCAAAAAAGGGATTTTTTTTCAATAAAATGAAAGAATTGTAACATAATTGCAAAATAGGGAAAAGTTGTCATGTTTTGCATTAAGAAGAAAAACTCGTCAACTGAGTTGGCGGGGGCGGGGTCAAAAGAATCCCAGAGAACGAAAAGAACTCGCCAACTCAGTTGGCGGGCTCAGAGAACGAGAAGAGCCCGCCAAGTTGGCTAGCTCTGGACACGCTCGCCAACTAAGTTGACGGACCACGCGGGTGTAACTGCAGCCCCGAAGACCCCCCCCCCCCTCTCCCTCGAAGACCCTCCCCTTGAAAACCTCCCCTCTCCCTCGAAGACCCTCTCCTTGTTGTAGCAATAATTTTTTTAAATAAATTAGAAAAATATAAAATTTAACATCAAAAATAAAAAAATATACCGTAAGAATATTACGTCTGCCGTCGAGCAGACTTCGAACGGCCATAACTATTTGTTTTGAAATCGTTTTTCGTCAAACAATAGGTTGATTTGTATGTTTTCGACAAGAGTAACACAATTCTTGTAGAGAGAATTTTTATCCGAAGTAAGACGTACATGTTAAAGACAAACATATAAAATATAAAACTTTAAAGTATCATAACTTTTTACTGGGAGATCGAAACAAGGTCCGGTTTGTACCAAAATGACCGTATGGAAAAGTACTTCGGGATAAACCATTTCACCGTTTGACGGACTTCCAAAAATTTTAGAATCGCAAAAAAATGATGTTTCGACCTGCTAATTTTACTTTCGATAATTTTATTTTTGAATTTTATACAGAAAATTTACTGTACCGATAATAAATTTATATTAATTAAATATAACGATCGAAATTTAGAGAATTTGATTTTTGCCAACTGGATTGGCAAAAATTTGATTTTTGGACAGGAATAGACAGATTTTCGTCAACTGAGTTAGCAAAAATTTGGGAGCCCCCGGCGTTACCACCTATTCGCATATCTTGACAACTCCATCAGCACCGATGTCATCTCAAGTGGAGGACAGTCAAGGAGGTGGTGATGATGCAGCCCCAAAGAATATACGAGAGAAGAGGGACCGACTCAATCTAAGAGACATTGATCGTCCGAACTATCGAAAATTAGCCAAGAGAGGTCGATGAAATTGTTATATCAGTACGAACTTTATTGGAATGTAACTTTGTTCTATTTCAATGAAATTAAATATTGTTCTCATAAAATGAAACTATTTTTAAATCTACGGCAATGCCTTTATTCTCTTGGTTGGTTTATACATCTCCTTCTATTGTGTCCTAAACAAAAATATCCTTATCATAAATTGTTATATTTCAGCTTCCAAATTTAAATAGCGCATACCAAAATCAGCCAGTGGGCGACCCGTTGCGCACAGCGGTTGGCAAATTTTTGGCTGTTATGCAACGAGGTCCGACTCCTCCAAACCCTCCCTTACTTATTCCAGGAGATTATTCTCAAGGTCTTTTTGTACAACGACAAGCACACCCCCTAGGAAGTATACTTCAATTTGGTATTCAGATGATAGTCTGCCACTGCAAGATGACGATGTCCCTTCTCAGGCGACGGTCGGTGCGAGCACTTCTCAGTGGGATGGTACGAACACTTCTCAGTGGGCTGGTGCGGGCACTACTCATTGGCCTGACTGGGGCACTTCTCAGGCGACGGCCGGTGCGAGCACTACTCAGTGGGATGGTGCGGGCACTTCTCAGTGGGCTGGTACGGGCACTACTCATTGGCCTGACTAGGGCACTTCTCAGGCGACGACCGGTGCGAGCACTACTCAGTGGGATGGTGCGGGCACTTCTCAGTAGGCTGGTGCGAGCACTTCTCATTGGACTGAGTGGGACACTTCTCAGGCGACGGCCGGTGAGGGCACTTCTCAGTGGGTCCCCGAGGGAGATTCTCAGTGGGCCCCCGAGGAAGATTCTCAGTGGGATAGCCTATTGGCCCTCAGCGTTACCACCTATTTATAAACTCCCTCGACCAGATTTCAGTATTTTTAGGATTATTTTAACAATTTAGGATTTATGGCAATATTTTAATTTATTTTGCTTACATATCCTGTTGACTTGTGCACCTGTCCATCTCATAATTATTTGGAGCTTTATCTTGACTGTTATCTCCGAACAAAGTTCACATACCTGTCCTAGACATGTCAGACTAGTTTTCTGAATTTTGTGCAACTCCCAGATGCTTTATTTTGAGCCTCGTTTGAGACGCACAAATATCGTTACAAACGTCCGTATTTATTCCCTATTTAATTTTCTGCTCTATACCTATCTCTGTACCCCTAGGGATTTGAGGCCAACCTGCACCTGTTTTGCCAAAACAAAAATACGATAATATTCTACACTGAGTATACTACATTTAGTGTATTGACACCGTAGAAAAATTATGACCCTACCTGCCTCTAAATAATTAGAGAACACCGTGCGCAGTATTTATTTATTAATAAATACGATGACCCGTATCACCCAGAAAACCAGGCCCAGTCCCTGCCCAGACTCACCCCCACCCCCTCGGGACCCTTACACAGTTTTTTCCTTCAATCCTGTGAATTTTAGAATTTTCAGGAATCGGGTGTTTTCCCAGACAATTTCGTAATTGCGCAATTTCTCAAAACTAGAACTTTACGCAATTTATGAAATTACAGAGACTTTCCAGCAAATTGCAGAGGCGGGACCCACCCCCTCACTGGCCGGTGAACCTGCACCGTCCATTCAGAGGCGGGACCCACCCGAAAATATCCCGAAAATATCCTGAAAATATCTACAAAATATCTTGTAAATATCTTTAGATATTTTACATATTAAATTAATATAATTTTCTATAAAAGAAAAATAAGAAAAATAAAAGAAAATAAAAATCAAAACACCCAATCCCCCCAGCCGCAGCTGACCCCCGCCGGCGGCGAGCTCCCTCGCCGGAGCCGACCCCTCCCCGCGGCGAAGCCGACCTCCCCTCTTCCCCGGAGTAGCCCCCGCGGACAGCCACTCCCCGCCCGCGGCGAGCCCCCCCACCCCGTCGGCCTCGATCTTCTTCTCCCCGAGCTCTCTTTCCCCTCCACCACTCTTCCCCCGTCTCCAGCGCCGGACCAACCTCCAGCCCGACCCCTCGACCTCCTCCTCCTCCTCCTCTTCTCCTCCCTCGACCTCCTTCCTGTTCAGTTACTGCCACCACCACCAACCCATCACGACCACCGATACCCCTATCACAGCCGACCCCCTTCTCCTCCGCCCCCACGACTCCGCCACCACCGCCACCCCCATCACCGACGACACCACCATCATCATCACCGCCTCCCTCTCTCCTCAGCTCCCTCTCCCCCTCCCAGCCTCTTCCCTCCACCGCCACCGCCACCATCTGTCACCACCACCACCATCATCATCACCACCATCGACGCCATCTCCGTCACTGCCCTCCGCCACCCGACCCCGCTGGCCTCGACAGCAGCCACCCGACCCCCCTCTGTGCACAGCCACCCTCTCCCCCGAGCTCTCTCCCCTCCGCCAGCGACTTCCCTGAGTTCCTTCTCCGACACTCGTCGCCATGCCCTGCCCGGCCGTCCCGCTGACCGACGAGCTCCACCTGAGCGCCTCCGGCGAAGCCCCGGCGAGCCTCCACTGGACTCGGACCGAACACAGCAGCTGGACACAGCCCGGACACGTCCAGGACACAAATCCTGTGTCGAATCGACTCACGGACACGGGAAATACAATTTCCACGGAGCCCTGTTCAGGTAACCCGTTCTAACTCCTCATAATTCCGTTTTTAATTCCGTCAGTTGTGACACATAGGCTATGTGACCCTTTCGGTGCCCGTGCAACCCGCACGGTTCATCGCGTCCTGTGGCGATCGCGGCACGCGATCCAAAAACAGGAAAAATAACGACCCGATTCACCCCGGAACTGAGTACGCCCCGCCAAACGGGACGACTTGGTCGCACGCGGTCTTTACTGAAATGTGCGCGCCGCTGATACGGACGTGCAAGATTTCGCAGAAGTTGATTTGGATGTGCGTGCATACCGGAATCAACGCGTATCCGTCGACAACACCCCGTATCCGCCTGTTCTGGAACACGCTGCAACTTTGTGTACACACGTCGGATCAAAACGAAACTTGTGCCATCGGACTCGTAGCAATACGCTGGTCCTGTTGTCACGCCCCAGTCCCAAAATATCGAGGGACTGAGCACGTGAGCAATGGCCAGCAGCATGCACCGATGGACAACCCAATTTAATGGATCCATCAAGGCATGCTTAAGCTATAGTCTAGCAGTAAAATGTTACAAGTCTCAGGTATTTCTAATCTCATCCACAGAACAACGCAGAGTAATGCCAGAAATAATGCAATGGAAATAAATGAGCAATATCAAATAAGCTTATCTCGAGAAATAATCTGAGAATTAGTCTGTTACATTTAATAAGAATAGACAGAAAATAAAATACTGGAAATGGAAATACTGTGTAGATAAAGCCGGTGCTCAGGAGAAATCTTCTACCACTATCTCATCCTATGTTCTTGGTTCTGCTCCAAGGAGTGCTCCTGTACCGTACACCTTGGGGTACTTCTCTTCAGCTATACCTGGGGACATAGTCCATTCCAGGTCCTCAGGGGACATAACAAGGTACAGAAAATACAAGCCAAAATATATGGAGTGCAGCGATAAATGAAACAACAGGGTAAACTATATAACCAGCTAAGTGATATGCAATATGAGAGCAGCACTAGAACTCAGGCTGAAGCCACTACAAGCTCTGTGTCGGAGAGCCGGTAGCGGCAATAACTATGAACTACACTATGTTATATACTATGTTATATATATATATATATATATAATATCAGCCTATAGTCTGTGTGTCTCTCTCCACCCAATGTAATCCCACGTCTCATGTCCACGATACCTCATGTCCATGTCACGCACGATTATAACTAATGCAGCAAGTCTGATAGCTATGAATCAAATGTCTAAGAATGTAAAGTCTATGTCATAAAACATGCATCCTATACAGAATTACCTTGAATGTCCCAGGAAGACTCTGTCTCATGAAATAGTGTCAAGTGTTCTGGGTTCAGTAGTACTTGATAAGACAAGTACGAGCATTATCGGGTCTCGATATCCATGTCTATGTGACGTTACACAACTCCGCGTACGGAGTTGGCACCCGACTATGATCGGACACTAAGCCCGTCACCCGTTTCCTAGGTTAAGCAGTTAAAACAAGTTTACATTTAATTCCACAAAAAATCAAGTAAAATACTATGTCAAGAATTACTGAGATTTGGCAAGCTTTACTTGCCCACTAATGCATAATTAATTCCAGAAAAATAATTAGCAAGCTGCAGGGTTTGGCAAGGTACACTTGCCTGTGGTTCCGGCTCTGATTTCGGCTCTGACTTCAGTTGGATTTGCAGGCGGTACTCCAGTTGCTGAAACAAACATCACCATCAGATCCAGAAAATATTAATCAGCTAGAAACGCCTGTCCTTGGGTCCAATTTGGAGACAAGGGCAAAAACGACAGTTTTGGGTCAAAACAGGATCCACATGCGGGTCCGCTTTGCACCGAAAAACGTATTTGGGTCAAAGGCCTCCAAATTCACCAAACTTAGGGTCAACAGGTCAGGAACGATGATACGAACCCAGCGGAACTTCCAGAATTGGATTCCGATGAGCCGATCACAAAATCGCCCGTCGAGCGGGACCTGTGGGGCCCACGACACGCGATTTCGTCAACGTTCTCAGAATCGAACCAAACATGACCCACAGGACCAGCGTATTGCTACGAGTCCGATGGCAAAAGTTTCGTCTCGATCCGATGTGTGTACACAAAGTTAGGACGCGTTCCAGAAAGTACGGATACGGGGCGATGTCCGCGGATACGCGTTAATCCCGGTGTGCACGCACACCCGAATCAGCTTCTGCGAAATCCCACACGTCCGTATCGACGATGCGCACGTATCTGTGAAGACCGCGCGCGACCAAGTCGTCCCGTTTGGCGGGACGTACTCAGTTCCGGGGTGAAACAGGGTCTGGTTTTTCCTGTTTTTGGATCGCGGTGTGCGATCACCACAGGACGCGATGCCCCGAACGGTTTGTCCGGGCACCGAGAGGGTCGTACAGGCTTCGCAACGCAATTCACGGAATCGAAATCCGAGCTACAAGCAAGAAGATACACGCACCTGAACATGGGTCGAAAACCGCGACAAAATCGTGTCCGACACGACACAGGACACGTGTCCTGTGTCCGACACGCGGGGTGGAAACTAGGGTTAGGGTTTGGGGATTCCTCGCCGGAGCTGGGCGACGCTGAGGCGGGGAGCGGCTGGCCGGGGCTAGGGCAGAGCCGGCCGGAGGCGCTGCGGCGAGGCGGCGGCGTGGCTGGGCTCGGCTGCTGCGGGCCGGAGAAGAGGAGGGGAGGAAGAGCTCGGGCGGGGACGGAGCGGCGGCGAGGTAAGGCGGCGTGGCTGGGGCGCAGGCGGCTGGGGACGGCGCTATGGGGTGCTGGCCTGAAGGGGGAGGCCGGAGGCGGCAGCGGTGGGGGATGCGGTGGAGCTGGAGGCGGAGGGTGAGTGACCGGAGGGGGTTTTATAAGGGGATGGGAGCGGTGGCCGGCCTGGAATGGCGGAGGACGGGGTCGTCGTGGGCCGGGTAGCGCGGAGGGGAGGCCGGGAGACGCGGGCGGGTCAGGCGAGGGCTCCGGCGACGTGGCCGGAGCCGCCGGCGGAGAATGCGAGGTCGTGCAGAGCGGGGGAGGGAGACGGGTTCCCGGGTCGGGTGCGGGTGCGGGTGGACCCGACCCGACCCGTTAGCAAACGGGCTGGGCTGGGCCTGGCTAAGGGTTGGGTTGGGCCGGGCTGGGCCGGGGTTAAATAATTAAAAATAAACAAATAATTAATTAAATTATTAAATAATTAATAAATAAATAAATAATTTTAAATAATAGTTTTCAGGTGTTTTAAAATAGGTCCGGGGCCCAATAAATTCCAGAAAAATTGCCCTAAGTCCAGTTTTTCTTTTTACACCCAAAAATATTATTTTTATAATATTTTAATATTTTTTATTATCATTTAAAAATCATTCAATAATTAAAACCCTGTTTTTAATTACAGAAAATTCCCAGAAAATTCCAGAAAATTGTGAAAAATCCAGTTTTAAAATTTTAAAAAAAATCAGGGGGTTTATAATCTACCCCCTTAAGAGGATTGCGTCCTCGCAATCAAAAAATAACCGGTCAACTGAGATGACACGGTTGCAAGTATCGTTCGAAACACATCACAAGATACTTTAGGGAAATACCGTTTCCCTAAAATGAAAGTTATGCACTTCCAGAGAAAATCTAGTTAAAGAAAAGATCTACAACTTTTATGAAAACCAGGTTATTATTAACAAGTTGCAATTTACTAGGTTGGGGCTGAGGTCACGAACCAAGAGGCACGAGCTACAACAAGACTAGAAACGGATAACTACGAATCACTTACTCGCATCAGCGTCCTGCACAGTCAGCGCATAAGCTTGCCCTCGTCCTTGAGGTAGATTCCTTTGCTGCTGCTGGGCTTGCTGGAAGAGTGTCGCCTGAGGTGCCAGAGGTGGCCTCGGTGCTGGTGAAGCTGGTTGGTTTGCCCTTGGTGCTCCATCTCGATGCTGGGGACAGTCCTTGGCTATGTGTTGATTGGTGCCGCAAATCAGGCACAATCCCAACTTGCGTCTGCAGTCCCTCTCGACATGGCCTATCTTGCCACAGTAGTGACAGGTAGGAAGGGTCTGCGAAGCTGTCCTGGGTGGCTGGTGCGTGTGAGATCTCTTTGCAGATTCTCCCGGTGATGTTCTGTCTGGTGCTGAGGTGATTGGCCGCTTGAGGCCAGACTCCCTCTTGGTGACGCGTTCCATGCGTCTGGCTGCAGCGAGAACGTCTGAGTAGGAGGTAGGTGCGACGGATCCGATGAGTCTCTGTAGCTCGAAGTTCAGTCCGTCGAAGAACTTCTCGGCCTTCTCTTCCTCTGTCGGGATCAGGGTTGGGGCGAAGCGGCTCAGACGAATGAATTCTGTGTTGTACTCTTCCACCGTCATAGAGTCCTGAGTGAGGCAATTAAATTTGTCCCGTAGTTCAGATCGTACGATAGCCGGAATGTACATCTCCTGGAAGAGCCTGGAAAACTCTTCCCAAGTGACTCGGTCTGGTCCGAGTCGTGCCTCCTCAGACAACCACCAGTGGTGCGCGTTGCCTGTCAACTGCATTCGGACGGCCGTCATCCAGCGTTCCCGTGAAAGCTTAGCTGCTTCAAGTTGATGTCGTATGTTGGTGAGCCACTCATGAACTTCTGTGGGCTCCTCTTTTCCAAAAAAGTACGGGGCTTCAGTTGGCGAAAGTCAGTGATAGAGCCTGTAGATGGCCGTCGAGCTGGTAGGTTGGCCTGCTCCAGTACAGTTACGATGATGTCCCTCCAGAAGTTAGCTTCGCAACGCTGAGCCTCGTGTTGGACTTGTTGCTGAGATTGCATCATCGCGTAGATCATTTGGAATATTTGCTGCCCGTCAATTGGCTGTCCTTGTGGGAGTACGGGCGTTGGTGGAACGAACTGCGGCGGAGGTGGAATGTCATCGCGTCGGAATCGGGAGGTAGGTTGACCTGCCTGCTGGCTTTGTTGAGTTGAGGGAACTCCTCCGACTGGTGTCGCTTCGTCGTCATAGGTGACACCTGTAGCTTGTGGCGTTCCGGCGGGGGTCTCGTTACATTCTTGTGGGTCCATTTCCCTGTATCCAAAATAAACAATAAGAGGCGCACAGGAATCAAGGCAAGATGCAAGTCAAAATTAGTTCGAATATGATACAGATATCAAAAACGATTCAAGCAAGTGGATGAGATCCTAAAAACTTATCCTATTCTTATTGCAGGCCTGTTCGGTCCCTAAGTTGAAACCAAAAAATTTAGTCGTAGACCTGCATGGGCCACCACAAAAACCATGTCACGCCCCAGTCCCAAAATATTGAGGGACTGAGCACGTGAGCAATGGCCAGCAGCACGCACCGATGGACAACCCAATTTAATGGATCCATCAGGGCATGCTTAAGCTGTAGTCTAGCAGTAAAATGTTACAAGTCTCAGGTATTTCTAATCTCATCCACAGAATAACGCAGAGTAATGCCAGAAATAATGCAATGGAAATAAATGAGCAATATCAAATAACTTATCTCGGGAAATAATCCGAGAATTAGTCTGTTACATTTAATGAGAATAGACAGAAAATAAAATACTGGAAATGGAAATACTGTGTAGATGAAGCCGGTGCTCAGGAGAAATCTTCTGCCACTATCTCGTCCTCTATTCCTGGTTCTGCTCCAATGAGTGCTCCTGTACCGTACACCTCCGGGTAGTTCTCTTCAGCTATACCTGGGGACATAGTCCATTCCAGGTCCTCAGGGGACATAACAAGGTACAGAAAATACAAGCCAAAATATATGGAGTGCAGCGATAAATGAAACAACAGGATAAACTATATAACCAGCTAAGTGATATGCAATATGAGAGCAGCACTAGAACTCAGGCTGAAGCCACTACAAGCTCTGTGTCGGGGAACCGGTAGCGGCAATAACTATGAACTACACTATGTTATATACTATGTTATATATATATATATAATATCAGCCTGTAGTCTGTGTGTCTCTTCCCACCCAATGTAATCCCACGTCTCATGTCCACGATGCCTCATGTCCATGTCACGCACGATTATAACTAATGCAGCAAGTCTGATAGCTATGAATCAAATGTCTAAGAATGTAAAGTCTATGTCATAAAACATGCATCCTATACAGAATTACCTTGAATGTCTCAGGAAGACTCTGTCTCATAAAATAGTGTCAAGTGTCCTGGGTTCAGTAGTACTTGATAAGACAAGTACGAGCATTATCGGGTCTCGATATCCATGTCTATGTGACGTTACACAACTCCGCGTACGGAGTTGGCACCCGACTATGATCGGACACTAAGCCCGTCACCCATTTTCTAGGTTAAGCAGTTAAAACAAGTTTACATTTAATTCCACAAGAAATCAAGTAAAATACTATGTCAAGAATTACTGAGATTTGGCAAGCTTTACTTGCCCACTAATGCATAATTAAGTCCAGAAAAATAATTAGCAAGCTGCAGGGTTTGGCAAGGTACACTTGCCTGTGGTTTCGGCTCTGATTTTGGCTCTGACTTCAGTTGGATTTGCAGGCGGTACTCCGGTTGCTGAAACAAACATCACCATCAGATCCAGAAAATATCAATCAGCTAAAAACGTCTGTCCTTGGGTCCAATTTGGAGACAAGGGCAAAAATGGCAGTTTCGGGTCAAAACGGGGTCCACATGCGGGCCCGCTTTGCACCAAAAAACGTGTCCGGGTCAATGGCCTCCAAATTCACCAAACTTAGGGTCAACAGGTCAGGAACGATGATACGAACCCAACGGAACTTTCAGAATTAGATTTCGATGAGCCGATCACAAAATCGCCCGTACAGGCTTCGCAACGCAAACTTGACCCACAGGACCAGCGTATTGCTACGAGTCCGATGGCGCAAGTTTCGTCTCGATCCGACGTGTGTACACAAAGTTAGGACGCATTCCAGAAAGTACGGATACTTGGCGATGTCCGCGGATACGCGTTGATCCCGGTGTGCACGCACACCCGAATCAGCTTCTGCGAAATCCCACACGTCCATATTGACGATGCGCACGTATCTGTGAAGACCGCGCGCGACCAAGTCGTCCCGTTTGGCGGGACGTACTCAGTTCCGGGGTGAAACAGGGTCTGGTTTTTCCTGTTTTTGGATCGCGGTGTGCGATCACCACAGGACGCGATGTCCCGAACGGTTTGTCCGGGCACCGAGAGGGTCGTACAGACTTCGCAACGCAATTCACGGAATCGAAATCCGAGCTACGAGCAAGAAGATACACGCACCTGAACATGGGTCGAAAACCGGGACAAAATCGTGTCCGACACGACACAGGACACATGTCCTGTGTCCGACACGCGGGGGGGGGGGAACTAGGGTTAGGGTTTGGGAATTCCTCGCCGGAGCTGGGCAGCGCTGAGGCGGGGAGCTGCTGGCCGGGGCTAGGGCGGAGCCGGCCGGAGGCGCTGCGGCGAGGCGGCGGCGTGGCTGGGCTCGGCTGCTGCGGGCCGAAGAAGAGGAGGGGAGGAAGAGCTCGGGCGGGGACGGAGCGGCGGCGTGGCTGGGGCGCAGGCGGCTGGGGACGGCGCTGCGGGGTGCTGGCCTGAAGTGGGAGGCCGGAGGCGGCAGCGGTGGGGGATGCGGTGGAGCTGGAGGCGGAGGGTGAGTGACCGGAGGGGGTTTTATAAGGGGATGGGAGCGGTGGCCGGCCTGGAATGGCGGAGGACGGGGTCGTCGTGGGCCGGGTAGCGCGGAGGGGAGGCCGGGAGACGCGGGCGGGTCAGGCGAGGGCTCCGACGACGTGGCCGGAGCCGCCGGCGGAGAATGCGGGGTCGTGCAGAGCGGGGGAGGGAGACGGTTTCCCGGGTCGGGTGCGGGTGCGGGTGGACCCGACCCGACCCGTTAGCAAACGGGCTGGGCTGGGCCTGGCTAAGGGTTGGGTTGGGTTGGGCCGGGCTGGGCCGGGGTCAAATAATTAAAAATAAACAAATAATTAATTAAATCATTAAATAATTAATAAATAAATAAATAATTTCAAATAATAGTTTTCAGGTGTTTTAAAATAGGTCCGGGGCCCAATAAATTCCAGAAAAATTGCCCTAAGTCCAGTTTTTCTTTTTACACCCAAAAATATTATTTTTATAATATTTTAATATTGTTTATTATTATTTAAAAATCATTTAATAATTAAAACCCTGTTTTTAGTTACAGAAAAATCCCAGAAAATTCCAGAAAATTATGAAAAATCCAGTTTTAAAAATTTTAAAAAATCAGGGGGTTTACACCTGTGATCCAAGTTTGGTTCGATTCTGAGAACGTTGACAAAAAATTCGTATCGTGGGCCCCACGGGCTCCACTTGACGGGCGATTTTGTGATCGGCACATCGGAATCCAGTTCTGGACATTCCGTTGGGTTCGTATCGACGTTCTGGACTTATTGACACTAAGTTTGGCGAATTTGGAGACCTTTGACCCTGGCACATTTTTCGGTGCAAAGCGGCCCACATGTGGATCCCGCTTTGACCGAAAACTGTCATTTTTGCCCCTGTGTCCAAATTGTACTTAAGGACAGGCATTTCTAGCTATTTGATATTTTCTGAGACTGTTAGTGATGTTTATTTCAGCATCCGGAGACTTTCATTCTGAGGCCATAGTTTCTGACTTCTTGGCATTTGACATCTGGACATTATATTTTGCAGCTCTTGCCAGGCAAGTATACCTTGCCTTGTTGTACTGTTTAAATTCAGTTATTGTTAGTTACATGTTTATCTATTTTAAATATAATGTGCGCGTCCGAGAAAACTCGGGTGCAGTCAACGAAGGCGTTGACGTTAGGACTTGTGTCTGACCTAGTGTCTAGTAGACCCACCTAAAGTTGTGAAGTTATTGATATAACTTCCCAGACCTTGACACGTATCATTACACGTCACAGAGTGAGTACATGTAGGGACGCGTGCCTCATGCGCGACTGGCCATCAGTGTGAGCAACACGTGTAGCGGTATTTAGCTCAGTTGTTTATTTTATTGAGACTTGCATCATAGTAGGAGGTGTCCACGTCGTTTTCACGACTTGTACATCTATATTGGGCGGGAAAGATACTAGTAGGCGTATGGGACACCCCCCCTCCTTGAGTTTTTATCCTTCGTACCATGCTCCTCGGAGATGGTCGATTGCAGAGCTACCCGTGTGTCCGGGGGCATATGACACATATACTAGCCGGTCATGACGATTTGTGAATTACGTCAGCATATGTCAAGCCTACACATTCCCATGCGTACTACAAGGTCTTTAAATTGCATTCACTTAGATGGTTAGCACACCCCATTTATTTATTCAGTATTTACATTATGGCATGTTATTTTTATGTATCTTGCTATGTCCCTCTGAGGACCTGGTCCCCTGCCAGGTGTATATGTTCTTGAGCATTCGCAGGAGAGCAGATCCAGGCATGTTACGTATATCCCGAGGAGGTCTTCTCTTTGAGCCTCGTGATTGTCAGACGTTGTTCTTATATGGTGTGTATCTGGTTCCTTTTTATATTCTATTTCGGCAGTAGATTTGTTTCCATCTGACTGTCATTCTTAGATATCTGTATTGAGATCTAGTTACATGGTTATTGGTTATTCATATGTTTATGTGATTTTTGTGGATGAGATTTAGATATTACCCTGTGACTTCTGATTAGTTTTACCACTTATGAATTATTGTTCATTATACAACGTACGCTCGTATATATGGTTTTCATATATTGGAGTTGCCATATATACAGGCGGCTGGCATTGTCACGCCCCAGTCCCAAAATGACGAAGGACTGAGCACGTGAGCAATGGCCAGCAGCACGCACCGATGGACAACCCAATTTAATGGATCCATCAGGGCATGCTTAAGCTGTAGTCTAGCAGTAATATGTTACAAGTCTCAGGTATTTCTAATCTCATTCACAGAATAAACACAGATTAATGCCAAAAATATTGCAATAGAAATAAATAAGCAATATTAAATAAGGTTATCTCGGGAAACAAATCCAAGAATTATTCTGTTACATTTAAGAAGAAAGACAGGAAATAAAATACTGTGTATATGGAGCCGGTACTCAGGAGAAGTCTTCGGCCACGATCTCGTCCTCAGGTTCCTGTTATGTTCCGAGAAGTGCTCATGTTCCGTACACCTCGGGGTAGATCTCTTCGGCTATACCTGGGGACATAGTCCATTCCAGGTCCTCAGGGGACATAACAAGGTACAGATAATACAAGCCAAAATAAATGCAGTGCAGCAATAAAGGAACAATAGGGTAAACTATATAAACCAGCTAGTGATATGCAAGTGAGAGTTTTAGTCATACTCAGGCTGAGGCTACTACAGGATCAGTGTCGAAGAAACCATAGCAGTATTTTCTCGAGAAGCCAGTAAGGAACCAAAGCTCTGTATCAGAGTCTAAGGCACCGCCAGATATAAGTATTTATATTATATTATATTTCAGCCTTGATATGACCATACTCTCCCCACCCCATGTAATCTCACGTCACAGTTCCAGAATATCACAGGTACAAGTCACGCAAGATTGAACTAATGTAATGAGTCAGGTTAAAATCTAAGCATGTAAACTGTAATGACATAAAAATGTAACCTATACGAAATCACCAGGTATTTCTCAGGCAATTTCGTCACATGAATAGTGTCAGGTGTCCTGGGTTAAGCAGTTAAACAAGTTTACTTAGGCATCTACAAGAAATCAAGTAAATACTATAACCAGAAATATCTGAGAATTGGCAAGCTTTACTTGCCCACTGATTGTATAAACAAGTCCAGGAAATAACTAGCAAGCAGCAGGGTTTGACAAGGTACACTTGCCCACTGATGTATAACTAAATCGAGGAAATAGGTAGCAAGCTGCAAGTTTTGGCAAGGTACACTTGCCTGTGGTTCCGGTTCGGTTTGCAGTTCTGACTTCGGCAAGAATTGCAGGCGGTACTCCGATTGCTGAAACAAACATCACCATCAGATCTAGAAAATATCAATCAGCTAGAAACGCCTGTCCTTGAGTCCAATTTGGAGACAAGGGCAGAAACGGCAGTTTCGGGTCAAAACGGGATCCACATGCGGGCCCGCTTTGCACCGAAAAATGTGTCAGGGTCAACGGTCTCCAAATTCACCAAACTCAGTGTCAACAGGTTAGAAACGCTGATACGAACCCAACGAAACTTCCAGAATTGGATTCCGATGAGCCGATCACAAAATCGCCCGTCGAGCGGGGCCTATGGGGCCCACGACACGCGATTTCGTCAACGTTCTCAGAATCGAACCAAACTTTACCCACAGGACCAGCGTATCGCTACGAGTCCGATGGCGCAAGTTTTGTCTCGATCCGACGTGTGTACACAAAGTTAGGACACGTTCCAGAAAGTACGGATACGAGACGATGTCCGCGGATACGCGTTGATCCCGGTGTGCACGCACACCCGAATTAACTTCTGCGAACTCCCACACGTCCGTATCGACGATACGCACGTATCTGTGAAGACCGCGCGCGACCAAGTCATCCCGTTTGGCGGAGCGTACTCAGTTCCGGGGTGAAACAGGGTCTAGTTTTTCCTGTTTTTGGATCGCGGTGTGCGATCACCACAGGACGCGATGCCCCGAGCGGTTTGTCCGGCCACTGAGAGGGTCATACAGGCTTCGCAATGCAATTTGCGGAATCGAAAATGGAGCTACGAGCAAAAAGTTACAAGAACCTGAAGGAGACCCGAAAACAGGGTCGAATCGTGTCCGACTCGTGTCGGACACGCGAATTCGAGAATTAGGGTTAGGGTTTCGGATTTGGGGATCCGGCGAGGGGCGGCGCTGGGCGACCGGGCTGAGGCGGAGGGGGCCGGGGACGGCGCGGCGAGGCGGCGCCGGGCTCGCGGCGGAGCTGGAGGCGGCGCGGGGGCTGCTCGCTGCTGCTGTTCCTCGCTGTGGTGGCCATCGCCGGAGACGAAGGGGGAGGGGAGGAGGAGAGCTGACGGTGGACGCCGGTGGTCGTCGGCGGCGGGTCTGAGGCGACGGGGAAGTCGGGCAGCAGCGCGGGTCGTGGGGGAGAGGGTGGAGGCCGGGTCGGGTTTGCAGGTCGGGCGGGGGCGGATCCGACCCGACCCGCTGGGCAGGGTCTCGGCCGGGTTTGGGTTCGGGGAATTGGGCCGGGCTGGGTTCGTGGGCAGGGCCGGGCTGGGTATTTTAAAAAATAATAATAATATTACTAATAATAATAATAAATAATCAGAAAATAATTAATAAATAAATAATTAAATAAATAAATACTTTTTAGGCATTTAAAAATGGGTCCGGGGTCCGATAAATTTCAGGAAAATTGCCCTAAGTCCAGTTTTTCATTTTACATCCAAAAATATTATTTTCATAATATTTTAATATCATTTAATATTAATTAAAAATTATTGAATAATTAAAACCCTGTTTTTAAACTACAGAAAATTCCCAGAAAATTCCAGAAAATTGTGAAAAATCCAGTTTTTAAAATTTTGAAAATTCAGGGGGTTTACAGGCATGCTTACGTGTCCTGGTCCTACGTATTTTGGGACTGGGGCATGACATGTTTTTAGTGGTGGCCCATGCAGGTCAGAGCATATTGTCTCGGTTACGTTACTGTAGCGAGCAAGCCTGCACCTAGGATTAGAGCATAGGATCTCATCCATAATTGACTATGACTTATCTTCCTTTCAGTCCGTCCTACTTACAAAATTGCATCCTGCTTGATTCATGTGCTTTCCTGATAATTCCTCGAGTATAGCCCCTGCTAGAATATAGACATCCATGTTGATAGAATGATACCTAGGGTAATAATCCTACTTAGAATACAACTAGGGCTTTGACATATCATTAAGTTCAGACTACCTAATAAACCCTAGTCTTCCATACTATCTAATGAACCCTAGCATCACTACCTATAAATTAACTTACCATTATCCCTTGATGTATTTATGTATGACTTGAGAGTAGTACAAACACTACTAGGATTAGTCAGAAAAATTGACCATAGTGTTGACCCTATTCTTGAGAAACCCATAGAAATCTAAGGTTAAATACTATGACTAAACCTCATCCTATGTTGGATAACCAGAGTTGTACGCCAGAGACCCTTTACCCTTGTTAACGTAAAACCTATTTGACCGTTGATGGCATAAGAACCAAACAACTTCCTAGTTGGCATAAAAACCAAATGACTTTCTTGATTGGCGTAAAAGCCAAACTATGCAGAAGATTGTCTCTGCCAACTGCTACCCACGATCCCTTAGTCTTCCTTGTCCTGCGTCATGCAAGCCACGTAGGTAACTGCCCTGCATAATCATGATGATTCTAGAATAAATAGATAAGCAGCGTAGAGTAACCTGACTAGGCGTAGAATTTAAGGATAGAATGTGAGCATAATTGTTACAGCCTTAGCTTTCCCCAGTTGACCAAAAGCTCGTGCGTTAAAGACAGAGATACGCCTCGAGCCCTGTGCAAAAAGAAACAGCCTTCTGACAGGACATCTGATTTTTTTTCTCGAGCGTAAAATTGACTTGTATCCAATAAGTCACTAAACGACAACCTGGATCTCCGTACAAATCATCATCACGAACCGTCCCCTCGATCGTTGTGCAAGCACTTTTGTCAGATATCAGGATTCACTAATTTTGACTGACAAACTCATGAGTTTCTCGTACAACTTTACGTCCGCAAAATTTTTGCGCAGATTTTAGCGCAAAACTTTTACGCTCAGACTTTTACCTAGACTTTTACGCAGACTGTTACGCACATACATTTTACGCGGACAGCTCTGATATCCCTGCTTTACGCAGACAACCTCGAACCCTTGCTTTACGCGAACTTTCTTGAAATCTCTGTTTTAGGCAGACAACCTATAGTGTATATTAAGATTGTAGAACTTAGAAGGCCATACCTCTTTTAGGTCAACTAGCGACTTAGACAAGGAATTAGAATATTAACTGTAGAGATTGTAGAGTCTTGTTTTTTTTTGTGATTGTGAATTGTTTGTAATTTCTCATATCATAATCTAGCGTACTTATATTTACTGTACTACCTTGACTTATACTGCTATTATAGCCTAGTTTTGCAAGCTTATTCTTTATCGAGCTTGTTCATGACACATGTGTTATTGGGGCCTGATCCACCCCACTAATACAATTGTCTATTCAGAATCAGTGTATTACGGTCTGATCAACCTTAGTGCATTTTGATTCGCCCTTCGCATAACTACTTTACGTAGATTGAGATAATTAGTAGACAGATGTACTTGTCCGCTAGATATGTCTGAGCATATCGTATCAGCTACATGACTGTACTGATACGAGCATGTGAATAGGAATTATCAAAATAGCATTTCAATCCACAACTGCCTTGACAATTTCTATTTGAATTCTTTAAACGCCTTGAACCCCCATACTTCTAATCTATTACCTTCCCCTTGAACTCTTGATTATCGTTTTCCGTCTTCCCTTATTTCGGAAGGACGAAACCTCGTGCTTAGTATAAATACGATAAGTGTATTGTTTCTATAGCCATTTCTGTTTATTTCTTGGGTAATTACCAAACCCTATTATTAGATTAGATTGCAGTTATAAGCGGTGCTATCTTTAAGGATGACCTTCGCTACCTACCTACTTTCCTGGTACGTGCATCACTATGGCAGCATGAAATTTTTGCTTCGTAACTTTGTTCAAAGTATTACAATGAAGTAATGTATCATTTTGTTAACAGGAGTCTAAATGGATTTCACCTGGATAAACAATTTATTGACTCCTGAATGGATAGCAGCACCTATGACTAGGTTGACTTGTAAGGATTAAGAATTCCTAAGGACTAACGAGTGTCAAGTCACTTTCGAGGAATTGAGGAAATAATTGACCATAGCACCCGTATTGACTATTCCATCCGGATCAGGCGGTTGTGATCTACAGACGCATCAGGAAAAAGTTTGGGATGCGTATTAATACAGGATGGCAAGATAATGGTATATGCATATAGACAATTATGAGTACATGAGAAGGATTTGGAACTTGCAACCGTCGTAATATGAGACAAATCCTAAGATTGCACGGCATACCAGTCAGCATTTTACCAGACAAGGATTCGCGTGACCAGAGTTGGTGGTCAACACCGAAGAGACAGTTAAATAAATACAAGGACACTCGCGAGCAGTGCAAGACAGACAAAAGTAATGGGCAGACCATCATCATCGTCCCTTGGAATTCAAAGAGGACGATCATTGCCTTCTTGAGGAAGTACTTGCTGTATTCCATGTGTCGCAACTCAGGCGATATGTGACAGACAGCAGTCAGGTTCTCAACCATTCGGAGATCACCATTAGGCCGAGCTTGTCGTATCAGGAGCAGCCCGTAGAAATCCTTGATCATCGAGAAAAGGTATTGAGGAATCAGTCTATTCCCTTGGTCCGCGTGGCATGGAAGCATGGCGCACCAGGAGAATCTACTTGGAAGCGTGTGGACGACATGCGTAAACGTTTTTCGAACCTATTCGTAACCAAGATATAGATTACCTTGTTAAATTATACCTTATGTCATCTTTGACTTCTACCGTGGCTTAGTTTTAATTTCGAGGACAAAATTTTTATAAGTTGGGTAGATTGTAAACCCCTCGACCAAATTTCAGTATTTTTAGGATTATTTTAACAATTTAGGATTTATGGCAATATTTTAATTTATTTTGCTTACATATCCTGTTGACTTGCGCACCTGTCCATCTCCTAATTATTTGGAGCTTTATCTTGACTGTTATCTCCGAACAAATTTTACATACCTGTCCTAGACATGTCAGACTAGTTTCCTGAATTTTGTGCAACTCCCCGATGCTTTATTTTGAGCCTCGTTTGAGACGCACAAATATCGTTACAAACGTCCGTATTTATTCCCTATTTAATTTTCTGCTCTATACCTATCTCTGTACCCCTAGGGATTTGAGGCCAACCTGCACCTGTTTTGCCAAAACAAAAATACGATAATATTCTACACAGAGTATACTACATTTAGTATATTGACACCGTAAAAAAATTATGACCCTACCTGCCTCTAAATAATTAGAGAACACCGTGCGAAGTATTTATTTATTAATAAATAAGATGACCCGTATCACCCAGAAAACCAGGACCAGTCCCTGCCCAGACTCACCCCCACCCCCTCGGGACCCTTACACAGCTTTTCCCTTCAATCCTGTGAATTTTAGAATTTTCAGGAATCGGATGTTTTCCCAGACAATTTCGTAATTGCGCAATTTCTCAAAACTAGGACTTTACGCAATTTATAAAATTACAGGGACTTTCCTGCAAATTGTAGTGCGAGGTGTCACCCCCTCACTGGCCGGTGAACCTGCACCGTCCATTCAGAGGCGGGACCCACCCGAAAATATTTCGAAAATATCCCGAAAATATCCTGAAAATATCTACAAAATATCTTGTAAATATCTTTAGATATTTTACATATTAAATTAATATAATTTTCTATAAAAGAAAAATAAGAAAAAGAAAATAAAATAAAAATCAAAACACCCAATCCCCCCAGCCGCAGCTGACCCCCCGCCGGCGGCGAGCTCCCTCGCCGGAGCCGACCCCTCCCCGCGGCGAAGCCGACCTCCCCTCTTCCCCGGAGTAGCCCCCACGGACAGCCACTCCCCGCCCGCGGCGAGCCCCCCCACCCCGCCGGCCTCGATCTTCTTCTCCCCGAGCTCTCTTTCCCCTCCACCACTCTTCCCCCGTCTCCACCGCCGGACCAACCTCCAGCCCGACCCCTCGACCTCCTCCTCCTCCTCCTCTTCTCCTCCCTCGACCTCCTTCCTGTTCAGTTACTGCCACCACCACCAACCCATCACGACCACCGACACCCCTATCACAGCCGACCCCCTTCTCCTCCACCCCCACGACTCCGCCACCACCGCCACCCCCATCACCGACGACACCACCATCATTATCACCGCCTCCCTCTCTCCTCAGCTCCCTCTCCCCCTCCCAGCCTCTTCCCTCCACTGCCACCTCCACCATCTGTCACCACCACCACCACCATCATCATCACCACCATCGACGCCATCTCCGTCGCTGCCCTCCGCCACCCGACCCGGCTGGCCTCGACAGCAGCCACCCGACCCCCCCTCTGTGCACAGCCACCCTCTCCCCCGAGCCCTCTCCCCTCAGCCAGCGACTTCCCTGAGTTCCTTCTCCGACACTCGTCGCCATGCCCTGCCCGGCCGTTCCGCTGACCGACGAGCTACACCTGAGCGCCTCCGGCGAAGCCCCGGCGAGCCTCCACTGGACTCGGACCGAACACAGCAGCTGGATACAGCCCGGACACGTCCAGGACACAAATCCTGTGTCGAATCAACTCACGGACACGGGAAATGCAATTTCCACGGAGCCCTGTTCAGGTAACCCGTTCTAACTCCTCATAATTCCGTTTTTAATTTTGTCAGTTGTGACACATAGGCTATGTGACCCTTTCGGTGCCCGTGTAACCCGCACGGTGCATCGCGTCCTGTGGCGATCGCGGCATGCGATCCAAAAACAGAAAAAATAACGACCCGATTCACCCCGGAATTGAGTACGTCCCGCCAAACGGGACGACTTGGTCGCACGCGGTTTTTACCGAAACATGCGCGCCGCTGATACGGATGTGCAGAATTTTGCAGAAGTTGATTTGGATGTGCGTGCACACCGGAATCAACGCGTATCCGCCGACAACACCCCGTATCCGCCTGTTCTGGAACACGCTGCAACTTTGTGTACACACGTCGGATCGAAACAAAACTTGCGCCATCGAACTCATAGCAATACGCTGGTCCTGTGATCCAAGTTTGGTTCGATTCTGGGAACGTTGACAAAAATTCCGTATCGTGGGCCCCATAGGCTCCACTTGACGGACGATTTTGTGATCGGCACATCGAAATCCAGTTCTGGACATTCCGTTGGGTTCGTATCGACGTTCTGGACTTGTTGACACTAAGTTTGGCAAATTTGGAGACCTTTGACCCTGGCATATTTTTTGGTGCAAAGCGGCCCACATGTGGATCCCGCTTTGACCGGAAACTGTCATTTTTGCCCCTGTGTCCAAATTGGACTTAAGGACAGGCGTTTCTAGCTATTTGATATTTTCTGAGACTGTTAGTGATATTTATTTCAGCATCCGGAGACTTTCATTCTGAGGCCATATGTAAACCCCCTCGACCAGAAATTAGGGTTTACTAGTTTAATTAGCCTAATTAGGGTTAACCTAAATTAATTAAGATTTAATATATAGTATTATAATACTTGTGCAATGATTTATTGTTTTAGGATACTACCTTAGCTGTTGCCCTAAAACGAATTCCACATATTTGACCTAGACACATAAACCCATCATATTGAACCTAGAACAAACCCCGAATACCGATTTTCGTGCCTGATTTTAGTCGCACAAAAGTCGTTGCAAACGTCCGTGCGCAAATTAATTAAATTGCGTAATTACGTTCGCTGCCCGTTCCAATTGACATTGAGACCCAACCTCAACCAGTTTTGACCAACCCAGATCACGATAATATTGTACACTGAGCCTACTACACCAATGACCCTTGTCCAACCCAATTTAGACTCCCGGTTTTTAATTAAATTAAATTAGAAACACCGGTGCATTAATTGCGAATTAATTAATGGGGTGACCTAACCTAAAATAAATTGGACCCAATTCCAACCCAGACCCACACCCACACCCACAAGCCTCATACAAAATACCAAACACCATCATGGACCAATGAGGAACACCAAACATGGTGTTTGGTCGCATTAAATCCCAAATACGAAATAATTGTGCAAATACCAAATTGTCAGGGGCCTAATTGCAAAATTGCAATGAGGTGCCCCCTCTCATTGGCCCAAACCATCATGGAGAAAAGTAATGGTCATGACCAATCATGAGCATTTAAATTCTCCCCCATTTTCATGTCCTTACATCACCTTTTTGGGAACCCATCATGACCCTACAATTTGAATGGCCTATTCCTAGCCCTCCACTCATCTTGATGAACAACCCCACTCCCCAAAAATATTGGTCCAGTCGGCCCTAATCCCTAGGCAGCCCCCCTCACTCTCTCTCCTACATATACATGCTTATTTACACATTAAATGAGAAAAATCCAAACCCTAATACTAAAACCCTAACTCCCACTCCCCACAGCCGACCCTAACCTACCCACCCCGAGCTCCACCACCGCCACCAGCCACCACCAGTCGCCGCCACCCTAACCCGACCCCTTCGCCGGACCCTCCCCTACCCTCGGCCACTGCCACCCGGCCACGACGTCGCCGGCAGCCACCCCCAAACAGCCCCACACCAACCTAGCTTCCACCGCCCACACAGCATAGCCGACCACCCCCCCAGCTTCGTGCACCGCCACCACCGCGTCTCCGACCGCCATACTTGGCCGAGACCTTCCCCGTCCAGTCCTCCACCACTCCGCCGAGTCTCAGCCGCCGCCGCCGCCGCCTCGAGGAGTAATCGGACCCGCAGCAAGGAACTATACGAAACTGCTGCTGCTGCCCACCTCCTCCCCGCGCGACGCCGGAGCGCCGTCCGGCCACCCCCGCCGGCGACGACCCACCACCGGACACCCCCCGACCTGTCGAACACTTAGGTACAATATTTTATGTGTAATTATTAATATTTATACGTATATTTTTAGTTGCAAGTTTAATATATATATGAGTCTCTTATATATCATATTTTAATACGTATTCTATACTATATAATATATTTTATGTATTTAACAGTATATATGTTTATAATATTCCTGTATAATTCCATAATATATATTTATAATTATTTTAATTTATAAAATGTATGTATGTATGTATGTATGTATGTATGTATGTATGTATGTATGTATGTATGTATGTAAGTAAGTATGTATGTATGTATGTATGTATGTATGTATGTAAGTATGTATGTAAGTATGTATGTATGTTTCTTTTATAAATAAATACGAAGAATATTAAATATCTAATATTTATAATATTAAATACATTTCTGGAAAAATCAAGTATTATTATTATATGTATATTATATAGTAAATACTTACGTATTGACCCCCCCCCCCCCAGTATGTATATGCCTATGAATATTTATAAATATATATATGTATATATATATTCTTGCAGAGTATGTATACATATTTTATATACTTTGGTTATGTTTTATATAAATTGATATATATATATTTTCTATCTAAATATATATATGTATATATATATGTGAATTTATGATATTTTCCTATTTATGTTCAGAGTTTTTATAAGTGTATACTAATTAGTACGTAAGCACTATTTTTGTACTAATAAACAAATATATTATTTAATATATTTAAATATGTTTTAGTGTATATATAAATAATAGTGTTAGCTATATATACATACAGCCCCGACCCTGTGTCAGTTGTAGATACGGACAGTGTGTCCTAGTCGTGCTATTGTAGCGACTAATTTGGACATTACTATATCCTGTATAGGATTGCTGGACACTACTGCCGAGGCATCAGGAGCAGGGCTTTGGATTTCGCAGCTACCCGGAACAGGCAAGTATACCTTGCTGGATTACTGCTTTAAATTTAAATGTTAAATATTTTAATTATACATGAACTGTGCGCGTCCGAGAATGACTCGGGTGCGGTCGACATTGCGTCGATGAGTAGTGTACATGTCCTAGTTGCTAGCTGACTCACCCACTGTGAGGATATTTTGATATCTTCCTTGACCATAGCACTATACACGTATCGTGATGGTACACTCATATTGGGATGCGGGTCCGCGTACCCGATTCGCTATCGGTACGTACGACATGCATCACGGACTAGCTTGTATTCTAGAATAATATAGTTAATTGAGACTTGGCATCTAGATACGGTACACTCAAGTCGTGCATTCGACTTGCGTATCTACATTGGGCGGGAAGGACAACTGACAAACGTATGGGATACCCCCACCGGATTCCGTGGTATCCAGAGGAACCATAGACCCGGTGACTCCCTATATTCAGACACCGTGCTCTACGGAGTGTACGGACGTATATACATTGCAGATACCACATCCCTTAGAGTGTGGACGTTATATATATACAGATACCTCATTCTTTGGAATGATGGACGTTGCAGATACCACACTCTAGAGGACGTTGGACGTTATGCCTACACCTACTTATACGTTCCTAGGTTGTCCTTATATTGCATTCACTTAGATGGTTAGCACACCCCCCTCTTTACTTTTATTTTAGTACTATATCCAGCATGCATATTGTATCTTGTTACATCCCTCTGAGGACCTGGTTATCTTCCAGATCTGGACGAGGCCTATTATCCCACAGTTTACGGCCCAGGTGTGGAGACGAGGTTTGCTCTTGACGAGGAGCTGGAGGTACTTCCATCAGAGTACCCCTGATCAGATTGGTAGGCCTTCCGCCTATGACTGGAGCTCCTTACCTAGTTAGCCGTTGTTCCAGTCACTTTCCTTATCAGTACTTTATTTCAGACTATCAGCACATTTTGTAGTGGGTTTGTTCCCACCAGACATATTTCAGTTGTATTATGTCATTCGACTATGTCCTTATATTCCAGTCTTTCATTTCAGTATTTTACTTGTTGTTTGTGGATGAGATTAGACACTGCCTGTTGATATATTAGACTTGTTAGATTTAGGACAGCGTAGCACACTTCGCCAGGATCCATTAAATTAGGATATCCTCGAAGACGTGTCAGCTGGCCAATGCCACGTGGCCTAATTCCATAATATTTTGGGACTGGGGCGTGACACCATAGTTTCTGACTTCTTGGCATTTGACATCTGGACATTATATTTTGTAGCTCTTGCCAGGCAAGTATACCTTGCCTTGTTGTACTGTTTAAATTTAATTATTGTTAGTTACATGTTTATCTATTTTAAATATAATGTGCGCGTCCGAGAAAACTCGGGTGCAGTCAACGAAGGCGTTGACGTTAGGACTTGTGTCTGACCTAGTGTCTAGTAGACCCACCTAAAGTTGTGAAGTTATTGATATAACTTTCCAGGCCTTGACACGTATCATTACACGTCACAGAGTGAGTACATGTAGGGATGCGTGCCTCATGCACGACTGGCCATCAGTGTGAGCAACACGTGTAGCGGTATTTAGCTCAGTTGTTTATTTTATTGAGACTTGCATCATAGTAGGAGGTATCCACGTTGTTTTCACGACTTGTACATCTATATTGGGCGGGAAAGATACTAGTAGGCGTATGGGACACCCCCCTCCTTGAGTTTTTATCCTTCGTACCATGCTCCTCGGAGATGGTCGATTGCAGAGCTACCCGTGTGTCCGGGGGCATATGACACATATACTAGCCAGTCATGACGATTGGTGAATTACGTCAGCATATGTCAAGCCTACACATTCCCATGCGTACTACAAGGTCTTTAAATTGCATTCACTTAGATGGTTAGCACACCCCATTTATTTATTCAGTATTTACATTATGACATGTTATTTTTATGTATCTTGCTATGTCCCTCTGAGGACCTGGTCCCCTGCCAGGTGTATATGTTCTTGAGCATTCGCAGGAGAGCAGATCCAGGCATGTTACGTATATCCCGAGGAGGTCTTCTCTTTGAGCCTCGTGATTGTCAGACGTTGTTCTTATATGGTGTGTATCTGATTCCTTTTTATATTCTATTTCGGCAGTAGATTTGTTTCCATCTGACTGTCATTCTTAGATATCTGTATTAAGATCTAGTTACATGGTTATTGGTTATTCATATATTTATGTGATTTCTGTGGATGAGATTTAGATATTAACCTATGACTTGTGATTAGTTTTACCACTTATGAATTACTGTTCATTATACAGCGTACGCTCGTATATATGGTTTTCATATATTGGAGTTGCCATATATACAGGCGGCTGGCATGCTTACGTGTCCTGGTCCTACGTATTTTGGGACTGGGGCGTGACATATTTTTAGTGGTGGCCCATGCAGGTCAGAGCATATTGTCTCGGTTACGTTACTGTAGCGAGCAAGCCTGCACCTAGGATTAGAGCATAGGATCTCATCCATAATTGACTATGACTTATCTTCCTTCCAGTCCGTCCTACTTACAAAATTGCATCCTGCTTGATTCATGTGCTTCCCTGATAATTCCTCGAGTATAGCCCCTGCTAGAATATAGACATCCCTGTTGATAGAATGATACCTAGGGTAATAATCCTACTTAGAATACAACTAGGGCTTTGACATATCATTAAGTTCAGACTACCTAATGAACCCTAGTCTTCCATACTATCTAATGAACCCTAGCATCACTACCTATAAATTAACTTACCATTATCCCTTGATGTATTTATGTATGACTTGAGAGTAGTACAAACACTACTAGGATTAGTCAGAAAAATTGACCATAGTGTTGACCCTATTCTTGAGAAACCCATAGAAATCTAAGGTTAAATACTATGACTAAACCTCATCCTATGTTGGATAACCAGAGTTGTACGCCAGAGACCCTTTACCCTTGTTAACGTAAAACCTATTTGACCGTTGATGGCATAAGAACCAAACAACTTCCTAGTTGGCGTAAAAACCAAATGACTTTCTTGATTGGCGTAAAAGCCAAACTATGCAGAAGATTGTCTCTGCCAAC